>CM061536.1:26719457-27319457 GCA_030545055.2 Neoaliturus tenellus
GTTATTGATAAGTAAAGTGGAGTATGATTTTGTTTTGATTTGAAAATTGGTAGAGGTGTGCGGATAGTGAAATTTTTTTTCGGATCGGATTCGGTTCGGATAGTTAAGATTCGGATCGGTTCGGATCGGATAGTAACAGGATCGGATCGGATAGTTTTCGGATTCGGATTTTTGCGCAGTAAACAGAAAGGCAAACAAGTAACCAATTTAAAGCCACAATTTTTTAATTTGGTCTAGGCCTTGATTATAAAACAGTTTAGGAATATCAAAATCAATCAAATTAACAACAATTCAACTATTTTTAAACTTTAAAACAAAGTCAATTTATAATTTGTTATGATCAACGTAAACATCAATTGGCCCTAGGCCTAATACCTAAATGAACATGTCAACATTATTTTGAACTGCGCCTAACCTAAGCTCTAATTAAAGAGAGTTGCCATAGGCCTAGGTCAAAACTACTCACCAGGCAAACATCCTAGTGTACAATATGATAAAGTAGGACTTTCAACAAAATATCATTTTATTTGAAAACAAAATGATGGTAGGAAACATAACCTAGCTCCAGCTTGCATACAAAGCATTCTGTAAACAGTCATTTTCAGTTTTAGCAAAAGACTTCCATATAACACTTATTTACTCTTTCTTTTCCTTGTAAATAAGAATAATTAAGAGACAATAAAAATATTCAAATCAGTTTAAAACACGATCAGAGGTATAAAGACATTTAACCTATCAACATCAAAGAGCAAATAATTACAGACGACAACAGAACGAGAACGTACGGTTGAATCGCGATCGCGATCCAATGCCTTCCCAAGTTCATAGTCAAACGTCAAACGCGATCGTAATCTTCATTAGATTAAATCTTATATAGAGTCACGAAACGACGAAACTACGAATGATGAATTGTTCCCAACAACTAGCGCTCAAAATACCACGACACTAGCGATTCAGGCGGGTGGAATAAAAACTAGAGCTTCTCGAGCTGCCGTGATTGGCTGAGACTTGTATCTTTACTGCTAGCGCTCCAAGCGGGAGGGTTCAGAATTGGCACTTTGTCAATTGTGCAGTTGAATGTTAAACACTTAACCTTGGTCGCTGGGTGTCGTGATTATTTCGCGTTATTCTATTATCTGACTTCTTATTATTAGTCTGCTTCAGTACTTTGGACGCCATTTTAGACGTTCTGTCGCATCGTCAACATTTTATGCAGAATGGCCATCGCGCAAAACACAATATTTGACAATATTTGTACATTGATCTTGTCTTTAACACCAGATTTACACTCTATCCGGGAAAGTCGGATATCCGACCCGAATATACGGATATTAATAAAATCTTCGGATCGGATTCGGATATCCGATCCGATCCGAAACCGAACCGAATTTTCGGATATCCGCACACCTCTAAAAATTGGTGTTGTTATCGTGTTTGAATTAGTCATTGGTTACAGTTTTTTTCACTAGTAAAGGTTTAAAATTTTGGTTGTCTTCATTTATAATGCATATGACTAAGCAGATAATAATATACTCATCATTAGTATTATGAAATACAAATATTGACTATACATCTGAGAGATGTTATAAACAAAACAGGACGTCTGTGATAAAACACATTTGCAGGACACAACAGTCATTTGCTATCAAAAGCTTTTTAATTTCTTATAGGGGCAATGCTTGGATAAATTAGGTGATTTTCGTTGGCAGCTATCATTTCATTATTGAAATATTCCAATTTTACTCAAAATCTTTCTATAATTTTTCCCTGTTTTTAAATTAGCTTGCCCTTTTTTGAGAGAATTCAATCAAATTGTAATCAACTAATTCCACTGGTATTAACAATTATTCAGTTTAAGTTCTATCTTATTCATCAAACAACCATGCAAAATATTACAACATTTTAAAGTTAGGGCCTATATAGTCCCAGTGGTTATGAGCAAGTGGACCTGTATTTTGTGGGTGTTTTTGTAAAGCCTGGTGTTAGTTTAGAAAAGGATTAGTAGTAGAAGTGTGCGGCATTGCTTTCAGTATAGTTAAATATAATTTCTTCTCTTTGGAATAATGATTGAAAATCACAGTGATTCTGTAAAATATTTTATTAATCAATTTCAATTAAATATGATCTGTATTAAACAGGGAAAATCCAGAAAAATCTTGGAAAATGGGAAAAAACTGTTATGTTGTGTCCATTTCTACTTGAGAGGGGGTTTTACAATATACTTTCCTCCATCCCCCATTCCCCCCAATATAAAAATAATTATAGTAAAAATTCTAAATATGCTTCCTGTAATAAACTCTTAAGTATAAATTATAAAATATAAAAAATTACTAGTTACATGTAGGGTACTGTCAAGTTTTGTACAGTTTTGTTCCCTGAGTTGACCCAGTTTTACTACACAGGATGAGAGAGGCCGGTTGATGAGGCGGACAATCATGCGCTACGTCTGCCTCTGCCTAACGATGGTGTTCACCATGATATCACCCAGGGTGAAGAAGAGGTTCCCTACAATAGACCACTTCGTGGAAGCTGGTAATTCTATTTAATATTTTTCTCTAATGTTTTATTCTACTCTCTTATGGCAGTTAAGGTAATTTGCAAAGGTTGAGTCTTCAAAGTAATTCATAAAAAAACAAAGAAACATAATGGATTAAATTAGTCAAGATTTGCAGCACATGATTTCACGATTCTGAATAAACTCTCTCTCACTTCTCATTAAACTAATAACTCTTTCAACAGCAAAAAGATTAGGTATAGTAGAAGGAATACATCTGAGCTATTTAATGATTTCATCCATTAAACAATTTCAGAGATCATGTTATGCAATTGAATTAATTGATAGTAAAACTTAATGTGCATAGTAGAACTCTCTAACCGCCCTTTATGGCACCGGACCTTAAAGTAGACCAATCAAAAGGTCAGATAACCCATAATTCTTTGCAAGGTGGCCAAGCATCTGGCTTTGGATTGAACAGTCGTGATACGTTAGACCTCTTTCCAACCAGTGCGGTCCAGGTTTGGCTCGTATCGGACAAAAGGGTTTTGACTGATAAATCTGTCAATGTATGGGAGCGTTCATACTAGTGTGCATTCATAGGCGCGCCCAGACAAGCCATAGGCACGTCTGAGCCCTGAGAGCACCCGGACGAGTTAAAACTTTCCCTACTGGACGATTATTGTTTGTACATTGGTTCTCATCTAAACATCAGTGCGATCCAGACTGGTTTTGCCCACATATAAATCAAACGTTTAGTCAGCGAATGGCCAGTGTTGTGGGACAAATCTACGAAAGAATACCGTATCCGTGTTTTGGTAATGGGAGCATGGCAATAGGTGTGTTCAGTGTTAAATACCACTGATCGTTATAGTGAATTATAGTGTTAAATTACCACATGGATGACAAAGCAAGAAACGTCTTTGGTAGGGCCTACGTAAAACAAATTTGTTTGAATATCTTATGATTACGTACAAAGAATGCCATAGTTTTCTGCCGAAATTCTTTTACAGAATAGTAATTTTTTACACTTACAGTAATCTCGGATACACATTGTGCAAAATATATTTTTAGAAATCCTGAACCACTGATATCACTTTTCTGTATACAACATCAATAGTCTTGTCTTCACAAGCGGTGTGGATCCAAACGTTCCTGTTGAGGGAGTAATTTTTTCTGAAATATAACATGTGTAACATAGCCACTTTTCTTTTATTCATTTTTACGTGATGACAGTGTGATTTCTAAACGCAGACTGAAATAATATTGGCCTGGAAATGTCCTGATCTGGGAGCTAATGTGAAAGGGCCTTCCGGATTCGCTCACACGTCCGATACACAGGCCAGGCCCGGGCCACTTGTGTGAAAGAGGTCTTAGGTTTTGACAGTGTCTAGTCTGCTTCCAAAATTTTATATTTACAGCAATCAATAGTTATTTATTTCTCACAAATTAAATCCTTCAATATTTGATTACCAATAAGAAGTGTAAAATGTTTGTAACTTGAGTGTTTATTTGTGGCTTAATATTAGTACATTGACCACAATGGCAGACATGAAATAATTTCTATATGAAGGGCATGCTATCTTACCAGGCAGTTAAAGTAAAGGAATGTTTAAGAGGGCCTCTACTATATTACATAGTTGTTAAATATAAAAACAATGGATTTTAAATTCCAGATTTTTTCAGGTCTGCTATTAGAGAATGAAAAAATAATCATCGTAGATCTGAATAACAAATTCCGCGACATTCAAAGCACTGGCTGCCAATCGTTTGGGCAGCAAGCATCGTAACCAGAGCTCGTAAGGAGGGTCGAATACGAGATGACTTTGCTGTGAAGACCATCATTGATGAAATCAACAGGTTCCGGGGCCAGTGTGGCTTGCTGCTCAACTATGACTCCATCAGTGTGCCTCTCGTTTATACTCAGGTAAATATGTTTTGCTTTATGAGAAAGTAGTGTTTCCATGATTAAAATATTCCAATATAATCCAGGGTTATTACAGTCCTTGAAATTTATCCCCCTGTCTTGAAAGCCTTAAAAAGTACTGAAATTTCATATTTTTTTGTATGGTCCTTGAAAAGTCCTTGAATTTTGTGAAAATGTTGGTATTGTCTCCTTGAGTTTTATGAAATTTTTTTATTACCTTAAATTTTTAAGATTCTTGTACACAATATTTTAAAGCTAACTGAAGCATATAATACGTAGGTACTGCAGCTGCATACTAGACAGCTGTAATGGACTCTGTCAAGTCAAAATTAACGATTTAGAAAAAAATTTGTATTTCTTTTGTTATTGTGTATATTTGGTACTTGTTTTTTATATATAAGCCACAATTTTTGAGGTTTTAAAAACACATCACTTGAAAGAAGATGATTTACTAAACATTGTGAGAAAATTAGACGTTTCTAAGTTTTATGGTAAATAACTCATTAGTTTGTGGATAAAAAATCTGGATCATACATAGGCCTGAGCAATGACGATCCTTAATTTGTCACCTCGTTATGAACTGTGAGCCATAACTTTGACAATGTTATCACTCGCACATTTTCATTTCTCTTAATTTTATTGCCATTTAAATAGTTGAACTTTCAAATTTTAAACTTGTGTAAGGCGCAATGCCACGTGTTATCCATTTTGGATAAACCTACTATCCTTTTTTTTAAGCAACAAAATTGTACCAATCCTACCAATCAATATAAATAATATAGTTACTGCTCGTGGTCCTTAAAAACCATGGAAGGTCCTTAAAAAGTCCTTGAAAAGTCCTTGAATTTTGTTGAGATATGGTTGTAAGAACCCTGATAATCTAATAGCCTTGTCTTAGTTAGTAGAATGTTTAGTTATTATTACCTGGCTTTCTATTTTTCAACTATACAGTCAGTAAGCTGATAATACTCCCTGATAAAAATTAAGTACTTAAGAGAAGATATTATACTTTGCTTATTTAGCTGGGGTCATTTTTTTGCACATCTGCCTTTAAAATGGGATATTTTCCCCAGTATTTTATGTCAGTCGCAGTTATGGTTCTAAATCTGATCAGGTGGCATATATTTTTTGATTTAAACACTAGAGATTTCAAAGGCCAACAGAGTGCTAAATATTTTAAGAATAGGAAAAGACTTTTCTTCACCAAATAACTTTACTTCCATATTGAAAATGCTTAGTCAGTTCAGGAATTTTACACTAAAATGTGATAAACTAGTGTTTTGGACCATAGTTAAAATACATTCTTGTTCTCTAAGCAAAGTCTTCTAAACAAAATTTTAAATATAAAATATATTTTGCAATAACTGTTTTCAAGGGGATACGTGGAGACCAGACATGATAGTCCTTAACACTTAACCCTTTGCAATGCACAATCCTATAAATTCAGCATTAGTCAAATGTGCTAAAAATTCAAACAACCTATATGGTTTCAGCTATAAATTAATCGGCATTACAATCTAATAGATATAGTCTACTCAGACCAGAAAAAAGCCTTCTACTCCGGTGGAAACATTCTGAATCCCTTGTTGTAAAACAATTGTCACCATTGTGGGCAGCCAGTCGGATGGCTGACATCTACCTGCTATTCCAACATATCATTTCAAAATGTAAGAATAGTGGATCACTTAATTGCAAATTATATTGGGACATTAAATTTCTTAGCGGGTGGATGTTGGCCGTCCAGCAGGCCGCCCAGAATGGTGACATTGTTCTGACAACAAGGGATTAAGAAAGACTTCTACGTAAGGAGGGGGGCTTCTTTGCAGTCTACGTGGACTATTTAAAGATGCTTTAAAATCGTTTATGAGTTCAAATTTCATAATAAAGAATTCTTTCAGTGGATGTTGCATAGATCATACCCCAAATAGAATGAGCACAGTTACAAACAGACACCAAACAGAACATTTTGCAACATTTCAACATTTTTAAAATCCACTCTTCATAAAAAAATCTACTGGTTTATGCTTAACTCCCATTTTCTTTGTGACTAGGTTGTAACACTTGCAACATACTCATTCTTCATTACATCTGTGCTCGGCCGTCAGTGGTTAGACATTGAAGAAGGCCACCTCAAGAGCAGAAGAAACCCTATAGATTACTACTTCCCGGTGCTCACCACCCTTCAGGTAATTTTAAATGTAAATTACGTGTTACTTTATTGTTGCTTTTTATTTTCACCCTAGAGATGTAGTACACAGAAATACTTTTTGAATGAGTTGAAGTAAAGTAAATCTACTATTGTACCCTTAAACAACTCGAGATCAGAGAAATGTTTAAAATGTTGAGAAAGTCATTTGACAATTGAAAGTGAGAGAAAACGAATGAAGTATGTGAGAAATCATCAATAAGAAAGTTTCATTTATAAAGAGAAAGCTTGATAAAAAACTGATAAGTTTAGTGATCAACATACTATCTCTCATACTTTGTCCTTATAATTACAAACCACCTATCCTATTAATCTATATAAACTGTGTATAATCTGCTGATATCGGTAAAAATATAAATTACAAGCTCAATGCTACAAATTAGTCAAGAAGCACCTAAGGAAGTTTCTTGGAATTTACGTATTATCATCTGGAAGTTGCATTTAATATTATGCTAATTGAAAAAAACAACCTTAACCAACCAAAATGTTTTAGAATCTTGTCTGATGGTAACTGAGCATAACGATCACGTAAAACATAAAGTATGTAAAACATTTTGTACCATACAGGCACAAAATACACCTAACTTAAAATTGTACAGTTCTGTGAACTACTGCTTTGCCCATGGTTTACTCCACTGTTAAATAACTAATCAAGTGTACTGTATATCAGAGGGATCCACCTAATATTTAGGACCATGGGAGTGAACAGAGGTACCCTAATGGCAACGCCTCTACTCTTGTTTCTCTAGTTTCTGTCCTCTAGTTCCTGTTTCTGTGCAATATCCATTTGCCTGAGATATAAGGAGGCACCAGGTGGGTAGTACATTAAGGTCTTATCTGCTCTAGGCCTCAGGGAAGGCTCTACCATATAGGTGAACTAGGCAACCGCATAGGGCGCCGAGGCCTGAGGGGCGCCATTGCAGTGGAGACGAGCGCCTCTGGTTTGTCATAATGAGAGCCGATGATCGCCAGTAAAAAGTGCCCTGATCAGCAGTAAACAGGTCCCTTCATCGGATGCCAAGAGCGCCCTCAAAACATGCTTGATTGGTAGTAAAAAGTTCCCCATTCAGCATAAATAGTGTCCCAAATCAGCCAAATATACCTGATCGTAATTAAATCACGCCGGGTTAAAAAGCGCCCCTGATTAACGTAAAGAGTGTTCCGACCCAAGGTGACTGTAGGCCAGGGCCAGGTGAGCCGCATCCCATAAGAGCAATGGTGTCACTTTCTGCGACATCCATGGATGTCGCCTACCGGCAAGTGTTGCCAACGCAACAGCAAACAACTATCGTTCTCGTTTGTGTTGGGAATTTTTTGTCTCAACAACTACTAAAATAAGGAATTTCAAAGCAAAGTAGGGTAGAATTTATGGTTTTAGATTTACCTTGATTGATAATTTGTAATTTGGTCAAATCAAATCAAATCAAAAAATCATTATTCATCATCTGCACATCATTGGTACATTGAATAGTGTCAATACATATCTATATAATAATAATAATAATAAAGCATACTAATATTATTAATTCATAATGCTATGATTTTGTAAGGTCTCCTTAATCTCGTTAAAAAAATAAAATAAAATAAAAACAAGAATTAGTGACAACAAAACTAAACAGAAATATTATAAAACTCGTCTAATGAATATATGGCCTGTCCAACCAAAAATGTTTTTAACTCCCTTTTGAATTTGTTTAAATTGTTTTCATTTTTAATAATATCTGGGATGTATTTATAAAATTTTGATCCCATATGGACAGTTTTCTTTTCATAAAATTTTAAGCGATGTTGAGCTATTTTGATTTCATTCCCACCTCTTGTGTTGTAATTGTGAGTTTGATTATTTAGGTTAATTTTTTGAGGATTTGCCTTAACATAAACTATGGAATCAAAAATATACTGCCCATAGACTGTCAGAATTTTAAGATTTTTGAAGTGTTCTTTTACAGATTGGTCTTGTTTTAGCTTTAAAATTATTCTTATGGCTTTCTTTTGACTCTTTAGAATTACATCCAGGGCAGTTCTTCTGGCTGAACCGTATAAGCAGAGTCCAAATGATATATGAGAATGGATGAAAGAAAAGTATACCATTCGTAGAACTGAAATATCACAAAAAGGTGACATTTTTGAAAGGGCGTAGATTCCTGAACTAATTTTGGATGACAGTTTTTGTATATGTTGGTCCCATGTTAAATTTTCATCTATTATTAAACCAAGGAAATTTGTACTTTTTCAATTTTAATTTCCTGATCCTCAAAAATAAGTTTTGGTTCACAGTTTTGTTTGTTTTGTGAAGTTTTGAAATATATGAAATTGGTTTTATCAACATTCAATCCAAGATTTAAGTTATTCAAATTATTTTTAATGATATTTAGCTCCATTTCCGAAAATTTTTCAATTTCTTCAAAATTTTTACCAGAAATTTTTAAGTTTGAATCATCTGCATAAATACATAGACTATTCTGGATTGGATTAGACAATGTCAGCCCTATATCTTTTAGGTAACATATGAATAAAAGTGGTCCTAAGACTGATCCCTGTGGGACTCCAAATTTTACTGGCAGTACATCAGATAATATTTTAGATACTTTATTGTTTTGAGAAATGTGAGTGATTTCTACACATTGTAACCTGTTATTTAAATAAGACTGGAACCAGTTCAATGAATGATTTGTGACACCAAGTGATTTTAATTTTTTAATCAAGGTTGAATGTTTGACTCTATTGAAAGCCTTGGATAGATCTAAGAATATCCCTAATGTATTTTCTCCCTTATCTATTGATTCTATTATGGAACCAATAAATTCAATTGCTAATTCAATTGCTGCTGTGGTTACAGACCTGTTAGTACGGAAACCATGTTGAATGTCATCCAACAGGTTATATTTGTCTAAAAACTCCACTAATTGATTACATACAACTTTTTCATACACTTTAGATAAGTTTGATAAGAAGGAGACTGGCCTATAATTAGTTATGTCACATTTATCGTCTTTATTTTTATAAATCGGAATTACTTTTCATACTTTCAATTGCTCTGAAATATCCCTGAAATAAATGACGAGTTTATCAGGTGAGTCAAAACTGGACAAAGGTATTTTTGGCATTTTTCAATACAGAGGTAGGAATTTCATCAAGCCCGCTTGAAACTTATTTTTAAGAGAGTCAATAACACTTCTGACTTCCACCTCCTGAACAGGTCTCAAATTAAAATGTGGTTTAATACTAATTTTTACAGGCTCCGTGTTACTTACTTCTGGTTCTTTAACATCAACAACATCACTACTTATGTCTTTAACAATGCTTGTATAATAATGATTAAAAATATTGCTAACAACTTTTGGATCAGAGTGATTCTTGCCTTTAAAATGTATAACAATGTTTTCTATATCTTTACATTTTTTGTTACCAACCTCATAATTTATCAAATTCCACACAGTTTTCGTTACATTGGATGATTGACCTATTTTATTTTCAAAGAATTCTTTTTTGGCACACTTAACATTTTTGTTGTACAATGATAATTTTTCTTTATAGATTTTCTTAGATTGTTCCGATTACAAATTTTCATATACTTCTTTATTTGTATTACTTTACTTTTTTCATCTTTTAATTTTTGTGTTACCCAACTGGGTTTTATTTTGTTTCTCTTTATTGTTCTTTTTGAAAATGATTGTTCAAAATAAAATTTAAATGTATTTAAAAAATTGTGTATTTATCCTGGACATTGGCAAGATAAACATCCCACCAGGTTTCTTTTTCAATAAATTTATTAAAAAGTGCTAAATTTTCCTGTGTAAAACATCGATTTTCTTGAATTGTGTATTTAATAGTCTTAGGATGTTTAATGAAACATGAGTACTCCAACAACTGCCCTTCATGGTCCGAGAGAAGTGTTACAATGCCTGTAACTGACATATTTTTGCAAACTTTTCTTTACCAGAATTTTATCTATTGCTGACTCTGACTCATAACTCACTCTAGTTGGGAAATTAACTAGGTATTTCATGTTGTGATTTTCTAACAAATTTTCCAATAATAACTTTTTCTTTTTCTCCCTCTCTGAATTTTCCAAACATTTATGTTTATATCCCCAACCCAAATAACATTTTTGTATCTTTTATCCAAATAACTTATAACTGAATTCAACCTTTCAAAAAGATCTCTACTGATGAGGATGGGGACCTATATAGACCTACAATTACGAACTTAACCCCTAAAATTGTATAAACAGAAGCACAAAATTCAAATTGTTTTTCTTCTCTTAAACTTAATACATTTTTTGGGAAATCCACCTGCCTACCCTTTAATCCGTTTTTACTCAAAATCATAACCCCCCCTTTATTAAATTTAGTTCTACAAAAAGAAGTATCAATTGTATAATTTTCAATGTTTAATCTTTCAAGTTTATTTTCTTTAATGTCATGTTCTGATAAAACAGTAATATGAGGCTCTAACTCTTCTAATATATATTTAAAGGTTCAATACCAGACTTTAAATTTCGTATATTTTGATGAAAGATTTTTAGTTTCCCCTGATGTTTAGAATAGGCAGATGGTTTTAATTGGAGGTGGAGGGGTTTGCAAAGGATGTTTAATGGTAACTCTTTTGTTACATTCTCTGTGACTATTTGGAAACTTGTTTCACTGCTTACACCATTACTGCTTGAAATTTCAAAGCTTCATTATTAGAACATGACACTTCACTTTCACTGCACTCTGGTGATGGGGTCAGGGCAGGGCTCAGCATGACATCATCTGCAGGGATGGACAGCTCTGGGGGGTCTTGTTGCGTATTTGATTTCAACAGTTGGTGATTTTCAGTGAGCAGTTGATCACTCTCGGTGGACGATATTGCTGCCTTTTGGTCGCTCTCGGTGGTGGGAGTTGTTGCCTTTTCACTGCTGTTGATGCTGACGATTTTCTGGTCGGGGGAATTTGTCTTTTCATTCATTATGATTAATTCTTTCATTTTACTAAAAAATTCTTCGTGAGTTAAGCCATTTCTTAAAATTCTATAGGCTTTCTGAGGATAGTCTACTATTGTTATTCTGGCACCAGTTTTACGCTGGAATATTGAGATGTTTGATATAAAATGAGCTGACTCTACTTTGTCCCGAACACAACCGATAGGAGAGCAGACAAGGTGTTTCAGCCCTCTTCTAATGAAATCTTCTGTCAAGTGTTCAAAAGCTGTGTCATAATCATGCAATTTTGGCTTGCCATGATATTTTTCTTTAGTAATTAAACTGTACACAGCGGGCCCATTTTGAATTTCTTGGACTGCCAAGTAATTTGTGAGGCACTGTGATTGTGTTGGCCTACCAAAATTCCTTCTAAATACCACAGCTACCCCTGCAGTCATGTGGCAGGGATCATCAAAGTCTGATGATATACTGTGAGCTAGCCCTACTGTCTTATTACAACTGTACCTATGTATTACCTCCGCCATGTGTGTTGTAACTACTTTGATTTTTGATCTTGTGTTAAGCTGAAAACAATTTCTTATAGTTTTTATAATTTGATTAGCAATTCGACTTTTTCCCTTATTATTAACGTGAAGTCCATGTCTGGTAAAGTTAGACCGATATAGATAATCCAAATCGACAAGCCACACTGAGTCCATACGAATTATAAGTTCTCTTAGATAATTGTTTAGATCCTTAATTTCCCTTTGTATAGGGTCTGTATTTGCAATATCATACCGCCTAGGTATTGTTGTTAAAATAACAAGCTTGTTTTTGCTAAGAGCTGCCAGCTTACTCTCAAATGTGGAATAAATAGGCAAAAGGTTTCTTTGTTGTGTGTCATTTGTTCCACCCATGAGTATTATAACATCATCATCATTTGCAGTACAGTTTATCGCAGTTTCTGTGATTTTGAGCAAACCTGCATTAGGCATGACCATGCCAGTAGCTTGAAGTTCTCCGTGGTTAATGAGATGCATTGAACATAAATTTCTTCCTTGGCTGTCAGCATACAGTGATACTTTCAATTTACCTTCATGGCTTTTTTTAAAGCTTTTTTTGTGGTGTGTTGTTTTTTTTGCTTTAGACTGGTTGTTATTCAAATTTTTTTTTTCTGATGAACTTGCTCTATTTTTTCAATGGGATTTCCTGTGACTGAAACGTACTGATTATCCAAAATCTGTTATCTATTTGCTGTGGGTATTTCATAGGGTTTTGAGAAGCATTCTTTAGGTCTTCCATTCTTCCCTTGGACTCTCCATTCGGGTTCTGCTGTCAAATCAACCATTTCCTGAGTGTCTTGGGTTTCAGTACCAGAATTATCTTTTCCAATATTCGACATGGCCGGAAGAATATTTCTGTACAATGTTCTTACAAATTCACCAGTTACAGAGACACGGTTGTTAATAATATAGGCTATCTGACTTCTTTTTGCTGTCAAAGTGATTTCATTTTGATTGGGGAAATGTTTCTCGAGGTCAGGGCCATTAAATGTTTTTGCAAAAAGCTGTTCTATTGCCAGTTCCGCCATAATTACAGCATAAACTCCGCAGTCAAAAGAATTGATTTGCTGAGGTGTATTAGCTTCCAAGAACAGTTCCTCAACATTCCCAACATTAGAAAAGTATTTAGAGATTTTCCTTGCAATTTGTAAAGCATGCTCATGATTATAGCCTCTGATCGAGTCATAGTGATAACAAAACCCAGAGAGCCTTTCATAAAGCATCAAGCTCCAATGAGACCCCTGGCCTGTACTGTCTGAGGACCATGTAACATCTGCACTATCATTTACGGGTATCAGTATATAATCTATACCTTGTAAGTTTAATGGATTGAGTAAAAAGTCAAAGTCCTCAAACATTTTAACTCCTTGACTTACTACAGGGTTCAAACAAGTAATGCCACTATTTTTAGAGAGCACTGTGTTATTTATAATGTTAAAATATTGCCAAAGAGTCTCATCAGACAGCCAGTTTGGTCCTAATAATTCCTTTAATGCTTTTGAGACTGTAGTTGAGTGTGTGTCACCACTTTCAGGTTGAATTGGTGGCTTTTTAGAATTTTCAGAGTTTCTATTAATTAGTAGTGAGTCGTTAAAAGAAGAACTTAAGCTATTTTCTGATTCTGTGAGAGATGGGGTGCTAGTAGCAGTGTGGTCAGATAAATTGTCCTCTGAGTTCATTTCTGACAGTTTTAATACATTTCCAGAGCTTGTACTCAAATCAGGCATATTTATTTCTAGCTCACTTTTTCCCGGCTCTATAACTTCTTGTGAGGACGGGGGGAAAAAGTCTGCAACTTTGTAAGGGAGCTTTTTAAGTTTAATATATTCTAGAAGAGATTTTTTTGACCTAATGGTCATTACCTAATGGTTTGTTATCAACTAATAATCCAAATTTAAAATAGAATAATATGGTATCGTTGCAATAAATATCGTATCCGTGGCAAGACTGCTTCATTCTCTTATTCAATCAGCTGTGTAATGGTAAATATTATAACGTAACTTGACTTCCGTTTTAGTTTAGACGCATCATATCCGGAACACAAAAAAAAGCTATTCGGCTGACCTGGGAAGAAGTTATGCTTCTTACTTTACAGACCTTGGTTCCGAACGGCGGCAAACATTGTTTTTTACTCATTGGTAGTGACCCTGATCGGAGTTATATTGCGCCCTCGACGGGTAGTAAAAAGCGCCCCTAATTGACGGCAAGGGCACCTCCAATAAGCGTAAATAGCACCCCTGAAAGAACGCCCCCAACCGGTCATGAAAAATGTCCCTGGTTGATGGTAAAAAGCGCCCCCGGCTAGCTGTAAACATTGCCTTGTAATCAACTGTAAATAGTGAGAGAAAGAGTCAACGATCAGAGGTGAAGAGCACCTCCTTGACAATGTTTTTTCTTGATGTCTGAAATGGATCTTTGCATCTTCGCAATGGATAAATAATTGTTTTGCAATTTTTTTAAAATTAATTATGTATAGTTGTATTTTTTATTCCAAGCGCTTTACCTAATAATAAATCGGTAATCAAAATATATTTTTATCTTACTTTTTTTTGTAATACAGTATTTAGGCCTAATAACAGCTAAAAGAAACGACTCGAGTGGTTTAAGGGGGTTTAAGTGCCTGTCTACACTTTCGCCCAGAAAACCTAGGGCCAGCCCTGCTAGGCCTACATGACCCATTCATACCATTCATAATTACTTGCCCAGAGAAATGGGTCAATTTAGGTGCTGAAAACCACTTTTGCAAACATCGTCCCAAGTGACACAAAATAAACTTCTGAGTCCCTTTGATTCTCACTTAGGCTTTTACAAAGGTTGGGAAAGATTTATAACAACTAGCCCAACTTTAGCAGTAGGTCTTATTACAGTGGAGTTTTTATTGTGCAGTTTTTCTTCTACATGGGGTGGCTCAAGGTGGCTGAAAGCTTAATAAACCCTTTTGGAGAAGATGATGACGACTTTGAAGTGAACTGGATCGTTGATAGAAATATCACGGTAAGCTACCCTCCTTTTTTATAGTTGTATGTTTTAAAGAAATTTTGTGCTGTTGCTTTAAAAGTACACCCTCAGACTCAACAGTCCTGAAGGCTGAATGAAAAGTAAACGCACGGTAAAGATTGAAAATTCACGCCACATGGCAGCGGAACTATGGCATTGAAACCTTAGTGGACGTTAGCTCCACCATTCATCACTAGAGCAGCACAATACAGACATGACCCATAACAGAATCGAATTACTAAGGAGGGCACGGTTTCATGCCAGTTTTTGCCAGGCACAGATTTGTGTTTTCAACATTAAAAGTGTAAATTTTATATTGTTTAAAAATTTTGTAAACTCATGGTGTATCAAAACCCTTTATTATTTAATATTAGGGATGGACGAGTCTCAAAATTACGAGAAATTTTCGAGAAATTTTTAATCTCGTTAACCAAGACGAGATTTTATTTTGATCGAGATTTTTCGAGACGAGAAATAATTTGTGAATAACGATAAAAACGGGTATAAATAATCTACGAATTTAATACTGCAAAATAAATTATTTTGAAGCAATGTGAAGTGTTTTATTTTCCTACCCTCCTCACAACTTCAAACTTAAATTGCCATCATAAACGGTTAAACTACGGTTGGACTTCCAAGATTTGGACTGGACTAGAGACGGTTCTACGGCTGCATCTGCACGGTACGGAAGCCCTGAAGGGCCAAAGAGAAAGCATACATTTTTTACACCGCTGTGTTTGAAACACGGCGAGCTGTGTTTAAAAGACGGCGAGCCGTGTTCAAAAGACGGCGAGCCGTGTTTAAAAGACGGCAATCCGTGTTTATAAAACGGCGAGCCGTCTTTAAAAGTCGGCGAGCCGTGTTTGAAAGTCGGCGAGCCGTGTTTGAAAGTCGGCGAGCCGCATTTAAAAGTCGGCGAGCCGTCTTTAAAAGTCAGCGAGCCGTGTTTGAAAGTACACAGCTTGCCGTTTTCTAACACTGCTTGCCGCCTTTCGAACACTGCTCGCCGCCATTCAAACACGGCTCGCCGACTTTCAAACACGGCTCGAAGACTTTCTAACACGTCTCGCCGACTTTCTAACACGGCTTGCCGACTTATAAACACGGCGGTGTAAAAAATTTTATGCTTACTCTTTGGCCCTCCAGGGCTTCCGTACGGACTAGTGGTACTGACAATCAAGTTGATTCAACAGTAGTGGGCGGAGTCAACATAGCTTCTGATTTATAAAATAATTCATTTGTTTGATAAATCTTTAGAACATTGGGAAAACTTTATAAACAATAAACAATCATTATTTGACATTTAATTGCTTCAAGACAATTATTTAAAACTGATTCAAATAATTTTTGACAAATTTAAGAGCTGTTTTGACATTAGCAGTAAGAATATGTAACGCCCGAGTGGTGTAAGGATCGAAACTCAAGAACAACAACGGTTGGGAGCAAAATTAGTTCTTATTTATTAGACGACAAGAATTTAACACTTCAAATCAAAAGAATGTTTCTACAATATTTCCGAAACACTGATACAGTCGATCTACAAGGGATTTTGAATTTAATCGAAATTTTGAGATTTTACATAATTAAAACTGCACGGGCGGAACGGGGACGGGCGACCGCGCGTAGTTACATTCGGGCTCGGACTGCCGCTTCCGACGCTGACGACGCCACTCAGCGCCTCCTCAACCAATCATAGCGCTCCGCACCCGGGGACCTCGGTCGAGGCTACGTGCTGACTCCAGCATTGTTACACCGTGCGAGACTAGAAATGTACGGTTCCAGCTTCATAACTTTGCTAATAATTATAATACAATAATTTGATTTCGGTCTTTGGCGCTCGGGAGGCATTAATTGAGGATTGACGATGTCTCCTGGTGTTATGGAGTGTCTGGTGGCCTATTTACGGGCCACTGCTGCTCACGCTGATCCTAATTATTGATTAATTGATTACCAATAAATAAAAAATTTCCCGATGGGAAATGACCTCTGACCAAATTTGGCAGTTAGATAGTAGCTTTAACTAAGCGGGGTGTTACACTCCCCCGACCTTTAGACCATGCTGTCCTCAGCATGAACATGTCGTCCTCATCCCTTGCTGGTTCGTGTGATGGGATCATGGGATCCCAGATGGTGTGGTGCCCAATGGGGAGGGGCCGCTGTTGTGCCTCCGCCAGACCGGAATCAAATCGTGGGGACAAAATTGTGGACGCGCGCCACCGGATCGCTTTCCTTACAAGGGGTTTGTACAACAAAAGATTTTATTTTATTTTTGCAACGATCAAAGCAAAGGAACAAAAAAAACTGTTTCTAAATTGGAGGCCGGTTTACGTTTTGTAGCTCGTCCCGCCTTCCGTTCGTGCAGATTTTCCCTCAAATTTACAGACATAAGAAAATCGAGCACGAGGCTCGTCCACAAAAAAAATAAACTCAACAACATTAACTACATCAGAAGTAATTTTTAAACATTCATTAAAATAAATCACATATAATTACGTCCCAATTATTAATACTTAATTAAACACACAAAGAAAACACAAAACAATAACCTAAGCATAAGACCCTAGCATCACATCTCTAAACATTCCAAATTACAGACGACGATCTCTTATCGCTAAAGATTACACTGCCCGTATACAAACAACGGAGGACGACTCCACGTGAGTCACACACGCACGGACAGACACAACTGTCATCACACGAGATAAAGGAATGATGACTGCTGAAACACACCCGTGCTTACTGCTAGGCCACGGCCCACGCAGGGGCGTGAGACTACACACCTATGACATAACCACAGTTTTCTTGTAGTATTTATGTAATTGTTTTAGTATAGTATTAGTATATTTGTTTATTTTTATTAGTAATGTCATTCATTAGTACTTCGACAAGGAAGCGCGACGCAGTCGCGCAGTGGAAAGAAACAAAAGAAAAAAACGCATCCCGGAGGACGCAACATGAACCGACTCAGCTTCTTAGCTTGTTGAACAGAACGCCTGTCAGTAGGAGCAACACGAGAGGCAAGAAGAAAAAATCCATTCCCACGCGCTCCCGCCTCGCCATCAGCTGCAAGGGGGCTGGTGCCAAAATCCAGTCGTTCCCCCTCGCAGCCGGGGGGCTGGGGCTCAATCCAGTGGCTCCCCCCTTCCCTCCGCTCCACCACCGCGAAGGGCTCGTGGCGGTCTTCTCCAAACAAGACTCTAGTTACCGCCCCCGCAGGGTCAATGTACGTCAACTCACCGACTCGAATTTTGCAATTTGTACAATTTTTTTTTGTTGGATCTTTGACAAAAAAAAATAGTCTATCGTGGCGCGGAATATAATAATTTTTACCAGGACCTTGGGCGAGGCGAGGCGTTACAATTTATCACTTATTTCTAACGTGGCGTGTTTCAGCAACCATCGAACATACAACCTATCCCTTTAATTAGAACCAGAAAAGTATAACAAAACAAATTAACAACTAACAATCGTTACAATCTTCGGGTCTCGTCAACAAAACCTTATTTACACACGGTCTTACTTCTAAACATTTCAAAATTTTTTTTTTTTTTTTTTGTTTTCATTATTTGTTTTAACAAGTATACCACGTGATTGCTCAACTACCAGGCACGGCCACTATATATGAGTTTGATTGCTGTTTTATTTTTTCATTTTCTTTTTCCACTCTTCCCCGTTCGAGGTGATTTAGCCAATAGAAAAAAAATAGATTGATCATAGGGTCGGAGGTTGTGTGTAAATTTTGAACGCTACTCATTCGATCTGGTGAAGCCGCACGAATTTTCACTCGGGGCCGCCGGAGGTCAGTCACCCCTACACGGAAAAAGGCTGGTGCCTGGAGTTATCTATCCCGCAATCGCGCTAGCTGCGACATAACACATAACACATGACACACTTTTCTTACTATATTATTACGCTTCATAAATACGATACCCACACGACAACCGTACTCCGCTTACGAGTACCTTACATTACTCCTTATTACAATATTACAATATACAACATCCTTCTGTGGCTGAGGCACCCCCTACGCTCAAATACTAACCCTACATTATCCCTATTTGCTCCGAGATTGAAACGTTAAGACAGAAAAAAATTAAAGATTAAAAACATGGATAGCCCGCGCTCACCCGAGACAACGGAGACCGTGGGGGTCCGTTGTCTGGGGGTCGTTTGGGAGCCGTTACACTGTAAATGCGGTGGCCAAATTTCGCGTTCACAACGCATTTCATCTTGTGTTCATCATCTGTAACATAGCAAAATAGCCAAAGGCTAGTGACACTGCAAGTGTCGTATGACTTAAAACTAATCACAACCATTGTACGACCACCGCTTGGTATTAATTGGAGCTGCGTTGAATCCGACTCACCTACCTCTGGTTGCAAGGTAGGCCCTCCGTTCACTACCTTCTACCTCGTTCCCACGGTACCTCAGCCTATCTAAATGACAACAGCAACAAAAGAAAAAAACTGACTCGCTTAACCTGATAAGCGTAGGGGCCTGACGGTGGGGAACACGTAGTCTTGCTGCCGGGTTGCAAAGCCGCCAGCAAGGCTTTGCCCTACTTACACCCTTTTTTTTTTTTTTTTTTTTTTTTTTTTTTTTTTTTTTTTTTTTTTTGAAAAGGAAAGGGGTTTTCCCTCGGCACCCGCGGTCCGGTGGCCGGCCTTTCCGCGAGCAACGGGGGCCCTTCCTCCCAGTTTCCGCTCGCTGGGTCATATTACTGACTAAAACAAAAGAAAAAAAACATATATCCCAGCACCATCAGCCCCCTATCCTACCGTTCCAATAGCTCAAAGAAAGAGAAAAAAAAAAAAAAAATTACATTACACGATGAATATTACCTTATACCTATACAAACTGAATCAGGGCGCCCTCTAAATTCTTAAACACCAAACATAAACCCTTTTAAAACTACGTAGTCGTTGCTCCTGGGTCGAGCAGTCCATCGCGTGGCCACGGCTTACTCCTCGGTACGATCGCGACCGGCGCACTTCCGTGTTGTCCATCCGTTTCGACCGAACCGGCGCGCACGCAAAAACGTGAGTCCGGATAACCGCGGCTTCCATCGCAGGATCTAGCCGGTGGTTTTACTGGTGATTGAGGTCCTCATGGTCACCTCCGGGGCTGCAGTCCCCTCGTCAAATCCAGAAGTTTGGGTAGCTACCCCAGTCTCCAAGTCAGTCTCCGGCCCAGTCTCCTCCTGATCCCGTAGGTCAGCAAACGTCGGCGGCGCTCTGGTCAAGGTCGCTGTCCCCCTCTCTCGTCTGCATGCCAGGGAACGCCTGAGCCAGGCGGCAACCGCGTTCCAGTTCCTGCAACAAACATACAGCAGTATGGGGCCTACAACAACGCTCACTACGAGTACCACTCCTGACACACTTCTCAGCACAGTGTCTCTGTAATCATGGTGGGACCGCAAACGCACGAGCGCACTCTCCAACGGGTATTCTCGAACGCCAACGGTGCCCAGCTCATCGTCCAGCCCTCTCAACACTTCCAGGGCGACATCCACGTCCGCGTCAATCAACGTAGTCTCTTCCGGGGAGAACATGGATCGTAAGTCGGGAATTACGAGCTTACTACTGTGCATCGCACGGGTGCTGCTGCCGTGTACGCGGGCAGGCAGCCGGAACTCATCGCTTATCACATCGCACTTATACACCTCGGGAATGGCCCCTTCGCCTACGAGCACTTTTGTGGTCACATTTACACGTCCCGCACCTTCATAACAGTTCAGAGTTACCTTGTAGGGCTCTGAAGCACTATATATCCAGTGGTTGGGGGTTTTCAAAAACACGGGGGAATGCAGGCCGGTTATTATCCTTCTTTCACATCGTGGGGACGATTTTCCGATAAATAAGTCCGATACACAACTCGGCCGTTTGGCCACACTTTTGATGATTTCCTCCAGCGGGCACACCGAGAGTGGGCCGCTGAGGCATTCACGATCGAATTTAGAACTTGTGTAGAGAGTGTAATATAGCCGATCTTTACTCACGAGCAATTTTTGGGTCTCTACTTCCCACTGGGTCCATCTTCGCAACGTTTCGTTGTACACCGGGTAGCCGTAAGGCTTGTATACTTGGAATAACCTGTCATCTCGTTTCAAAGGAAGCCGAAGAACAACCTTAAGGGTTTGTTCGGAGACATAGCTGTGGGCTGTTACTATCGAATAGTATTCGTGAATGTTTTCAAGGTCCAAATTCGAATGTAATTTATACGGAGGGGGTACGACTCTCTCTACTTCTCGCAAAATCGTAAGGAATTCTGTCGGGGAGAGTAAGTCGCTGCTCACATGACCTTCGCCTAATTTCTCGATTGCCCTGTGAAATTGGGTTATCTTGCGCATGGCTTCGGACACTGTGCTTTTTGTTTCTGAGATTGCAGAACTTAATTTTAGGTAGCTAAGCAAATCTTTAATTTGATGTTGGACTGTCTGATCTTTTTTGAAAAGTCTACTTATGGTAGAATGCATCACAGAATGGTAAGTTTTTATTGAGGTTATTACATTATTGAGAGTTTTTGAATGGTTGACAATTTCAGATTGCAAGTTGTTTATAATAGTTACTTGATTTTGACTATTGTGTACTATGGCGGCCGTGGTGTTATACAAATATGCGGCCTCGCTATTAATCATTTCTAAATCTGAACTGTCCATAGTTCCAAAAAGGTATTTCAAAAAATGACCCCCTGCATCCACAAGGCCTCGCTTGGCCCGCCATTTGGGGAGTAGTGTTAACAATTCATCTATTTGTGCTGTATATTCCTGAACATTTTGTTGTAAAATTGTGAATTCGTAACGGAAACCGTTTTCTAGCTGCGGCAATTGTGAGTGTATACTTACGTTATCGTTTATCAGCTGAGTGTAAAACTCGTCCAGATACAATTTTACCTTTACCATTAGCCCGTCAAGGTCCCTGCTCTGCACTCGCATGTCGGTGATGTTGTACTCCAATGCCACCTTCCAATGGCTGTCGGTGAGCAGGACCTCTTGCCCCCCTTCGAAGATGATGCCCTGTCGGAAGCAGTGGACTGCCCCGAATGTTATCAAAAAGAATCCTATAACAGATTTTCCACTAGGTTAACACGGCTCGTGTTGTCAGATTAACGTTTATCCCGGCCTCTCATTTCCCCATGCTTCCTTGGTTCTCTTCCCCTTCCCCTCGTCTACACGGCGTAATCTGCCAGGTACGCGGGTTTCCTACGTGCTCTTTTCGCCCCGCCTAGGCCGATCGTCGGCGCTACTGCGGGTGGCTGCTCCTCGTCGTGATTCCCGCCTTCCGGACCTACATCCTCCGCCTCGGACTCCACACTCGAGTCCTCCTGCGGCTGAGGGGGCACTGGGGCGCGCCTCAGGTAGGGTTTTACGCGGTTAACGTACACCGTCACTTCTCGCCTACGGATTTTCAACACTACGTTCAGTGGGGACAAGACCCTAATGATTTTATAGGGTCCCTTCCACAGCTTAGCGAGCTTCTTTACCCTGTGACGTCCCAAACTCGGCACGTGCAGCCAGACAAACTGACCCTCTTTGTACTCTACCTCTTTCGCCTTACGGTTGTAACTCTTCTCGTTTCTCCCGCGGGCTGCAGCTTTCCGCTGAGCCGCCACTTCGAAGGTCTCCTTCAGTTTGCCTCTAAGGGCCTCTACGTGGTCGTTATACAAGTCGCTGTCCTCCGTTATAGTCAGATCCGCCTCGAGAGGTGTCTCCATCTTCCGTCCAAAGACCATCTCAAAGGGTGAGAATCCCGTAGACTCATGGCTCTGCGAGTTGTAGGCCATAGTGACGTACGGAAGGTACTCATCCCAATCGGTTTGGTGCCGATTTACGAAATGACTCAGCATTCGCGCTATGGTCGCGTGCACCCTCTCGAGACGCCCATTCGACTGGGGGTGGAAACCAGTAGTCTGGACTTTGCGCACGTGCAAGAATCGGCAGAGCTGACTGATGAGTTCGGAGGTGAAGTTCGCTCCTTGGTCCGTTATCAGTGCCTTAGGGACACCAAACTTGGTGATCACGCGTTGCACCAGCGCTCTGGCGACGCTCTCTGCCGTCTGGTCGGGCAGTGGAATGAACTCACAATACCTTGAAAAGTGATCCATGACACTCAGGATGTACACGTTACGGGATTCGCTGATTGGCAGCGGCCCAACTAAGTCAGCTGCGACTACCTCGAAAGGCTCACGGGGCTCGTTAAAGATTTCCCCTAGAGGCGCTTTGGACTTTCCGTAGTTGGTCCGCTGGCTACAGCTACGGCACGTCTTGACGTACTCCAGTACGTCCTTATCCATGTTTCTCCACCAGAACTTGGCCTTGATGCGTTCCAGCGTCTTGGACGCACCAGCGTGGCCAGCCGTAGGTAGGTCGTGATGGAGGCGCATCACTTCCTGCGTAAGGCTTAGAGGTACAACGATACAATTGCTACCGCGGAAAACTCGGTATAAAATCTTCTCCGGACTCATCCTGAAGCTCTTACCTTGCTGGAGGTCCCTACATTGCGGATCTCTCTTCTGATGTTCGCGGATCGTCGCCAAGTCCATCACCGGGAGCTCGTCCTTGCGTACCGCATTGCACACTGCTCTGCTGAGCCCGTCGGCGTTGGTATGCTTCTTACCGGGTTTATGCTCTACTGTGTACGTAAATTCAGAGAGCCTCAGAGCCCACCTCATCAGCCGGCTGCTTGGGTCCTTCAGGGAGAGCATCCATCGCAGGGCGCTGTGGTCCGTTATAACCTTAAAGGGCCTCCCAATCAAGTAACACCGGAAGTATTTAGTACTCCATACCAGGCTGAGTAACTCGAGCTCGGTCGTCGAGTAGTTCTTTTCAGCTGGAAAAAGGGTCCTAGAGCAGTAGGCTACTGGGTGTTCTTGGCCGTCGATCTCTTGTGATAGTACGGCACCCAAAGCGAACGTGCTAGCGTCCGTGGCCAAGATGAAGGGCTTATTGAAGTCTGGATACACCAAGACGGGCGCCGAGATCAATTTTTCCTTGAGCTGATCAAAGGCGGTCTGACACGCTGGCGTCCACTCGAACTCGTGACCTTGTTTGGTTAGTCCGAATAGTGGCTGCCCAATCGTAGCGTACCCATCAATAAATCGGCGGTAGTAACCACTCAGCCCGAGAAACGAGCGTACTTCCGTGACGGTCTTTGGCACGGGGAAGTCGCGCACGGCTTTAACTTTGTCTGGGTCCGGTTCCACCCCTCTACTAGTTATAACGTGACCTAGATAGCTTACCCTATCGACCACAAAGTTGCACTTACTCAGCTGCACCGTTAGGTTCACGCCCTGCAATTTGGAAAAAACCTCTCTTATGGCCTCCAGGTGAGAGGGCCAATCCTTCGAGAACAGGATTATATCATCGAGGTACACGAGACACTTTTCACCCTTCAATCCCATTAGCACCGAATCCATTAGTCTTTGGAAGGTGGCTGGGGCAGTACTTAGCCCGAAGGGCATACGCTGGTACTCATAGTGCCCACCCGGAACATTGAAAGCAGTTTTCGGCTGACTTTCCTCGTCTACCTGGATTTGATGATAGCCCGACCTTAGATCCAAGGTCGTGAACATTTTACATCCCCCAAGGGAGTCTAAGGTCTCCGTGATGTTAGGGAGAGGGTAGACGTCTGGGGTGGTCACGGCGTTCAGAGCCCTATAGTCGACACAAAACCGTAGTTTTGGGGTGCCGTCAGGCGACTTTTTAGGCACCAGGACCACTGGACTCGCCCAGGCACTCTGGCTTGGGACGATGATCCCCTGATCCAGCTGATCTTGGATCAGTTTGTCGAGGGCCGCCTTTTGGTGGTGTGGTACGCGGTAGGCCTTCTTGTAAATGGGCGGTGTCTCGCCTGTACGGATCACGTGCTTTACTGCCGAGGTGCAGCCGAGCGGTTGCTGGTCATTGTGAGCCAGCGCGGCCCTATACTCCAATAGGACAGCTTTCACTTTGTCTCTCTTCTCAGGCGCCAGATGCGACAACTTAGCGTCTAGACACGACTCGAGCTCACCCTCGTCAGCGATTTCGACCCTACCCACGGTTATACTCGGAAGGCTGTAATCTTCCAGGACCTTCTCCTTTAAAATGTTAGCTAACTTCAATTTACCGCGCTCGTTGAGGTGCAAGCCGTGCTTAGTGTACATGTGCCTCTTGAATTCGTTCGGGACTTCAAGAAAATCTACACGCCCGCCGGTTCGCTTCTCGAGATTGGCTACTATTGTCTTCAGAAGGCGGTTCGCGTCGGCCAGTTCAGCCTTCAGCGAGACATCGTGGCGGGGAAGTATCGAGAGCACGACTAGCCTTGCTGACCAGGTTTCTGGCCAGGCATGGAAGGCCTGCTGAAGAGTCAGCGGGTAAGGCGCGAATTTGTCTGTGACGTCATTCGTCCCTCCTATCAAGACTACCGTGTCTCTACTCGACAACGTCGGTACCACGGTTCGCCCGAGGGCGGCCATGTTCTTCATCTTCCCGTTCGGTAAGAAGATCACCGACACGTCTATGTCCCGCGGCAGTCGTTCGGATATTATCTCCTGCAGACCACGTCCGTGACTATCCGCCAAGATGACAACTTTCCGTCTCGCCTGCTCTTCTTCCGGCTCGCAGTAGGGAACGTCTAGTACGCCGATCTTTATGTTCTTTTCGAGGGACACTTCCTCCTCGCTCACGTTAGCGATCCTAACCCAGCAGCGCTGGTCGCGTACTCTAGTCAGAGTGCGAGCCAGAAAGACGCCCTTCTGCGGGATTTCTACGGGTTCGGCTACGACGTCCTTGCCCTCCAGCGTCTCAGCGGCTGCTACAAACCTGCTTAATTTCACTTCGATGTTCTTCTCGCAACGCGGCGGTAATACGACCTTCGTGTGGTTGTATACAAAGGAGTTCCCGGGGGCGGCGCTCTTCTTGCTAGACTCTCGGTGGTTCGAGTGCTCAGGGGCCGGTTCCGTAACAGGACCGGACTCCGCCACCTCGCGCCTCGGGTCGGGTACACTTTCGCCCTTCAGGAGACGGTTCAGCCAAATTTCTTTGCCGAAGAGTCTGAGCACGCCCCTTTTTATGTCTATGGACCCCGTGCCCTCCTGTAGGATGTCACAGCCTATGACGGCCAAGTACCCTCGGGGCAAGTTGCCCACGATATACTCACCGGGCACGCTGATCCCTGGCTTTAATTCTAAAGCCACCCGTTGTTTACCGTAGACTTTCAACTCCCGCCCGGACATGCCGCGCAAAGTGACGTCCGGCTTAGCCATAGGGGCAGACGACGCATTCCGCTTGATCAAGGACACCTGCGCGCCCGTGTCCACCAATACTTTGCCCTCGGCGGACTCAATCCGTCCGATGGCGACGAGTTCCTGCGTTAAATTCCTAACCTCTGGGACTATCCTGACATTTTTCTTCACCATCCGTAGTTGCCTTCCGGTCGCCGGTGGTACCCTCGTTTTCACGGGCATTCTTACGATCGGGGTCCAGCGGCGGCGACTCCACTGGACCCTTCTCCGTTTCCCGCCGGCCTACTTGCGTGGTTCGGCCGCACGCGGCAAAAACGTTGTATGTGGCCTGCTTTGTTGCAGCGCCAGCAAACCACCACCGTTGCTGGGCTGGGGTTGGCCCTTGGCGTGGTACATTCCCTAGAGAAATGTCCTTTCGAATGACATCTGTAACACGTGATGTCGGGGTCTCTCGCAGCTTGAAACACTTTCCTCTCCGGGGGATCGCGAGTGCCACCGCCCCCTTGTTTACGGTGCACAGGGGCGCACGCCAGGTCAGGCTCCATTACGTCGGGTTCCCTGCGAGTGCCGCGTGAAGCGTCCGATCGGTAGCGGCCCGCTTCCGCCTTCCGACCCAGCTGTCGAAGCTGTTCGATTGAGGTCACGTCGAATAAGGCCAGACGATCTTGTAGTTGAGGACTCAGATTATGGTATATCTGCTTTAGTCTCGTCTCTTCGGGAACATTTGTCGCTAGTCGACCGTAGAGACCTTCCATCGCGGCAATGTAAAGGTCAATAGGCTCCGACGGCCCTTGAACTCGGTTGAAAATTTCCCTCGTCAGCAGAATGTCGTGGTCAGGCGGTTTAAATACTACCTCAAGGTCTTTACATAGCTGATCCCACGTCTGGATCCGGCCTAGTGTGGATCGATACCACACGAGGGCTGGTCCCTCAAACAAGTCCACGGCGGACTCATAGAGCTCGGCAGGGGTTACGCCCCTAGCCCGACGAAGCTTTCGACTTAAGCGGCAGTCCGAGCCCGAATGTAACTACGCGCGGTCGCCCGTCCCCGTTCCGCCCGTGCAGTTTTAATTATGTAAAATCTCAAAATTTCGATTAAATTCAAAATCCCTTGTAGATCGACTGTATCAGTGTTTCGGAAATATTGTAGAAACATTCTTTTGATTTGAAGTGTTAAATTCTTGTCGTCTAATAAATAAGAACTAATTTTGCTCCCAACCGTTGTTGTTCTTGAGTTTCGATCCTTACACCACTCGGGCGTTACAAGTGGTGTCGCGGGTGTGGGGTGGAGTGCGCAAAAACCACCCCGAAGATTGAAAACGCGGACCCACCAAGACGACGAAAGATGAATTTTGGTAAGTGGACTACAGTAGTTGCATTTTGTATCAATTAGGTTAATGTTCAAAATTTTAGGGATCTGCAAGGGGTTCGCCGCTAAATCGCTAGGGAATTTTGATTAACGCATTTTGGTGAAACTCCCATAAAAAAATAATTAATTTTCGATTTTCTACAGAATTTTGAAGTAATTAAAATAATTAGAGCATAAGCTGTTCGCCATTTTGGACGCCACGAGGTTGAGCGTCGGTTCCCCCACCATCGGCAGTTCGCCATTGTTTCTTGCTCACTTGTGATTAATTGTAGGTCACATTGACAGACAAGATGGCGGACTGACGCCCGGTGGATGAGAACAAAGAGGGACGGGCCAGACGGGTAGAAATAATAAATTTTAGGGATTATCACCGATTGTTGAAGTAGTATTTCGACTCGCACATCATTGTAAATTAGATTGATGCTAGTTTGAAAATTTATTGCCGTTTGTGAAACTTAGAAACTTCTTGTGAAAATTCTAGGTGGAAGCAGGGAAAATCGCGGGGAGAAATTCCCTGAGCAGGGTAATTGGGGTAATTCGCGGTGCTTGTCGGGGGATTCAGTTCTTTGATTCGAAGCCTTGATTGACTTGGAACCAACTCATTGAAGAGAATTGTTCTTGGGCAGACGGAATTGGTAGTCGGACTTGTGAGTTGATTAGTGGAGGTGATTGACTTCGTTCAGTATTTAATTTATCACTAATAAAGAGTGTCTTCATTAATTATTTAATTTAAATTATATTTTAATAAATATTATAAGAAAATTAAGGAATTTATTTAATAATTATAATTATTATTATTGGGCCTAACTACACTAACCTACTTTTAAAATTGCATGAGATTAACCTTGTGGACTTGATGCAATTCCTAGGTACCGGTAATTGAAAGGGCTATATCCATGATGTTTAAGAGGAAACAGAAATTGTAATTATTTGGAAATTGACTTGTTTAAAATAAATTAAAACTTTTTTTTGGGTAAAAAAAAAAAAAAAAAAAATTAATTTGAATCTTTTGATTTTTTTTATTAAGCTTATTGAACCTGTGTTTCCTCTGTACCGTGGCTATATGCACAAATCAAGTGGGAATCGCACACGTACACTACAGCTAACCTGGTGATAACTTTTGAATTATATTGTTGTTCCGCTGCATGCAATTTTCGGTTCCGTTGTACAATTTAATTTCGTTTCTCAACATGAACTCGCATTATTTGAAGAAGTCGGAAAACCAGTACGAACTCCAAATTCGGGGACAGAGTACCGATGGTACTGCTGATGAATTGCGACGGCGGTTAAGCAGGTGCTTCAAAGCGAACACCCCCATAGACGCTAACGCTGTTTCCGCGCTAGTAGTGGAAGATGAATTGACGGAGTGTGAGGCAAAATTCGCCGCCCTGTCCACATTGTCGAGTGAGTACGACGGGGACCACAACGACCCCGAGTCGCAAAGAATCTACGCGCGACTGTTTCATTACTACACTAGGGTTGAGCGGATTCCGGTCGATGTTGACGAGGAGGACCACACACAGCGTCGGGAGAAATTGTTGGGGGATTTTAAAATTCTGTTAGATCAATTCGACTTAAGGAAAAGAGAACAGGCGGGAGGCAGGAACGCTCCTCCGGGACCAACTGTCACCCCCCCTACCACCAGTGCCGACCAGCGTGCACACGTTCCACCGCCCGTGTAAGTGGCAGCGCCAAGCGCGGCGGCCGGACCTGTGGCACCGGCCCTTCCGGTGGCCGCACCTCTCGCGACTCAACCGAGTTGGCCCTCCACTCCGGCAACCGAACAGAAAAATCGCACACGAGCAGTACCGGTGTATAAATGGGGACTTAAATTCGATGGCCAATCGCAAAGTGTGGGCGCGTTTCTCCAGCGCGTCGAAGAGCTTCGTCGGGCTAGGGGCGTAACCCCTGCCGAGCTCTATGAGTCCGCCGTGGACTTGTTTGAGGGACCAGCCCTCGTGTGGTATCGATCCACACTAGGCCGGATCCAGACGTGGGATCAGCTATGTAAAGACCTTGAGGTAGTATTTAAACCGCCTGACCACGACATTCTGCTGACGAGGGAAATTTTCAACCGAGTTCAAGGGCCGTCGGAGCCTATTGACCTTTACATTGCCGCGATGGAAGGTCTCTACGGTCGACTAGCGACAAATGTTCCCGAAGAGACGAGACTAAAGCAGATATACCATAATCTGAGTCCTCAACTACAAGATCGTCTGGCCTTATTCGACGTGACCTCAATCGAACAGCTTCGACAGCTGGGTCGGAAGGCGGAAGCGGGCCGCTACCGATCGGACGCTTCACGCGGCACTCGCAGGGAACCCGACGTAATGGAGCCTGACCTGGCGTGCGCCCCTGTGCACCGTAAACAAGGGGGCGGTGGCACTCGCGATCCCCCGGAGAGGAAAGTGTTTCAAGCTGCGAGAGACCCCGACATCACGTGTTACAGATGTCATTCGAAAGGACATTTCTCTAGGGAATGTACCACGCCAAGGGCCAACCCCAGCCCAGCAACGGTGGTGGTTTGCTGGCGCTGCAACAAAGCAGGCCACATACAACGTTTTTGCCGCGTGCGGCCGAACCACGCAAGTAGGCCGGCGGGAAACGGAGAAGGGTCCAGTGGAGTCGCCGCCGCTGGACCCCGATCGTAAGAATGCCCGTGAAAACGAGGGTACCACCGGCGACCGGAAGGCAACTACGGATGGTGAAGAAAAATGTCAGGATAGTCCCAGAGGTTAGGAATTTAACGCAGGAACTCGTCGCCATCGGACGGATTGAGTCCGCCGAGGGCAAAGTATTGGTGGACACGGGCGCGCAGGTGTCCTTGATCAAGCGGAATGCGTCGTCTGCCCCTATGGCTAAGCCGGACGTCACTTTGCGCGGCATGTCCGGGCGGGAGTTGAAATGTACGGTTCCAGCTTCATAACTTTGCTAATAATTATAATACAATAATTTGATTTCGGTCTTTGGCGCTCGGGAGGCATTAATTGAGGATTGACGATGTCTCCTGGTGTTATGGAGTGTCTGGTGGCCTATTTACGGGCCACTGCTGCTCACGCTGATCCTAATTATTGATTAATTGATTACCAATAAATAAAAAATTTCCCGATGGGAAATGACCTCTGACCAAATTTGGCAGTTAGATAGTAGCTTTAACTAAGCGGGGTGTTACAAATAAGTAGTGACAATCAGATGAATGACAAGATAGCCAATCAGATTGAATAATGGCTAACCTCAAATATCCCACGTAATACAGAATTTAATTTCCTTTCACACTCTTAGCAGAGTTCAGCTATTTTTAGCCATAAATGCATAAAATCGGCTGATGGTTGATTTTATTTCAAGGTTTGGATACGAAAAAAAAACTGAATAGGCCTATTAACAATAATTGTTGAACAGTAATAAATAGGTTGTGTTGAATACATAGAAAATCAATGGTCTTACCAGAACCATACAGGCTTCATGGCTATACTAATGCTTGCCTTTATTCAGTTATAAGCAAAATAAAAACCTTACCACTAGCAGACGACAAATCGAGGGAATTACATGAATTCGAAAGCAGTGAAAGTTATGTACAGGACTTGAATAGTTTGGAGAAATGACAATGAATAGCAAACAAAATGAGAGCTGAAGATTGTCTGAAGGACAAAGACAAAGAAGAAGAGAGAGTTGAAAATTAAAATTAAAATCCTCCAATTAAAAGTTATTTCTTGTTAGCCTCCCGGCCTCTAGGCTTGTGATTCAAAGTTAGTAGGCCTATGCCTATTACAAATCTGTGAATGAGGAAAAGCTCTTATTTGGAAACATTTTAAAGTAGGTTAATAGTGAAAAGTGTGAAACATGAAAGTGAAGTAAGTAACTGTAACAGAGGATTCTCTTTTTATGTTTTACTAAACGTAGGTCGGTTGGGTTTATGGTGAGCCTATATCTTCTCAACCTTTTTATTGGGTACATCACTCCTTTATAGGCCTAGACCTTTTGTTAAGAAAGTGACTTTTTTAACTTCAGTTTATTAACATAATCAGCAATTTACAAAGAAATATTTGTTCCTTCACATTAATCAGGATTAACCATGTTACAAAATCAGATTAAAATCCCGAACGCACATTTTTCGTAATGTACGAGAGGGAAAATCTCGTCTCGATCTCGTCTTGAATTTATTTGAGAATTAAAAATTCTCGTCTCGTCTCGTCTTGAACTGAAAATCCAATCTCGTCTATCCCTATTTAATATAATTTTTTATCATTAAAATGTATGATACTGTTTATAATGATGATTGTATGAAATTTTTATGCACAAAATTTGTAATTCATTCAAATGAAAAAATTCAATAAATGAATGAAAATAAATAATAGATATAACCATTGACTATATACACTAACATGAATAGACTTCTTATAGCATAGCCGTGTTTGTAACCAATATACAGTGGTGCGATCTTCAGCGGCGTACATGGAAGTACAAGAGTCATATGATAGACAAATCAGTACTACCACTCTTCTCAATCAAGAATGAAACATTTTATATCTGTGGGTTTTGTGTATGTTGTGATGACATGTTTTTGCAGCATTGTAAATCCAGCTGAAAAATAACAACATTGCTTGCAGCAACTCTGGTGCGGCGTACATGAACCTTCCACATTTTGGTATCAAACTAAATGTATTGGATGAGAAGTCTATTCATGTTAGTGTACATAGTCAACGATACAACTCATCGAGTGTCATGTGGCTTAGGCACTTACCTGCCTCATATAATGAAAATTAAAATAAAGTTACATCAGTAAAATACAGTAAAACCAAAATCAAAATAACCCAACACCATGAATAACCAGACATCTCCAAACACACCTACAGCATTTGTCTCTGTTTGTGACTTACTGACCCCTATTTGCTGCTGCTTTTTAGTTATTTAATCCTCGTTAACAACCGGTATTACACACATCAGTCAGTATATGCAGCCATTTAATGTGGTTCCGTCATTGGTTCCCTTTTTGTATGATTGTCTCTTACAGCCAATAACATACAGACTGATTAAGTAAATGGTTGATTAATATTGGCTCCAAAGAAATTCATTCACCACACTTGACACTGCCTAATTTCATTTTGTTGAGTTGGTGTGGTTTTAGTGTACTGCTATTTTGTTAGTTAAAAACATCCATCTATAGTCTATAGCAACACAAATCATGTTTCACCAGATATTACAAACTTGAGATATTACAGATATGTCAAACATAATTTGGAATTTTGCTGCCAAATAGGTACAGAAAGTATATATTTTCATGACAGGTGTCGTACCTGATAGTGGATGAGATGCACCACGAGCACCCGGAGTTGATCAAGGACCAGTACTGGGACGAGGTGTTCCCGACGGAGCTGCCGTACACGGTGGCCTCGGAGCCGTTCCGGGAGCGAGCGCCGCAGCCGAGCACCGCCAACATCGCGGTGAGCGCCGCCGAACAGGAGGTCTTCCTGCCCCCCAGCCTCAAGGTGGAGAGCGACATGGAGAAGCTGGTATGTACACCAACACACACAGCTGTGTACGAGGGAGTGGTTTATCATTGGAATTTGCGGGATTGCATTTTTATAGTCATTTTTTAATTGCACATGGTTGGTCTTAAGAAGTGGACGAGTCTTAGAAAAATGTTAAAGAACTGAAAAGGGTTTGCTCTTACTATTATTAAAATTCTGAATAATCCTGAACAAAAAAATAATCCTGAATAAAAGAATAACAGGCTGGACTTAAATACTTTGAACTACAGTAGAGTCGTGTTAATCCACTTAGGTTGTCCAAAAATACCAGTAGGAATATCTCTTAAAAATCATATAAAATCCTTGTCAATGATATTGCAGAGTTATTAGACAAGTTTCTGTCACTATTCTGGCTGCCTTTCTAATGTTAGATTATTATTGTTCAAACTAATTACTATGTTCTTCAGTATTTTATTCTATTTAATGGTCTTATTGCTTGCAATCACCATCCGCGGTCCAATTGGGATTGAGTGCCGAGATCATATGCCCACTTTGAGTAAACGGCAGAAGTAAACAAAACAATATTCAAAATCATGTATTATTTATGACTTCTAGCTATTCCAAAAATTTGTTATATTTGATTAACTGGGTCTGGTTCAATTAGTTCATATCAGCGGGGCTCTATTGTAGTTAAAGTTACAACATCTAAGTAGTAATAGAAATTCATTTCGTTCTCTATTGATTTGCAGTAGAAGTAAACTAAATTTACAAGTAAATATTTTTACTTTCGTCACTATAACATAGTAAAAATTGCAATCATACAAATCAGGTTACGATATTAGACAGTTTAATCGTTAAGTGGTAAGTTATAAACCAAGAGGATGTCCCTAACTCAAGAATTTGTGAAACTACAAACTTTTTAAAAGAAGTTTGATATAGATTTAAGTTCATTTAATCACTTATATAGTTAAATACCAGCTTTGTACACCACCAAAAGATTATAATTTCAAATTAATGCCTCTTTGGATATTTTGAGGTTAAAGATTTTAAATGGCAAATGAAAACTAATATTCTGATTTATTTGTGTAACAAATTCTGATATCATGAAAACCATGAATAAACCACTTACTATTCTAAATTTCTTGTAAAATATGCTTGTAGGAAGAATCACTGAAATTTTACTTCATCAGGTAAGGTGAAAATTTTAACTTAATTTTCATGAAATAATTTTTACTATGAAAGTATTGAAACTTACAATTTAATAATATGAATTCGGACCTCTTGTTACAAGCCATATTTTTCTTTGAAATGTGCGTTTGAAAAAATAATAGTGAAGTACCTTGAGTCTAGTTGGACTCAGAAATCAGAAATTAGAAATCTTAAATTCTTCATTGCCATAAGATACAATGATTGTACATGGCATGGGTCAATTGCAAGAAACTTACAAATACATTTCAATAACAAGGCTTCCATAAAACATTCCATAAAACCATAGATAAGACAATAATTACATTATTTGTTTATCTGTAGTCATTATTTATACACTCCAAGACACTGTAAAATTCTTTATTGACCAAGAACTTTCTCAAACCATGCCTAATTTTTTGTTTGTCGGCTTCAGCTAAAAAAAAGGTGGAAGGGATAGGAACAAACGAAGATAAGAGGAGTAGGCTTGAGTCTGATGAAATGTGGTTGTGGATTTGGGATATTGCATTATTCGAATAGGTGTGCATTATTCTTCAGAAAAGTCAATGATTCTAAAATGAAAATACTCCATAAAACAGTGGTGACAGTATTAACCATAGTGTTTTTGTATATGTACCTACAAGAAGCTGTTGGTGTAGGTTTGACTAACCTTGTTATTCCTCGCTTACCATAGTGCACATAAAAAAAAATAAACTATTACACATCTAAAAACAAACAGAATCTAAATTTGTTTTACCTGTTGTCCTGGTTGGTTTAACTATAGTGTTATGAAAGAGTCATTTGGAGAGTAACCTCCATTTTTATCTGGTGAAAGGAAATTTTGGAATAGAGGCATACAAGCACCATTAAATATGTATGCTTATTGGAATCCTATGCGTAAGTTGTGGGGGCCAGTGAGGCTGAACTTAATCAAAATAAAAAATGCTGCCACAATCTAAAGTGCCACGAGCTCCAACACCACTATTTATGGTCTGACTAACCTCTGTGATTTAATTTTTTGGACAAAATGTAAAACTGTGGATGGACATCAGTGGTTGTAAAGTTCTAAAGTTAATGGAGAACAGATAATGAGCGTTGTTACAGTTAGGGATCCAAGCATCAGTGCAGTTTATAAGAAAATACGCATGAATGAACACAATCTAAAGAGAGTGTTAGCAGCGCTGATCTATCCTGTGGCAATGGTTGTCTGTTGTGACCATCGATTTTGATGTTGCCAAAATCAACAATTACGTTTAAGAAAATATTAAAATGACAGAAAAGTATCCCCTTGAGCATTTTCCTCAAAATAGACATTAAAAATCCATATTTTTAATTTTGATAGATGCTACCCTGACACTTCAATAGTAGTGGCAGATCCAACGGCACTTAAACGTTTGTTGGCCATTTTTATTTTGAGGTACAATACTCAGTGCAGCACTACCAGCCTTCGTAACTTATAGATTGGTTCCCAATGAGTTGATCTAACCAGCACTGACACTCAATATCATCTACTCTAATTCCTTTTTTTACCAAGGTGCCAGTGTTATTTCATGATAAGATCTTGCCACACCCATCACAGCACGTTGTGTGTCTCACCTTCACAGATGAGTGAGGACGCACAGAGTGGCATCCACTTCCTGGCGCGTCGCAGTGGCAGCCGCATGAGCATGGCGGGCGGGGGTGGGGGCGACCGCGCGCGCACCTACAGTGGCGGCTCCACTACCAGCGTCAACACGCAGTTCATGGGCAGCACCGGCGGCAGTCTGCACCGCGTGGGCAGCGTAACCTCGGTGCTCAAGCGGCTCTTCTCCCGGGACAACACGCCCGCCGCTGGCGCCACCGTTGACGGTAATGGTAAAGCATTTGCGGTTATACTTGCAATAGTTGTAACTTAAAACTGGAGTAAAAGTCAGTCAGCTAAGGAGCTAAAAGATATTGCAATCATCTCGATTGTCTATATTTGCCTAATCAGTTCTCTGACTATGCAAAAAAAAGCTCTTGTAATAGCATGTCAACTTAGCAAATTGTCAATTTTTCACATTTAGATTAAAGATTACTACTCATTTCCTAGTCTACTTTTTCCATACGTTCGAAAATCTGGGCTGTGCGCTGAATTAGTACCATAGTACCAAGATTATCATAGTAATTGTCTAAAATGTTCTTATGTTGTAGAATTGCTTAAAAAATTAAGACTTACTCTTACGTTTAATTCTTTTGAACTAATTACTAAAAAATGTCTGTAACTAATTTACTATTATCGACAAAAGAAATTACCACCACTCACAACACCACCTCCAATGAGTGTCAGGCTAAAAGAAAATCCTTTAAGCACAGCATGTAATTATAAGTTATAATTCAAAAGGATAATTGCAAGTCAGTAGTAATGGAAGACTTCCTTGTATTTCTTAAATACAACCTTTGAATTTTAGCCAAAACAGATTAAGAAGTTAAGTTAGCAATATAATTTTTCAAGTAGAAAAGTTTTTTTCCATTTATTTCTTTGTTGTTGGAAACTTTTATTCTCATCCCTGTAATTTTATGTCCTTTTTAAGCTAACAATGGACAACTATTATCATAATAACTAATAGGACAAGGATATAAATAGTGGTTAATTTAGTAGGAGTATTAGTAGTTTTAATTTAGTGTGGTTAAAAAGGTGAAATTTTATACATATTATTGAAGGCACCCCGAAGGCACCAAAGCCATTTTAAAAACTAATGCTAAAAACGATTTTTGATATATATATATTTAGATCCTTAACCATGCAAGCCAGCCTTTCAATGCATTTAGAAAAAAATCAAGACTGTTACAAAAGTAAAACACAATAGAAGTAGAAAAATACTATGTTGTAAGTTTTGTCATTTTTCATCAGATTTACACTTTTAACCACTGAATTGAAGTTTGGTCAAGTGTATACAATCGTAAAACACATGATGCAAGATCTACTGTCAGTATATAAACTTTTTTCATGTTTGTTGTTACAGCAGGAGGTGGGTCAAGCCTGAAGGAAGGTGGTGGGGTGGGGGGAGGGAGCGTCACCCGGCTGCCGTCCAGCCGTAGCTCAGACAGCCTGGTGACAGCCAAGTACGCGGCTGGCGGCTCGGTGCGCCTCGCTGACCGCATAGCTGACCAAGTCATCGAGGAGGTGGACGAGCAGCAGACGATAACGTCCATGGCCAACAAGCCCCCGGAGCAGCGGCCCACCGTGCACGATATCTTCCCCAGTCCGCTGTCGCCCTCACCCTCGGTGGGGCCGCCTCCACCCTCTGCCCCCCTGCCCGTCCCCCCGGGCCGCCAGACCTCCACCTACTTCTCCCACTCCGCCCCCAACACGTCAGCCATCCCTCCCACCTCATCGCTCTCCCCTGCTCGGTCGGCGGCCACCTTCACGGACATGCTCTCGATGAAGAGCGCGCCGGGCTTCGGCAACGACAACAGCTCGGGGTTGGGCAGCGGGAGTCTCGGCCATGACCTCGCCATGGACACGATCAGCATTGGATCCAATACAGACTCCTCCGAGGACGAGTTTACAAAACTGAAACGCGCGAGGAGACAAGAGAGGATCCTTTACGCGCGGTCGATCAGTGCGCAACCAGGGATCGGGGACGGAGATAACATGGAAGAAAATGAATCTCTGCTGGTAAATATTTTGGACACGTCGAGAAATGGACAGATACGATCGCCGAGGAGCAGCGTGTACAGTGATAAAGTGGAGTCATGATGTTGTAAATGATAGGTCAAGTTGTAATTAATCATTCCTTCTGTAAATAAGGGTTGCATTCAATGATTTATTTTGTAGGTAGTAGATTTAAGCTTTGTTAAAATGAACAAATTATCTCTAGGTGGCAATAGGAAAAAACAATCGGTGCTTATAAGTACAAATGTTTTCCAAATGACTTCATAATTATAAAAACACAATATTAATTTTATGAATGAAGGCAAGTCTTGTGAGATTAACCTTTATTTTTCACTTTATGTAATGACATTTTATTAATTGTTTTCAATTTATGAAAAGATATTAAGAGGATATTATAGGATATTTTCTTTAGGCCTTCAAGAAATGATTCAATCCCCGGCAAATTAATTTTAATACATTTTATTTTAAAGAATTAGTTGTATTAAACAAAGCTTAACAAAGCCAACGAATAATGAGTTGTGTCTGGACAAGATTCACAAATTAAATTTATATGCAAACAATTTATTTTACCATCCTTATTTGAATTTGTTATACTATTTTATATCATTTATATTTTTGATTTATTGCAATTTACTGTACACTTTAGACTAATTTTACATAATATTAAATATTAATTGCATTTATTCAGCATAATTGAGATATTTTAAACCCAATGTTAATTTAGTATACAATATATTTATATACCAATGTATTATGATTTTAGTTATAATTTATTTTTTGAAGTGGTTTTTAAAGCATATTGTTGTATTTATACAAATCAGTGTTTGTAAGATGAAGTTTACAATATGAAATTATTGTTTTGAAGCTGTTATGAATTCTAGAAATTTGGTATCAATTAATCAGTTAACAGTAAAAATTTTATTCACATGAACATTTTAAAGAGACTCATGACCCTTGAAGTTCAACAATGAGGCCTAACTGGGAAATACAGGGTGTCCAGCTTCCACCCTTACAAACTTTTACAGGTTATTGACCACGTCAAAATAAGCAAAAAAGTTCCTCTAAACATATGTCTTAAAATGCTTCGTTAACCCGCTAGCCGCCATTTTGTTTTTTACACTAAATAATTTTTATTTCCGTAACGGATCATTGTATTAAGATAATATTTGGCATGAACCTTCAATATAACAATATCCATTTTCACTAAAAAATTTTTTTTTCCAATGTGTATTTTCAAAATGGCGGCCATTTAAAAAATTTAAACTCAAATATCTCAAAAACGGTAAACTTTCTAAAAATGTTACAAGAGACAAAAAAGTTGGCAAATTAAATTATCTAAACATTGATACCAAGTTTGTAAGGATCCGACAACAAATAACGGAGTTATTGAGATTTTTCTCTTAAAATAACCTAAAGTGGCATTAATCATAGTGCAAAATCAGTGTTTTTCTGCAGGAAAACAACAATAACTCCGTTATTTGTTGTCGGATCCTTACAAACTTGGTATCATAGTTTAGATAATTTAATTTGTCAACTTTTTTGTCTCTTGTAACATTTTTATAAAATTTACCATTTTTGAGATATTTGAGTTTAAAATTTTAAAATGGCCGCCATTTTGAAAATACACATTGGAAAAAAATAATGTTTTTACTGAAAATGGGTATTGTTATATTGAAGGTTCATGACAAATATTAACTTAATACAATGATCCGTTACGGAAATAAAAATTATTTAGTGTAAAAAACAAAATGGCGGCTAGAGGGTTAACGAAGCATTTTAGGACATATGTTTATAGGAACTTTTTTGCTTATTTTGACGTGGGCAATAACCTGAAAAAGTTTGTAAAGGTTGAAGCTGGACACCCTGTATATCAAAACTCTTTTGTGTCTGTAATCTTTAGTTCAGTATTAAGGACTTAAGATTCATTCATGTATCTCTTTGTAAAAGTTAAAACTAATTGGACTAAACGTATGTAATTATTTTTAACAACCCATTAAATAGCAATATTCTTATTAATACTCTTATGCATGTAAAGAATACAGATAACTGATAAACTTTAAACTTTAAACTTATTTAAACTGGTAAACTTTGTAAATATGAAGTTATTAAGCTTCTCGTTTGACTCTTACCTTTTTGAGGAACAGCAAAAATTATGGAGATATTGTGAGTGTAGAAAAGGTGCTAAACAAATTTAAAGACAAAAAGTCATTTATTAGTACAAAAATCAGTAGTTAATTTGATTTTAGCTAATTCATTTTTAATTTTAAACATGAAAATTAAAAATGAAACATACAAACCTCAACAAAATTTAATTTTTGGTGCTGTCAATGGCTTTTACCAACCACACCGAATTAAATGTAAACTATTATTAAAAAATTTACCTTCGTTTCTATATAAAAACTAAAAATATTAGTTTTGTAATTTTAACATTATATTACTGTATTGGTTTTTTTTCTTCCATAAAATCTTTTTACTTTTATAATTTATAATTTTCTGGTATTTGGAAAAGGTTTACCACCTGCTCTGTTGAGTGATCTTTCACGCTACCTCAGTTTCGGGTCTTTTTGACCAAAAAAATAGTAAAAAATAAAAATAAAACACTTAAGTGTTAAGTGAGAGCACTCATCACTGAGTGCTACTCATCTCACATGTTTTATTCATTTTTTGTCCTTTGTTAATTTTTAAAGGTACTGTATTGGTATTGTGTTTTTCTTTCCCAATTATTTAAATGAGCATGATAACTTAAAGAGTTATAGGATGTTTTTTATGTGATTGCTACTACACTTGAAAATTAGTAAAAAAGACCCGAAACCCTGGTAGTGTAAAACTAATTTACCGGTTTAGGAAAAATACCAAAGTATAAAAAAAGTTATATAATATGGATGGATAAAAGAAACACCATGAAAATTTGTCATTTAAACTGTCAGATTAACAATCTATTTAAACCAACTATGTTAGTATTATATCAGTGTCAATCGATAGAATGTACTAATTTTACCTGAAGTTGTTTTTGTTAAAAATGAATATTGTTAATTTGATAAGGCCGTATTAGTGTTCAGAGACACCCAGTATTTCATTGTGTTATTCTGATAATCAACCGGTAAAATTCTATCTCAATGTTATGTTTCGGGATAGGATTTTCGACAACCACTTTGATTAAAATATATTTATTATGATTTTTAAAGAACAACATATGAAAGTAGTTAAGTTTACACAAAGAAGTTTTGTCTTGAGCAACAATTAATTATCATTACCATATTAACAAAGTTTTGAAAATTGGGTATATTGGACTCTTGCAATCACATATAGTTTTGGACTTTGGGCCAATTTCAAAGTAACTTAAATGTCTACCGCTTTCTTATGCTATTGCCTTAAATGATTTTTGGTCAGTATTGGTAGCGATATTAAGTGGAGTTTAAGCTTATGAAATGCTTATTTGTTTGTAAGCTAATTTGTTTTACGAAGTATTAAGATTTTATGTAGTTTTTTCTTACTCAATGTAGATGAAACACTACTTAATTTAACAACCTACATTCATTATATTCACTCGTTTGTAAAAGAGAGGCCTTAAAAGAGGCCACTTATATGTGAACTGTGATAATAGTTTTCATAAACTTCTATAACCTTCATTCGAAACTCAATAAAACCTTATTTTGGTATGAAATGTTAAAATTTTGAATTGTTAATGCATGTTAAATTTTACTTCCATGTAGGGGAAAGAAGGGTAATGGTGCGCACCTAAGGGAAAAAAATTCTTCCCAGAAAATATGCGGGTAAAAATTACCAATACATGTGTCAAACTCTTTGGTATTTAATGTAGTTTCTTATAAAAAATTATCATTATCATATATATTAACATTGATTAAATATACACCATTATATAAGAATATGCACTTACGCACGATTTCCCTACCCATCGGGTAATTGTGCGCATGGGGGTGGGTAATGGTGCGCAGGGACGTATGGGTTGAAATAATTAGAATAAATGTGTTTCATTAATATAAATTCAATAGCAATATAACATATGGAATATCTTAAAGCTAAACAATACTTTCTTTGAGCTTTACAATACACTTAACAAAAGTTTTGATAAAAATTACAAAATTGTTCAAGGGTTAATGAAAAATTAACACACGTAGGCTAATTTTCTGCTGTGTGTGCACCTGAGCTGTCTGCATGACTCCAGGACGAACAGTTTATGAGCATCTGTAAACAAGAATGTGAAAAGGGGAAGTAATTTTTTTTCTTACCTATAACTACATGGTGCCCACTGCCGCGCACCATTACCCGATGTTGCATTCGAAAGTATTTTATTTTCTCACTATCTTAAGAAGGGATGAAACCGTAAATTAATTGGTTCAAATGATAAGGCAAAGACTACCATTAATTGTAATACTAAATAAGTATTAAGTTATCTAAAGATCTGCCCTAACCTTACTATTTTCTGAGGCGCAAAAATAACATGACACACACGACTTTTAGATTTTGGCCTCTCATAACCTCAAAAAGTTCAGTATCGAAAACCACGAAGTCGGGTATTAGTTGTTGAGTCCCCCGCTAAGCTGCAACACATACTGGAGCTTTTTAACTCATTTCATTCATAAGAAACTATGATGCGCACCTTTACCCGACGCGCACGATTACCCTACTCTCCCCTATTAAAATAAGTATCATTCCAAACAACCCAAAAGCCAATTTTGTAGCTGATTGTGTCTCTCTAATATTTTAAGTAATCATCTAAATATCACCGATAAGTCATTGGTATATTTCATACGGAGCTATGTACGTAATGTACAGTAACTTTAAATACAACAAGTATATAAAGAAACAAATTACCATAAGTTAATGGTAGTTTCACTTAGACGTTTGATTCTATATAAATTGATGGAAAACACAATTCCACCTCAAAACAAAAAGAACCAGTTTTGTTGCCATATCTACCGCTAATGGATCAAAACAAATTAAATAACCTATAACCTTTAGAAGTTATAGGTTATATTGTATATCATCTTAAAGCTCTCGTTGAACTGAGCAACTTTGTAATTTACACTACTACCGTATCTCTTGTGGTTTTGTAGTAATAACGTAAAAATGAATTTTTTCCTTGTTAATTTAATGTTATGGCAACAATCAAAGGAGGACTTCCATGCTATAAAGCCCTGAACGATTAACATGCAAATCATATGGAAAAATGACATTTTTACGTTATTACTACAAAACCACAAGAGATACGTTAATAGTGTAAATTACAAAGTTGCTCAGTTCAACGAGAGCTTTAAGATGATATACAATATGACATAAGTTTACATTTAGAATTTTTGAGTTTTGTTTAAGTTAAAATTTTCAAAATTATAAAATTTTGGAATTTTAAGTTTTTTTAATAAATGTGGTCTTGTGACATATCATTGCAAAGCTTAGCTCATTTCAAATACAGTAGAAGCCCTCAAATCCGGCCACCTCGGGACCGGACCACCGGCCGGATTTCAAAATGGCCGGATTAACCGGCGGTTTATTAAACGGGTTAAATAGACACCTTAATTATATGTTTGTTCCAACAATAAACTATTAGGGTGTATTTAACAATGAAGGGTCTCATACTTGCCCAATCAATAGTATATCGACTTTGTAACAATCATGATTTGCTCGCTCAGATGTTGTACTATAGGCCTAATAGCGCCGAAATGACAATCGGACAACGGACAAGCGATGAAACTGCGTTTACTGGACACTGGTGTTCTGTCAACGAAGGCACTATGTATAAATGTTATAGCGACTAAACCCGTCTAGTTACCTAACTTCCTTGTTACGGGTTGTATATAAATAGGACACGAACAAAATGTTTTAGAAGACATCAGACCGCAAAGAGTCCGAAAATCGGCAATTGAACTGATATATTTTAGTGATATAACATGGAACAAGTTGAATCTTGTCTATTTTGGCCGTGGGAAATGCCAGCGGCTGAACATTTTATTTCCGGAAGACCGCGGCCGGATTATCCGGCGGCCGAACTATCCGAGGCCGGACTAGAGGGCTTCTACTGTAAGTATATTGAATCAGGAGTCATTTTTGACAAATAATAAAAGAATTACAGGGTATTCCGTAAATCTTGATTTTTCCTACAAAAATGGCCGCCATTTTGAAATGGAAAAAGATAAATTCATTCAGTTTTCACCAAAATGCTCCTTTCACTAATACGTTTTAAGTTATGTAAAAAAATCTGCATGCTTACTTAAGAAAATTTTGAGATTCGAACCCGTGACCTCCAGTTTTGGAACACCCTGTATACTGGCATTGATGAAAATATTTTTATTGGAAAGCCCATATGCGATTTAGGGGTAAAACACTTTATTTCATGGTTTTAACTCAAACCGTTCTCCTGCTATAAATAGTGCACGGGTGGTCTGAATCGCCCTGTATAAAGAGTTAAGTTTTATTATATTTTACTGTTTGGTATTATTTAATTACCATGAACATAATCGTTTATAGGCCAACCAGAAATTGCTGGCTTTTGGGTTAATTAAAACACATGATTACATTATCGAAGTTTGAAGAAAGTGTGTTAATTACCCACTTTTTAGAGATTCCTTCATTTTTTTATTAACTAAATTGTTTATAATGATTTTGAATGCCGTACTTTATGACCTTGCGGGGTAAAAGATTTGTGGGTAGGCCTAATTGATTTGTGCATAGGCCAATGTGATATTTCATTGTTTTAGCTTTAAATTTTAGTTTTGAAGATTTTTTGTGACACTTTTCACATTATGTGTTAAAAGAGGTATGAATTATTAATTCATAAGCTAATTTCATAGATATTATAATTATTTTTAAATTAGTAAATTAGTCCAGGTCTGCCAATAAAGACAAGTGAGTTGCAATGTGATTATAGTTTTAGTTAATCTTGTTGATATAAGAGATAAAACTGTTCAATAAGGTAAAAATATTTTAAATTAAAGGTGCTGTTTATTATTCATAAGTGTATTTTTTATTTTGAACCAGAGATGCATAAGTTTTATTTCAATACTTATTTATTTAAGATGTGTAAGTAGTTTCAACTAACGTGAATAAATTAAGTTTGGGTACATGAAATGCGATTTGTAAAAGGCGATTTGTAAAAGGTAATAGTTTGTTCCAATCCCTCCAAAATTTTAGGGGTGGTAAATTAAAAATATTATACAAAATTTTAGGGGTGGATTATTAGGGGGATTATTCCTACATCATGGGCCCGGGGCCCAGAGTGGGAAATTTTCATGGGCAGCAGATTTTAGGGACTAGTTTAAATTTTGCTAAAATATCAAGAGCGGTCCATGCAGACTATTTGGTTTCACCCAGATTTATTCATTGAATAAAATTTGATATACTGTAGAGTTAGAGATACTGTTGTTAGGAATCAAAAGGCCTTTAAAAATGATGTATTACTTGTTACATGTTACTATTTGAAATATTAGAGTTATGACCAAATACAAATTTTGAATAATACTATTTAATATTTATTTTTTTAAAATCATATTTACAGGTAACATGTTGCATTACATTTTATTTAGTAAGGATTACAAATTTTCAATCGGAGAGATTCTTGGTGTATTTTTTTAGAGACACAGGCTATACCTTAAAAATTTATTTTTTTTCAAAGAAATGGTTGCCTTTTTGAAACCTTTGAAGATATTTAAGAGTCTGTAGTACTGGCCGCCTTGGATTTTTATTTCCATAAGACTAATGTTAAAATAAAAAAATAAAAAATTGTTACACCTTTAATATTGGTTAAAAAAATCATCTTTACATCATTTTAAAGGAAATGTTATTCCCCTCTGACTAATGTCAGAGGGCTCACCTAGGGCCTTGTGAAATCAAAAGTTTTATATTATGGATTAATAAATAACAAAGTATTCTTAAAATATTTTGTTCGAAAATAGACACATTTTTTCAGTAGAGTTTAATCTAATAAATCACTCTATAATCATGATTTTTATTTCATAAGTGTCCTAGATATTAAAGTTTTCTTTAAAGTGACATAAAGGTGAATCTTTTTCTACCAATATTAAAGGAGTAGCGGATATTTTAAATTTGACTTTAGTCAGAAGGGAATAAAAACTCAAAGCCCAAATGGCGGCAAGCCTACATACTTGCCTCCCCATGTCGAAAATTAAAAGAATACCATAGCTTGATACAATTTAATATGTATATTTGGTTTAACTTATATTTATTTATGTACATAACCCATATGGCGGCAATCCTACATACTGAACCCATTGGTTTTTATAGAGAAATAGAAAAAATTCCAAAATTTAGTTGGAAATGTGCTTAGTACGCAGGTCTGCTGCGAAGGGGGTATTTATTTTATGTTGGATACTATTTAAAACTAGGCTCTTAGACTTTTCATGCTTGATAGTTTTGGTTAAAAAAGTATCAGAGATAAGAAATGTGAAATTTGTCCTATATATTTTATTCTTATGGAGAAAAACTAAACTTCAACCGCCATTATCTCCTAAGATGTAAAGGTTAGAGGTACAAACTAAATTATAAAGCTGTCTTTAAACTACCTGTAGAATCCAAATATGCCACAAAAAGTAAAGGTTTGTATTTAAAGTTAGTGACTTAGTTAAATTAATTATACAGAGGAAGCTCTCTTAACCGACCGTGGATCAACCACCTGTCGGATTAACCGACCATTTTCCAGGAATATACAAACTTCTGCTGTGAAAGCTGACGTTGTTATAATGATCTAAAAATAACTCATATTTCAACAGGTCAATCATACGTTTCGGGAAAAAGTCAAATTTAGTCAGTTGCTCTCAATATTTTGTGGATGCAGTTTTTACTATATGCTTTGTTTGCTAACTTTGTTATTTAACAGTTTTTAATACCATAACTGTCTTACTTCACAATATTACGGCAATATAACTAACTAGCTATTATGACTTTATTAGCTAATTAATTGCTTTACAACAATTTTTTGCTTGTTTTATTATTTTTAACACATATTTATGATATTATTAGGTTTAACCAACCTTTTTCGTTAACCGACCATAGACTGGCTCCATAGGGGGTTAAGAGAGCTTCACTATAATAGATTTTTTATTCTTATGATGGAATAATATTTAAAATGAGGCTCTAAGACTTTTCATGCTTTGAAAGTTTGGAAAATTTTTCCAATGTATATGTTATTCTTATGGAGAAAAACTAAATTCAACCGCCATTATCTCCTAAACTGTAAGGATTAGAGATGCAAATTATGTGTATGTTTGTCTTAAAATTACATGTAGAATAAAAAATTTGCCATAAAAGTGGATGTTTGTATTTAAAATGAGTGACTTCTTGTCCACAAAGGTTACTACTGGTAACCTGTAAATTAAAATTACACAAAAGGTAATTTACAGGTTTAGTTATATTTGTTGTTGTGAAAAATTCTGTAAATTTTAAAAGGGCTGTATGGGTCTGGGACACCCGATATATCAGAATATAGTCTAGTCAATATGGTTTAACCCGGAAGTAATTGCAAACTCATTTGTCTCAAATCGGCCCAAAATCGGGGTTTAAGCATATTTTAGACAAATTTGAACCTATATATCACTCTTTTCCCATAGTCTGATAATCTCAATATCACGACATAACTAATGGAAATAGACCTATACCAGCCGTCACGAGAGAAGTCCGTTGAGCTGTAACCAATAGGAATTAAGCGCGGTGTTGCCAAATTAAATCCCGGTTACCAATATAAACGTAAATCATTGAAGCGATCACCTGATTATAAAACTGGTTCTAATGTGTACATCCTGTGTTTTAAACATGTAGCCTATTGTACATTGAAAACAAGAAAGGTTCGTAGTTCATGTGTTTATGTTTGGACATCATCATGCATTTACAAAACTACAAATTGAAAACCTATGTGGGTACTGTCCTCTGTCGTAATAAGACAACTTTTTACAGTAGCGGCTAGTGGCCCATGCGTTTGCACGGAAGTGCCGCTTCCGGTGGCGAGACCGGGAAGCGAAAGTCAAAGGATGGCTGCTTGGAAAACCAAACGAAAAGAAAAAACAGCAGTTTTATAGTTAAAAGGATTATTTTTCATCAAATTATTTATCTTGATGAGGCAAGAGTGCAGATGTCTCTTGTCTGATTTTGACAAGTGTCTTGTCTGATTTTGAAACCCTCGTTTAGATACGCGAAAGACCTCCCCCCCTTTAAGACTTGAGCACCCTCCTAGATGGCCGGTGCCTTCATTTGGATGTAGGCCTCCCCTTTAGATAAAAATGTGCCAAGAAGTTCCTACACTACTTCTGTTAAAGTTACATGCTCATTGGGGCGGTTCGGTACGGGCGGGCGGAAGGGCATGGCACTGGCGGATATCCTTCTTTACGTCGTCCTGAACATTCGCTCGCTCCATCAAAAAATATTATCAAATGGGAGTTAGCTAAGTAACTTCATGTGGCCAAAAAATTACTGTCATAAGTTAATTTTTTCAAAAGAAAGATTAAGATAAAAACACTACTTCCATCATGTTTGTAGGCATATTATTCCGAGAGGATTCAGGTACTCTAAATGCCTCATAATGTTCAACTTTTGGTATTATCCATTAAAAATATCAACTTAAATATACCCATCTTTGTTAAGCCGTTTTCACGTAAGAACGACAATCCCGTATCGCCGACCGGAGGGTACGCACACTTCAGGTGGCCGTATATAGCCATCACGGCAGCTTGAAAACTTCCTAAAATTCGCTCGCCCAACTTTTTGCAAGGCATAGCGAAAGGTGCAGACCGTCAGGGAGAGTGTTTGTGCAGTACCGTACTAACCTAGTGCACTCCCATAAAATGCAATACTACTGACTTTTGAAATTTGTCGTAACCCTTGTCAGTTACTGTTTGTGCCCTGACCCGCCCGTTGGTCACGTGACGCCTATTTCTTTACTGATGTGGACGCCCTCTTCATGGACACCTTGCTGAAATAAAGGCAATCCATGTTAATAAAAGGCTGTCAAAAGATAAATATGTTCTTATTCCTACTAAGAAACCCCTTGGTTTCATTTTCCTTTAACCCTTAAATCAGGATACGAAATCAAATGTCAGTGTTAAACTAACATTTTTTAAGCGTTTACAATTAATCTTGGTTGTCCTGAATTTATCTTTTACCTTCTTAAAAAAATTTTAATTTTGTTAGAAATTATTCAAACCTCAGACTTAATAACACTAGATATATGGATTCATAGCATATTTTGCCTCAGGATCCAAAATTACATTTTTGAAAAAATTCACAATTAGGGCCTATAGTTCTTTTTTGGTTACAAACTAAATAATTAGTAATTGTTTATTCTGCCCTTAAACAATGCAAAGAATCAAATAATACAATAGACTTTGTCATATAGGCTAGCTTTCTGGTTGCTTACAGTATTTTACTTGGACAGTATGCCCTATAGTTTCATGATTTGTATGATCTTATTTCTACCGTGATTCATACCAACTAAAACTTCACCCAAATTTCTAGAAGGATAACAAATGAACAAATAACAAGTGGTAGACCTATATAATTAGGATAAACAACTGCCAGCTTACTGAGCTAAATTACAGCTCGGGCCTAACAGTTAAAAATTATTTGACAAAAACAGTGACATAACAGGAACATTAAATAACACAATATTAAAATAAAAGTAACATAAAAAAAGAAACATAATTTGGTGGATTTGAATATTGTCGACTACTTGATCCTTTTTTCATTATTTTACACAATGTATTGATGCTTGAATTCTTGGAAACAGAACATCGTTGCCGGACTTGCCGTGTTGTCTGCTCAGCCAAGGAGTGCCTCTCTCCTGTGCCGGCGGCCCTGTTGTTGCTGTTCATTTTCCAACAGTTTATCCAGGTGTATGATTGTCCGGAGATTTCCAATAACTGTTTAACTTTACTGATAGCAACATTTAATTTAATTAATAGCAATATTTTAATCGGTTTTACGGGGGGAGTTTATCCAGTTAATGACTGGGGACTTTCGTTTTCTTGATTTTCCCGGTGTTGAAAAAGTTGTTGTTGGCGACTCTTCAAAAACTGACAATATTGCCTACTTATTTATTACGTTAACCGTCTTTTTTCACTAATCTTGCAAGCATTAGCACATTATTTTCCAGTTTGATTACAATTAACACCCTCACGAAATGACGAAAAGGAGAGCGAGCTGTTGAAAACACAACAATTAACGTTGTACACTATGTTCCGTTCTGCACTGTTAACAGTTTTTTCTTTTTTAATAGAAAAAGTGATGCGGGAGGTGTTTTTGATCCATATTGAAACAACCACAAAATTCACTTTAAACGATTATGATACTTAACATTCAAACTTACTCTTAAAAAAATAAGGGTTTTAAAAAGAGATTGTATTTCGGATTGTTTACATTTGGAAATGTTAGTCTAACATGTGATTTATGCAATTAGGCTAGGTGAATAACGGCAACATCGCTTGAATCTCATTCGTTGGTCCAAAATCACGTGACCGCTAAGCCCCGCCCTCAACGGGCTTCTCTCGTGACGGCTAGTGTAGTCCCACACCTTCATGTCAAGTTTGATAAGAATCGGACATTTTGTTAACAGGTTTACCGGCTTCACGGAATTTAAGTACATATTTCTATACGTATATTAATAAGTATATAGATGCAGATATGAAAATTTTAATGAATGGTGTTTTTGATATCTGGGGACCCTGTAGTTAAAAGTTAACACGGTTAAAGGCTTATATCTCACCTTTGGCACCATCGTATTATGGTTTTCTCAACGAAAGAAATTCACTTAAAAACCCACAATTGAAAGTAGATTTAAAGAGCAATATAACCCTTACAAAATGTTACAACCAATACATATTATACAGGGTGTCCCGGAACTCTCTGGAACCCTTTTGTATATTTGTTCCTTGCATCGAGAAAAGAAAAAAACATCATACAAATAGGGGTCTAAAATCCATCGTTTAGCCGCTAGCCGCCATTTTGTTTTTTTCACGTAATAATTTTTATTTCCGTAATGGATGGTTGTATTCAGTTCATATTTGGTATGAATCTTTATCATACTAATGTACATTTTCAGAAAAAAAATTAATTTTTTCCACTGTGTATTTTCAAAATGGCGGCCATTTTAAATTTTCAAACTCAAATATCTCAAATTTGATAAATAAAAAAAAAAATTTACTTCTTACAAAAAAATTGCCAAATTTAATTATCTAACCAACGATACCAAGTTTGTAAGGATCTGATTACAAATAACGGAGTTATTGCGATTTTTCTCCAAAAAAAAAAACATTGATTTTGCATTATAATTAATGCAAATTATGGCCATTTTCACAGAAAAATCCCAATAACTCCGTTATTTGTTATCAGATCCTTACAAACTTGGTTTCGTTGGTTAGATAATTCAATTTATCAGCTTTTTGTCCAAGGTAAATTTTTTTTGAAATTTACCGAATTTGAGATATTTTAGTTTGAAAATTAAAAATGGCCGCCATTTTGAAAATACACAGTGAAAAAAATTAATTTTTTTCCTGAAAATGTACATTATTATGATAAAGATTCATACCAAATATGAACTGAATAGAACCATCCGTTACGGAAATAAAAATTGTTACGTGAAAAAACAAAATGGCGGCTAGCGGCTAAACGATGGATTTTAGACCCCTATTTGTATGATGTTTTTTTCTTGTCTCGATGCAAGGAACAAATATACAAAAGGGTTCCAGAGAGTTCCGGGACATCCTGTATATCAAAATATGCCAAATTGTATTTTCTAAAATTTATAAATTTACAGAATTTAGCTGTTTTTAACGGTTTAAAAGATATTCAGCAAAAACTTATAAAACTTCAGCCGCCATTTTGAAAAAAATTGGCCATAGCAGGTGAGCGCAGCGTTGGAGAGTGGTAGACTTTTCACTACCATCGTTTTACTCATCGGTAATTTTACATAAGAACCGATGAAAATATATTAGTTGGCAATTACTTCCGGGTTCAGCTGTTTTTTTTTTGTTTTTTTTTAGGTAATTTCACTAGGCTAATAAGACTTAACTATTATGGAATAGGTAATATTATGACATATTTGAACACATTACATTTGAGATAGGTTACATAAATTGAATACACTTTAATTTCTTTATTTTGTCATTGATACCCTTTTGACTTTTTCACTAACACTCTTCCTTTACACTGTTGAATTTAAAATTTGATTTATTAATGAGATACTTAATATTAGTATAAAATTTTGTCTGTAATTTTAATTTAGATTAATCCCATCAAGTACTTTTTGATAGTGTAGAAAAGTGAGAGTTGAGGTAAGCGGGCATTTCGCCGCCCTGAGTCCCAAACGCCAACTTCCCACTTACATCGTCTTGTTTGTAGCTATTGTTGAACTTGTCGGTTTGTTCAGACAACTTCTTACACTCTCGTGTTTGTTCTTAGTTTCTTACAAAATAAGACAACTTCTATTTCTACTGTACAACTCTCATTGTCGGGCCTTTCGCTTTGAAGCAATAAGAGGATGAATTTGAAGCTGATTTAATTAACTTGAGCATGCAAGTGCCAGCTTCAGTTTAAGGTTAAAGATGTAGCTGGAAGAAAATGCATGCGTTGGAATGCTTTACAATTTTTCAAAAAGCACTTGGGTCTCCATCCCCCGTACTTTAGCATTTAAATTTATTCTATTTACACTGGAGGAGTAAGACACAATTTCATTTTTGTTATTTTAAGGAAACTATGGTAGGTATAATTGTTACATCGATAAACAAAATATTTTTATTTATTTATTTATTTATTTTTTTTTTAGGGAGATGCGGGAAAAATGCATTACGCACACAGGTGGCCAGCCTGTTGTAGTGTGGGGTTCCCCTAAAAAACGAGTTTACCCACTAAAAAACCTCCTCTACTCTTTAGGATTCTAACCTGGAATTGTATATCACATTACGTCAGGCTAGGCCTAAATTTGACTTACGCCCGTGGGGCTCGCTCCTTATCCAGCCGCTCGATCAAGGGATCTGGGCCACTTCGCTGTCCGGATCGGTTTTCTTTTCCAGGAGGATGCCCCCCCGGACAAACTGTGATAAACAATCCCAGTTGCCCTCATCCTCTAAAATCTTTTGGCAGACCTAGTCCACCGAAAATGCACCAAAAATTTGTGTGGCCTCCAGGCGGGGCCCTTCCCAACGGGGGCAGCGAAAGAATGTGTTTTCCGCATCGTCGGGAACACCCGGGCAATAAATGCAGTCCGGTGAACCGGTCTTTCCCATCCGGTTCAGGTACGACTGAAAATAGCCATGACTTGTCAAGAATTGGGTCAGGTAGTAGTCCACCTCCCCATGCCGCCGTTCCACCCATGGTTGGACCAGCTTGATAAGTCGCGCGGTCCATCGTCCTTGGGTGTCGTGCTCCCAGATGTGTTGCCACTGCTGGAAGGTTCGGGAGCGCTCTTCTGTTCTTGCCATGTCCTTGCCGACCTCGCCTTATCTCTGATAAATCGCCTTCCTCTCTCTTGCCAAGAACTTAATTGACTGTGCTCAAATCACTAATTGTGAGTTTTTCCATATACTTATATCTGTGAATCTACATTCAGTAAGCTGAAGTTCATAAAAAACTAGTATACATCCAGATTAACAAGTGAGAACGTTGAAACATTTTGAGAATATCAGTTTCATCAAATATATATGCCATGATACCAATCACCCTATACATACAATATTTTCTTGAACAAGACAATTCCTTAATATATACTTACCTTACTTCTATCATATTAATTATACATCAATTTCATTTTTATGGCATAAGAAGTTTATAGTTTTAGATACAAGAAAAAAATTTATATATTTATTTTGTTCAAATTTGGATTTTTTACTATACGTAGTTACAAAACACCTCTCTCCTGTAAAATTAGTAAAAGCCAACTTATCAAGTTATGGCTTATATCCACAGACTTAATATTCTGGCTTTTATATAATTGGAACAGAAAGAATCCATACACAACAGTCGTACAAAGTGAATACACAACAGTCGTACAAAGTGAATACGAGTATCTAGCCTTGTAGTATCTATTTGTCTGACATAGTCATAAAATAAAATTGAACAGGGAATGATTCACATTCAGTGCCAACAACCCTAGGCACTAGGTACTTCTCAGAAACACATTTACTTATCCTCCGGTCAAATCGCTTACAAACCTGTTTCCAAACATTCAGATCTTTGAAAGCGACTCATTAAATCAACAAACATTAAGAAATAATAAACCATCATAATAGTCGGATTCGCCTTTAGATTACGCATGCGGTAAAATACATAACTTAATAAGTCAAAAAATTTGAGAATGTGAGTTTTTGCAACAATACCCCTCATAGACTATTGATCTGTGCGTGGATCGTATTAGCCAAAGGAAGAGGGTGAGCCGCTATAGTACAGGTTCATGGTACAGTAGAACCTCGATAGTTCGACACTCCTTATAGTTTAAGTTTTTTATGGTCCATGACAACTTAACATGTTAATAACGACTGTTAGTGTCCATGTTGGGGACTGACAAATGTAAAAATGGAAACAAAGTGGCGAATGATTGAATATTGGTTATGTTAAAGTTCAATTAAGTTATGGTTTCATTAAAATTTAGTGTTTCCTAAATTCAAATAATGATTTTTATGCTCCGTTAAGATTTCCCATATACTCCCTATAGTTCGACATTTCAATATTTCGACACCCTCTTTGTCCACCAAGTGTCAAACTTTCGGGATTCTACTGTACTAATAAAATTCAGTGGTCGAACTCGGTTTCTAACCCACTACATCGCTGACATGGTTCAAGAAAGTCCGACGCGCTTACCACTATGCCACCGACCAGACTCACTCACTCATATAATTAAATCGTTTAAATTATTAAGCAGTTCCAAGACTTCTGTGCCACGCTGCATATAGTGGACATTGATGACTATTTATCTCTACAAAAGGTGATTGGGTTCATAATTTTATTATTGATTATATAACTAAAATTAATGAATTTAAAAATGGTTTTAAGGGTTTTATCAGTTTTTTTAAAGTAGTGAAATTATTCTTAAATTAATTATACATATTTGTTGTTTTATTGCTGTACTTTACACCAATCATATAAATTAACCTTTAGGTGAAATAGGTTAAATAAAATTAAAAAAAAAAAATAGCCTAGTAAATTAATTAATTAAAAGTAGGAGTAGTATACTTAAAACAAATTCTAAAGATTGTGAAAAAGTTACTCTTTATGCTTACAAAGCATAAAATCTCATAACATAATTGTGTTTTCCATTCTTACAAGACAAATATAGAAATATTGTAATAAAAAGGTTTTAAATTTTCTAATGATCCGACGTTAACTTCATTAGTTAAGTGATTATAAGAGGGTTTTGGCTAAGTTTAGTTCTCCAGAATATGTTTGTTGGATGTTTTGATTTTTAATCTATTGGTAGATTACTGTGTTTTGTTTCAGACTCTGGGGATATGGAAAAGAAAATGCAATATTCCTTACCAACTTGTAAAATTATTTGCACTGACAAAATGTAGTTAAACCCAGTTACTATATCCAAAGCTCAAAAGAAATAATTGTTATAGTAGTACGTCCAATTATAAATAAGTAAAAACATACATGTATTGTTTTAAAACATTACTTTCTTTTAATTGTAAGGACTTCCGATATGTTTGATCTTTTCACGGCTAATTTTATCCTATTGTCATAGCCTTTTTAACAAGTTGAAGGGTTACTTCCGTTATTAACTAGACCTGTACCGTAGGCAAGCACCCAAGAAACTGGTTATTTGTGAGCTTGTATCTAAGTCATCCAGACGGCAAAAGAATTTTTTTTTCTTTTTTTGTATGTCCCGTCGACCGCCTTGGCATGGGATCCGTCCAAATAGTTCCGCCAGATGGCTTCATCCAATCAGGTTATAAGAAAGGGAAAGGTTAAAGTAGGGGTAAGGCAGTGCCAAAATGAAAGAACAATGGAGAAAGATCAGGATGGGAAGATAGACATTATACTATACTAGATCAGGTAGCCCATAACAACATTCCTCAATCAGATTCACTTCAGAAACTCACCTGAAATAGCATCAAACGTAAAATCTAAAAATATAGGCGAGGCCTATTATAAAAGTTTTACAAAGCTTAGCATTAATTGACTAAGGGAGTGTTTCATCTCCGGCACTGTCCACGGTGAATGGTTTACTGTAAACAGGAAATGTTACAAGGTAAATATCACCTGGCTATCGGAAACATATCAGCAGGTGTGAGGTCAATGTCTCTGTTTAAATAGGAAAGTTGTTTTCGAAGCAAATCACCCCTTACTTAATTTCCTTAATCCTGTAAGCCAATTCAATAAATATTGAAACAAAACATCCCAATTAATAAAAGCCTTATAAAAAGTTCATCGCACCCCTTTAAGAATTTGGGAAATTAAAAAAAAGGAAATTTTAAATCAAGTGACTAAGTTGGTAAAATAGTTTTTATGAGGTGAGTATCGTGTATATAAGTCTAGTTGTGAAAGCTCTGGAAGTAATATGTTTTTTCAACGGTTGGCTACAAAACATTTTTTACGGTTAGTGGGTTTTGCTGTTAAGATTTTATGAACTACATTTAATTATTTGAGTTATTGGTGGCATTCAACAGTTTTACCCCATTCAAAATTAATAAGCGGTTTAAAGACAGAATTTTATTTCTAATCACGAGGAAAATTCCCTCAATACCTTCATTAATTTCCCCATTTTATTCACAATCAGATGTTAATTTAACTTCGCCCTTGAAATTCAGAGCAAATAATAGCGCTGATGATTATGTTATTTCCCCAATTTGCCGTTGCAAGCACTTCTTTTAGCTAATTTCCCTATAGGGAATACGCTATTACGGTAGTAGAGATATAGTCCGTTTTTTTAAACCTGATCCTTCGAGGGAGAGATGGTGGAGGGGTAAGACGTAAGCCTGGGACCATGATACTTTTTCATTTGAGGTTCGTAGAAGCCAAAAACACCATTCGTTCTTGTACATATATGTATCCGTGTACGTGTACATGTGTCCGTTGGTACTGATAACTTTTGAAGGGGACCTCCGATTTTGATGAAATTTGGTTTGAAGGTGTAAGACCAGGTCTATTTTCATGAGTTCGCGAACCAGCATTGTCGGGTTATGGGAACTGGGTTTTATGGGGTTTTAAATAAGGGGTTAAAAATGGGGTTTTGGCATTTTTAGACTTCAATTTTCAAAATTCAAGAATTTTGGCTAAAACCCCTTTAAAGGAGCTTAAAAAAACAAACAAAACAATTTAGTATTTTGAATTTTTAACTTAGCTTAACAGATTTAGAAGAAAAGCTAAAAATAGGTTTCCCATCTTAATCTTATGGGAAATCAATAAAACCCTGTATCTCGCTTATTTATTAACATAACTTGGTAAAATTTGGTATGCACATTCACTAGGTAGATTTTAACTGATATTTGCTTACTCACCCATGTGGCAGTAAACTTACATACTAACCCCCATGGGGTTTATGGAGAAGATTAAAAGGTGCTGAATATTATTGATACAATTTGATATTTACCTTGGAAACCTAACTATTACATTTTCTAACGAAACTAACATTTTATAACGACATCCCATGGCAGCAAACCTACTTACTCATTCCTATGGTGTTTTATGGGAAAAATACAAAATCTCTTTTGGAAATTCGCTGAGTACGCAGGTCTGCTGCGACGGTGGTATTTACATATTTATTTATTTATTTAACGGTATAACCATTTTTTACAATCTTTTCAGAGTGAGACACAACAAGGACATAGAATAGTGTTACATGCTTGAGAATTTGACATATGCTACTTAAGTATAATATTAAGACAATACCTTGAATGATACAAGTGAAAATGCGCATCAATAATTTAAGTGAATAACATACAACAAATTAGAATAATAACATGGCAAGCGACAGAATGGAAAACGTATAGAATAAATATAATAAACTATATAACATAGAATCATATTAACGTCAAAATAAGAATGTTTGTTTACCAAAAAAGCAAAACATTAGCATAAATTGACATTAGTCATTTTTACAGCAAACAGTCAAACAGCTGTTTGAGTGATTGCGATTGGCTGGATTCTTAGCAGTGGGATGGATGAAAAAAATGGGGAAATTGAAATCTGCGTTTCTACCAAACATTTATTTTGAACAGGGTATAGTAGTTAGTACTAGTAGTAGCAGCAGTGGTGAGATGTGCTTATTGTTATTAGAAATTTTTTTAGAATATGGTCTTTGAATCACCTGAAAACACACTTTTCAGTAAATCAGAATCACACTTTTGGTAGGTATCTTGGAAGGAGTCTGAGTTAGATCATCGGTATACTGTTATTAATTCAATTCTACATACATTTAATAAACAAGTTTTGGTGTCACTACAAAAACTAGGTGAAATACTTTTTAAAGTTAAGACAACTCAACCGTCAAGGATTCACCGTGCTGTTGGATCTCATGGTTTGATCAACCGTTGGTGAGATTTTTATTTAGGTGCATAAGAATTTTACTTAAATCCACTTCTATGTGAACCTTTAGTTTTTTTGTAGCTGTCTCATGTGTTCGTGGATTGGTTACCATTGGGAAATGCAGGTTCATTCCTCGAAAGCACATATCCATCTGTACAGACAATGAGACATCCAAGTCCGTAGCAGCGCCGCGATGGCTGGCGTATGTGACGGTGTTTGTCGCCCAAGGCCGCGGGTGAGCGGCGGGTGTGGTGTCGTGTCCCGCCGGTGTTTGTCTCTGGGGTTGTATAAATACCCGCTCAGCCTCCGACGTCGCATTCGTATCTTGCTGTACATCGACAGGATGGCCGCTGTCAAGGTAGGTGGTCACTCAACCCAACTACAGCCAATCAAATCTCTTAATAATCTTTTATCATGTGCTGTTATAAATTGTATACAAACAAAAAGTAATAATCAACTAGAAAACATTTTAATAGTACAATATGTTAACTGCCATTTACAGTCAAAAATATTTAGTCTAGCTGTAACACTAAGTGTTAAGAATAAATATAAAGGTCGCTATTTGTTTGGAATGTTTCCCACATCTTGAAATGTATCTTCAGTTAGCTATGAATCCCAACACAGTTAGTTTGTAATTTGTTATGTTTATGGTATTTATTGTCTTCTTTTTAGCGAATTTCCCTATAGGGAATACGCTATTACCGTAGTAGCCATGGTAAGACCTAAGCCGGGACCACTTTACTTTTTCATTTTGAAGGTCCCCAGAAGCCAAAAACACCATTCGTTCATTTTCATATATATGTATATATATATATATATATATATATATATATATATATATATATATATATATGTGTGTCCGTGGTACTGATAACTTTTGAAGGGGACCTCCGATTTTGATGAAATTTGGTATGAAGGTGTAAGACCAGGTCTATTTTCATGAGTTCGCGAACCAGCATTGTCGGGTTATGGGAACAGGGTTTTATGGGGTTTTTTAATGGGTTTTTGGCATTTTTGGACCTAAATTTTCAAAATTCATCAATTTTACAGAAAACCATTTAAAAGAGCTTAAAAAAACAAACAATTTAGTATTTTGAATCTTTAAAATAGCTTAACTGGTTACAGAGAAAATTCAAATCAAGTTTCCCTTGTTATTCTTATGGGTAAATCTTTAAAAAGTTATATATCGCTTATTTATCAACATATCCTAATAAAAAATTGTATGAACCTTCACTAGGTGGTGAGTAATTAATATTTGATCAAAAACCCTCATGGCAGCAAACCTACATGCTAAATCTCATGGTATTCCCATGGAAAATAAGTGTATAATGGGAGCAAGAGAGATGGAGATAATAAAGTATCTGTTCCTAATCAGCTGATCAGCTGTCTTCTGCATATTTGTCAAATTTGAAATGTTTATGTTTTGTTATTTGTAAACAAATCATTCCTTTTGCATGGAAGCTTTGGATGTGCACTTTTATTACTGTTAAAAAAGTCATTTATTGCAGTATAAATATTAATATATAAATTATTAAATAAAAATAATTTACACAGAAATATAATGCCATTAAATATATTTTATTTTCTTGTAAAGATTATTAATTTTATAAGATAGCCAAAAAGTTCTTTGATGTTGAAACAATAATTCTTTGGAAATTCGCTGAGTACGCAGGTCTGCTGCGACGGGGGTATTTATTTCTCAACTTGTGGATAACCACATTAAATTCAGACCATATTAATATATTGTTTCGCCAAAAATCCGTCAGTAAAATAATTTTATTTCAAGTTTACAAGTTAACAAGTCAGAGAAACTGCATGGTAAATATCTTCATCAGGAATACAGTTTTAGTTATTTAAAATACCTACTCATGGGCGGATTTAGGTCTTAATATCTGGATGTCCAGTCTCTAGGGGAGGTGTGGAATGCTTGAATGCAAAATTCATACACCCACAAACCCACCCACGTTAAATGCAGATTGTTTTAGGCCTGAAGGCTGCCTATCAAGGCCGTACCGTTCCCATTTAATCGTAACTAGTCTACTTGTTGCTCGAAATCGAGCAATTTATTTTGATACGATACAAAAGTAACATTTAGTTCTAAATCAACGACATCCGACCAATCCAATGTTGTGAATATCAGTAAATAATAAATATCACAAAAAACTTTACGCGTATTTACAGCTGTACATTAACAAGACGTTTAAAATGTTCCTCCCAATGTATCTAGAACAATTATTGTTTTTGTTGATGTCACCTACCTTCTTCTCATTCTAGATTTCTTGGTTCAACCGAAACCCAATGTTATTGTAACGAGAAAATTTCAAATTTAATTTGTGTATAGCGCCCTTATTTTAAGTCTGATTTTCATCAATTTTTGGCGGAAGACCAAGCCCTATTTAACGGCACCAAATACTTGAATATCGGTTGAAAATTGTAGGAGTGCTCAGCACAAAAAAAAACCCTTATCGTATTAAGTACATAGATTTTTTGTGGGGGGGGGGGGGGTTGATCGGGGCATTTTAATTTAATCCCTTTTAAACAACAATTTCCTGGTTTAAAAATGATAATATAGGCCAGGCCCGTGCTGGCCCACCGGGACACCAGGACGTATCCCGGTGCGCCCTCCGCGTAGAGATTTTTTGGCGCCCTCCAGTCCAAAACAAAAATTGCTTCAAAGATGATTCATGTAACAGCTTTAAACGTCGTCTTAAGTAAACAGAACAATAATTTATGTTAATATAATTTAATCCGGATCATTCTTGGACTAGGATAATCGATGATATTACCGAGCGAAAGACTGAATTCTACTACTAAATGGAACTCATGGTCCACACGGCAGGGCGCCCTCGGCCTCGGGCATTGATGAGTTTAGAGGGGGGGGAGGGGGTGGAACGAGAGCCTGCCATTGCCATCTTCATTTCGTCTGCCTGTTGATATTTGTCACTATAATCAGAGTCAACAACCTCAAGCAGTATGCCTATTTGTGAAATTTGTGGTACATTATTCTGCGACTTTTTGCTCTTCTTGTGCAAGTTTCTTATTCCTTATAAATAAAGGTATCTTAAGTGGCGTGATTTTTCTGTTGTTTATATTAAGGCTGGAACAACGAGATTAACCTGAGTGCTACAAAGATAGGCAAATTTTCCCCCTGTTGATTTTCGTCATTTTAAACACGATTCCCCCTGTTTCTTTCGTTAACAGTCCTTTGTGCACAGTTTCCCATCTGGTATATGGCATTTTACCAACGAGGTTGAATAGACATAGAGTGTGGTCATCACATGTTAATTTTCTGTCCCTTTTTGCTTTGCGCCATTTTACCCATAATCCCGCCTTTTCCTTGGCAACCATCCCACACTTTACTCTCGTTTCTTTGGTTACTAGTTTTAGCTATTCTGATTGGTCGCTACAAGCTTAAAAAAATTACTGATGATAGTTTTAAAACATATGTTTATTTGTTGTTTGTTTTTAAATTAGTTTGATTTGATGGTCTGTGAGCAGGCTATTGAAACTGGTTACCATAGAAACGTCGAATAGGTTTGGGTAAAATGGTGAATTACTGTTGGGAAAGTGTAAACAAAGGACTGGTTACCAAGGAAACGGAGGGAATCATGGGTTAAATGGCGCCGGTCAAAAGGGAGCAGTTTTGAGCTTGTTGTTTTAAGCGTGTTGTGGCCAACCAGAATAGCTAAAACTGGTTACTGAGGAAACTTGGGTAAAAGGTGGGTTGGTTAACAAGAAAACAGCGGGAATTGTGGGTAAAATGGCGCAAATCAACAGGGGACAAAAATTAACATATTTATCACTCTAATCTATCTATTATCTATATGTTGTTTAACCTCGTTGGGCTGGACACTATCTCGGGAGAATCTCTCTCGCCATAAGGTTAATTTTAACATGAGAGTTGTTGAAGTTTACTGCTATGGTGGCGGGTACTACTCTTTCTTCCAGTGTTATTAGTTATGAACAATAAAACTGAGTTTACCATTCGTCATTTTAAATAACATTTTTTGCACATCAGCGGAATTAATTTCTTAAATTCCATAACGATTTGTGTTTTTAGTGCAAACTGCATTGTACATTCTCAACAACAAGTCAGCATTAATTGAAAATACTTTTTTTAAAGCCTCGCTGGGAATCCCGTCCGGGTCAGGAGCCTTGTTGCTCTTTAGGGAGAGAACGGAGGTTTCCATCTCCTCGAATGTGAAGAGTGGAACTTCATCTAACTGTCCGAAGTCAACCGGCGTACATCCTAGGCCTAGCCTACAAATAAATACATACAAAGAATGATTTTAGCTAATACCTCAAAACAAGCAAGTAACTTAATAATATTTATGCTTACAATATTAAAGGTAAACGAGGTGGCCCGTGCGCAAATTGCGCATTTTATGATTCTGTATGAGTGAAACTCACCTACAGTACATGAATGTTGGTTATGAAGTGACAGAGATCTTATTTTTGTTTACTATCTGGCTTTTAAAATGCATATGAAGGTAATCAGCTGTTAAATTACAATTCACATTAAAGAACTTGCAAAAGTTGGTCAACATTTTAAAGCGCCCTCTAGAAATAAATCAAAGGCAAAGGGGGCGAAGCCCGAAACAATGTGACCTTTTTAATTACGATTCGTCACTGCGGTATATCCTAAGCTTTAAAATGACACCTCAATCTTAAAAATTGGTTCAATAGGTTGAGAGAAAAAGGGACGTAACAGACGAAACCCTTATAGAAATAAGAAGATAGATAGATTGTAGAGCAAAAAAACAATACAATTTAAAATCCATGATTGCAAATTAATAAAAATCAAGTAATGTGTAAGTATCGTAGAACTACGCTTTACTTAACACTTAATGCATATTTCGTTACCTGAGACATAGGCTACAATGGCACAACACACTCTAATTAGTTGTTCAATTTAAATCTTTCTCCCAAATAGATATTAGGCTAGTTGTATCCCATAAATTAGTTAATCGCATAATTCCGTACGACAGCAATTCATTCCACATCAACATGCCTATCTTTTGGTATAATTTATAACTTCAACAAGTAAACATCAGTGTTGATCTATTTAATTAAACAAATAGGTCTGTCAAAATATCAATGAAATTTTATTTAAAAACGTAACATAACGGCGAGCAGATATAAACAAGAAAAGGTTGGTTGTAATTATGTGGTTTTCAGCATATATCGACAACTCAGCTGCGATGGGGGAAAATAAACTGATCATAGCAACTACATTAGTCAAGTAATGTAGCCTAAACAACTAAAATTCTGTCAAAACTTCCAGAAAATAATGTTTTTTAATACTTGAAAATAATTGCTTGATTATAGTTTATTACCTAGTTAAAAATACTTAAAATCTAACCTGAGAATTTCATTGAAATCAAATTAGTTATAAAAAAGCCTTTTGGGGGTCCAAAATTCGCCTAAGAGAAATTTAAACTCTATCGTAAGAATTTTATACTCTATGTTCCATAGAGTAAAAATTCAATTATATATGACTCGATCAATAATATTACCGGTCATATCGCGGGGAATTGTCCACAGACATCATGTTTCACTGTTTCAAGGCATATCAAGTCTAAAACCAGGAATGGTGAAATAATAAGTATCTATAAATTTGCTTAGCCTAATTAATTGTGATGCGGCTTGTCAGTAATTGGGATCGCGTCGCAGTGTCGTATATGGCTGCACCAGTGTGGAACCTTTATTACAACAAAATTATCGAATGCTATATCGAAAATTGTCTCACCTTAATTTTTTAGTGTTGGATACTTTTTTTGTAAGTACGTTATCATTGTGTGTTCAGTGTTATATGCAATAAAGAATTTTTTTAGTAAATTCTGGCAGTTTTTTCTGACCTATATGTCATCGAAAAAAATGTCTTTAATTTTGGTTGTTATGGTAATTTTGGTTGTTAATGTAGGTTGTTAGGCCTACTTTATTGTTATGGTATTTTATTTAGTTTTAAGAAATTCACTAGTGAATTCTGACAACTTGAAAATGTATGTATAAAATATTTGTTTCTTAATTAATTTTGTGTTAATTATCTATTGTTAGTATTTTGTTATTATGCGAATTTAGTATCATGAAATTAAGAAATTAACTAGTAAACTCTTGCAACTTTTTATTGAATGTATGTATTAAAAATTAATAGTTTGTGGCAGTTGTTTTATTGTTAGAATGTTGTTTTTGTGTGTTTATCATACCAATAACCATTAAAAAATAATAGTAAGTATTATTATTATTATAAAAATTATTATTATAATTATAAATTATTATTATTATAAAAAATAATAATAATAATAATTATTATTATTATTTTTCCGATTTGTATTTTTAAAATGGCGGCTATTTTAAGTTTTTTAATTCAAATTTCTCAAAAACGGTAAATTGGACAAAATTTTACAGGAGACAAAAAGGTTGACAAATTAAATTAGCTAAACAATAATACCAAAGTTTTAAAGCTCCGACAACAAATAATGGAGTTATTGAGATTTTTCTAAGAAAATAACCTAAATTTGCATTATAATAAATGCAAAATCAATGTTTTTCTAACGTAAAATCTCAATATAACTCTGTTATTTGTTGTCGGATCTTTACAAATTTGGCATCTTTGTTTAGATAATATAATTTTTCAACTTTTTAGTACCAAGGTAAATTTTTATACAATTTACCGTTTTTGAAAATTTGAGTTTAAAAACTTAAAATGGCCGCCATTTTGAAAATACAAATCAGATAAATATAATTTTTTTGAAAATGGTCATTGGTATGATAAAGGTTCGTGTCAAATATGACTTTAATACATATCCGTTACGGAATAAAAAATTATTAAGTGTAAAAAACAAAATGGCGGCTAGCAGCTTAACGAAGCGTTTTAGGACACATAATAAAGGGAACTTTTATGCTTATTTTGATGTGGGCAATGACCTCCAGACTTTCTGAAACGTTTTTTCCGAACCCCCTGTATATTATTTGCACAATGTGGATTTAAGCTATATCAAATTGTTTAGATTTGTATTTAGGGGTTAAAATTTCAAAATATATTCACTACATTTCATACTCTAAGACCCAATTTAATTCTCCTTGTGACAACAAGAGGGTGGAAGGGTGGTTGGGGGATTACACTGGCGCCCTTTGGCCATGGCCATCCACCGCCCTAAGAAGGGAGCCAGCACGGGCCTGATATAGGCTAGTTTCCTTTATATAAACTCAGCAGTGTCTACGTCCTCATTGAGTAGAGTTTGTGTTGTTTTACTGGTATTTTAAATATTTATTTACAAATTGCTGGAGGGGTTTTGACTCTATAACCCTCCCGTTGGCTATGGCCTTGATGTCTCTTTCTTTTCTCTAACAATAAACCGTAGGCCTACATATTTTAAGTCAGTTTAAAACACATTTTTATTTTATTTAGCTTTAAATAAATCATCGAAAAATCCTGGGGATGTGGGTTTTACCCCCGTAAATCGGCCAATTTAAATTATAAAAATTTAATTCATTAATCCAAATTTGCGAATTAAATTGAACTCTTTATTCTAAACGACAGGAGAATATTAGGGCAGGCTGCCCGTTTTTGCCATCCGAACTACCCTCAGGCGTTGATAATCGTCTGTTTATATGTTTTAAAGTTTTGACGAGGTATTCAGGCAAGTAATCATTTCCTTTTTGAGTAGAATTAATTAATTTCTTAACCTTCTTTATAGTATTTTTGTCACTATAAAGTATTTGTGTAAATAAAACCGTTTTTACAAAGTTTGAGAAATTTATTTACAAATTTCCCAGTAATCCGAACAGTTTGATAATCCGAACACCTTGAGCAAACAACCACTGTGATTAACCAGGTTTACATGTGGGCCTACTGTAATTCTATGGTAACAAAATTGGAGCCAAATTTATTTGTTTTTATCCTGCTACTCTACGGTCCCTAATCTCACCTTCCAGAAAGTCCGTGGTGTAACCTTGTCTGTGACGAATCTTTTAAGAATCGTCTAACAGAGGTGGCCTTAACAAAGTTTTGACCATCGAAGGATCTGGTATAGGCCTACAGTCACCGAGGTAAGCGCCTCAGAACATAGCCTCCTGTTTTCACGTATGTCCCCCGCCTTGTTGCAGACCGTCCTCCTGAGCTGCCTGGTGCTGGCCGGGTGTCTGGCCCAGCAGGCGCCCTACGCACCCCCCGGGGTCGCTGAGAGCTCCGCCGCCGCCGCCTCCGCCGGGGCCGCCGCTCCCCCGGCTTTCGCCCCTCCGCCCCCACCTGCCCCGACGCAGGCCATCGACTTCAACCCCAGCGCATCCGCCACCCTCATAGGATCGCCCTTCGCCGCTCCCGCTGGACCATCCTTCGGTCCCTCTGCGCCGTACGCCCCTCCCCCCTCCTATGCACCTCCTCCTCCTCCTCCCCCTCCGCCTCCTCCTCCTCCACCTCCTCCACCTCCTCCGGCATATGCTCCCCCACCTCCCCCAGCATATGCTCCCCCACCTCCCCCAGCATATGCTCCACCTCCCCCAGCATATGCTCCCCCTCCCCCACCAGCATACGCTCCCCCTCCTCCTCCTCCTCCTGCCTATGCTCCTCCCTCTCCCCCTTCTTACGCACCGGCCCCGGCTTCAACGTATGGGTTACCTACTTTCTAACGAGGTAATTTGTTTTATCCTGTCTTAAACATTAGCTAAGACTTCATTGGTAGTAAAATCCAGCGTGTTTTAGAGATTTTATTGTATGGGATAAAAAAAACAATAAAAAACGTTAAAAAATGAAATTCTGGGGAAAGCTGAGTAGTAAATAAATTAAAATGAATTAGGAAAAATGCGAACTTGTAAAGTGTTTTTAATTTAAATCTAATATAAATCTTTTAATTTTGATGTGCTATTTCCCAGGCATTGTTAAACGTTGTCAGTCCAATAAAATTATTATAATTATATCTTATTGTATATTGACTGTCTAACTTTACTGGTTTTATTAGTTTTCGATTCTTAAGCATTCTAATATAAATCGAGAATAATAAAAACAAATCTTCATGTAACGTTTTTTGAATCAGGAGAATCTATATAAACTCATTCAATACTAGATTCAGTCTATGATCGTTTCGATCGAATTTTGAGCAGCGTAGTACATGTTCTAAAAGCAAATAAATATTTTCATAGTCAAAACTTGTCAACAGCTAATAAGACTTTTCAGTGTAAATATTTAGTTAAAATGGTTTTATGCTATAAATCAATGTGATAATATTTATGATTAATATTAATATCCCCACCCAGTTGCAAAGGCTTAAGCGTACTGAATTTGAAGTGATATTTAAAAGTTTGCTGTAATTTTTCAAAGCCTAAATGCTGAAAAATAATTAAAAGTGAAGATTGGGAATCTCAAAAATTTTACTCTACAAATTTCAAACATATTTTTCCTTAGTTTTTAAAATTACGCGTGTTTTGTTTCAGGTTTAAGGAGCTGCTGATTTTTATAGTCCCCTTCTATAAATGTATTTATATTTTTAATAAAGCTTTGATAAAGTATTCCTGAGCATTACATTTTTAATCGGAGCTTTGTAAAAATAAAATGAAATTCGGTAACATAAATTATAATATTTGTCATATCTTTTCCGACAAGGAAAAAAACAATTCAAAAACATGAAAAAATCAGTAACTGTAAAGTTAACCTGTTTACAGTTATGTTATCAATTCTCCTCTAACAATCGGCAATACACTGCCGCCGATCGAGGCTACAGCGGCAGTTGGGCAGCCAATGTACGGTAAGACAACCGCTCCTACACTGATGGTATTGCCAATACTTTACCTGGTTATCGCTAGTTTATACGCTACGCATTTATAGTTACTGTTGTCCAGCCCGTTTGTTGGGTTTAAGTTCGAGGTTAGGGTGTTTATTACTTTCCTAACGTAACGCTAGCACTCAAGTAGTTTGAGTACAGTAATGGATTTTTCTTTCTAATGATTTAAAATATTATTCTGAATAAAATTCGAAGGATAACATGTGCTTCTTTGCTTGCATTAAAAACAAAGTAGTTTCACCAAGGGTAAGTAAAATAGAGAATTCAGATAACACCTTACGCCAAACTCGGTTTCAAGACAATTGGAAGACTATTAATGAAAAAAAAAAAATCGTTTTGATGTTGCTATTTTTTGTGTGTGCCCTAGCTCTAATGGTATTCTGATACTATTAAACTGACAAATGTACATAATGGGTTTTTTAGGAACTTAACCTTTAAAAGATAAGAGGTTGCGTTCATTGGAGGCGAAATGAAACTAAAATAAAATAATCGTTAAATAAAATAAAATAATAATGTTAGTATATATTTTAAACCATTCCAATGAAACATAAAAATTGCAATCAGTGATGTACATGAAATAATTTGAACGCACATAAAACTTTCATCTACCGAGCCTACACTGCAGTATGGTTGTCGGCGCGGCGCGTCGCATCACCAAGACAGCGCCGTGAGACAGGACAACGGACCGAGTTATGACTCGAGCTCTCACTTCATAAAGGCGGATTATCCGGCTTTACGAGCCGCAGACTTGCTTGTTCGGTCGAGAATATCGTCTTAAGAGGAACGACTATGTTGGAACAACCGTTAAAGCGGCCATTGTTTCGTCGTCGGCCGCATCAGTTTCCTATAAGAATTTTGACAATACGGATAAAGGTTTTAATATCGACATCTTTTAAGAGGTCTGTTTCCTTTTAAAAATACAGTCATCTGTCTATTCAGTTATATGACTATTTATAATTCTTTACTATTGTATAATACGACCTCAAATGAAGAATTTAAACTTATGAACTATTTAAAAAGTGAATCATTAAAATTTTAATTGCGAACTGAAAAAAATCAACAAAAAAATTAACACAAAATTGATTGAATTGAAACACGAACACAAAATTGATAGATCGCCTGTAAAATGGGTGTGGGTTCTCTGTACAAAAATGGTCAAAGATTATAATTTGAACCAGTAAAAATTCTAAAATAGAAAATCAAGAAAATCTATTATAGTTTTAAGAATTATAGTATTTAGAGAACTATAATAAGTATTAGCAAACTTTCGTTGTACAGACAAATAGATTCCTTAGACAAGAAAATCTATTATAGTTTTAAGAATTATAGTATTTAGAGAACTATAATAATTATTAGCAAACTTTCGTTGTATAGACAAATAGATTCCTTAGGGAACTTTGAAGCTATGCACCCATCTTAATTGGAGACCGCCTTTTATTAAATTTGGTTTTCGCAAGTTAATTTGCTACTCCGCCTCTGTGGTTATTTATTTTTCTGACTTCTAATCAGAAAATGTTTTGTAAATATATGTTTCCAACAGTTTGAAAATCCTGAAGGCATTACTGTATCTATCGGTACAGTGTAGACTACGCCAGAAGCGTAATTATTTTGTCATTCTATTTGAACAAAAATGAAAAAAATATTGAATAATTTTTATTAAATAAACTGAAACTATCTATAAAAAAATATATTCTATACATGCATGCATAATTATTTTAATTCTATTTATATCAAGCTTATACAGACACAACTAGAACACTTAAATTATAATAATAATAAAAAAAATCATTTTGGAAACTCTTTAATAAGTTCACAATGAACAATTTTATCAAAGTTTAGCTCAACCTTCAACTTTATAGTGCGATTTGACGGAAGATTTATTTCAGACGAATAACAATACTCAGAAAACTTTAATTGCAACATTTTCTGGAGTTTAAATAGAATTGAAATTTCTACTTGATAATGACATAAAAATGTAAAAAATCATGAACTTTTTAAACTGGTTCTTAAACTATTTAATAAAACTAACATTTGTGGCACTTACTCAAATTATTCAACCAAACTGATGGTTAAATAAATACTAGTTTTGCATTAGTTAACGATTTAACTATGGAACAGTTAAAAGCACTGCAGCCACTTCATGGGGGAAAAATACAACTGACACATCAATAGTTTATGATATCATTTTTATAACTCTGACCTGCATCACACCTTTATTTCGTTTAATTTAAAGGTTTGTAATAATAATGAAAACTGTTTAAAATTTTTATGAGAGTGAAAGACAATTCATACTTTCCCACTACTGTTTGGGGTTTTTATCAGGAATAAAAAAATGTCTTAAGGTATTACGAATAATTTATTTTTACTTATTCTCTATTATATTTGAATAAATAATGCAATATTTGAATAAAAAAAAAAATACAACACAGGTTCTCGGTGGATTGTAGTATGGTACGCATTATATTGCCAATAAAATTTTTAAGTTCTAGTATTTACTGTAAACATATGAATATTTATTCATGTAACTATGAATGTAAATATGTGAAAGAATTGTACAAGGTTACTATTAGTTCTCTTGTTGTAAATTTCATTGAATACCGATGAATCAAGTCAGTAACAAATTCGTTAAACAAAGCAATACTAAATCATAATAGATCTCTTTACATGCTGGGAAGATATAAAAATATCACTAATATAATTTTAAAATGAAAGATGTTATACTTTTATTTAAAATAAATTAATTTAGAAAGAAAAGCAAAACAAAGGATGGTTTTTATCGAATTACCAAAACAAAAATGATTTCTACAAAAGAGTAAAAACTAGTATTTTTTGACATCAGGGCAGTATTTTATAATAATAAATGCATGTTCAGCAAACAACTATTGAAATAAACACAATTTTTATTATAATAAGTGAAAAAATGAATAATCTAACAAATAAATACTAAAACACATACAAGAGAACAGAGCAAATGCTACATATAATACAATTAATTAATTGTGTCACATTTATTACAGAAAAGCCATGTACCGGCTCATAGCATATCCATATATAATATAATATTCTCTCGATTTTGCCCGCAATGTTTTTTTTTAATATGCAAGGAAAAACTGGGTAGAAATAATAAAATGAACAAACAGAATGGTGAAGTGAGTTACAAGCAAAACATTCCGAGTAAATGAGCGGGAAATCAAAGTTATTGTTGCCACAGAACGTGTTCGCACAATGAGAACTAAGTTGAACAATTAATGAACTTTACAACCCCCCCCCCCTGCCACGCATATGCTAACCCTCACAGTGATGGTAACACTAAATGATGTTGGTGGGTAGGAAAGTGAATCCACGTTGACGTTATGGAAGTGCATCGAAATAGTTGGACTGCGAAGATGCGAATCTTAGGTCAAGTTAAACTATACAAAAAAAAAAAAAATTATTTCTTTCCCTCATAAAAGGAATTGTTACAAAATTTTGTTTAAAGCGACTTACTTCTAGTAAAACAAATTCAGGATTAGCATATTACTAGATAGTGTAGTACCATAAGTCAGAGTTTCGTAGATACCAGTTCAGAGGTGGATTGATCGATATGGACGTAGTATGTTAACGTTGAGGAGTTTAAGTTGTTATAAACACAACAAAAAAGTGCAGATAAATAGTGTGCAATGTGGAGTGTACTGACGAGGATGTGAGCGAGAGGTTAACCTTGGATGGAGACTTAAGGGGTTTATCTCTGGAGATTAGGAAAATAAGTCTACGCAATAAATACGGATCAGTCAATACGGTGTTAGAATTTTAAATATAATTCAAGGGTATTGCTTTGAATAGTAAACTGCACCATTTTTCAAAAGTACTTGAATTATATTTTCATTATTATCTTTAACAACATTCATCTTTCGAAGGTAGATAATCTTGTTTTTTAAAGGGTTATATTATAATATATAGGCCTATCCATATATTAATATTCAAGCATGTTTCTTTTCCCTTTTTTTAGCTTGTGTGCATCGCAGGAAAAGACACCAAAAACTTTAAAATCGGTTGAAAACTGTAGGAGGAGTTCTCTACAAAAAAAAAAGAAAAACCCTTAGCGTAATTAATAAGTATAGAAATAAGTATAGATAGATTAACAGTAAAAAGAATCCAAACAAAATTGCTCAATTTCGAGCAACAGGTGCATTAGTAGAGATTAAACGTAGACGTTTAACCTGTTTACAGTTATGTTATCAATTTTCCTCTAACACATCGGCAATACACTGCCGCCGATCGAGGCTACAGCGGCAGTTGGGCAGCCAATGTACGGTAAGACAACCGCTCCTACACTGATGGTATTGCCTATACTTTACCTGGTTATCGCTAGTTTATACACTATTTATCTCTACTGTTGTCCAGCCCATTTGTACGGACTATTTGTCTACTATTTTTTATATCCGATTTTTGGCCCAGCCCTTGCTTTGCTGGGCAAAGTATTCATAAGGGTTTTTAAGTAAAATCTATTAACTCATTTCATTGTTTTTAAAATTGTAAACTGATTTATAAACGAGTATTTGTGCAATAAAAAATGTTTTTAAATACTCAAGATTTTTTTCTGTCTGTTTAACAATATTGCAAAAGAAAAATCACAAAAACACTTTTTAATTGGATTAACGTTGAACACAAAACTGGTACAAATCTTTACTAAATAGAAGCTGTTTATTAAAGTTATTGCATACAATTTTATTCTAAACTATTTAATAGGTTTGAAATGTGCTACAAAATTAGGCCATCTGGGTAAGGTTATATATGGACTCTTTTTTTGTATGTGGTTTTAATTAGTATGAGATCGGATAAAAAATGCCTCAATACACGGGCATTGTTTAAAACTGGTGTTAAAACATTGGGTGTTAAAAATAAATGCGAGTTCAGAAGATTTTGATAAGTCACAACTGTACCATTTAATAAAAATACTCACCTAAAAAATTAAGATATAAAATGTTTTGGTTTCCTTAATATCTTCCGTAAGATTAGTTTCCCCTTTTAAGTGAAACATAATCCACGCATTCTTGTTTATACTGGATCATATGATGTTTAAGCATGAAATGCATCTATAACAGTGATAAAATTGAAAAACATGGAAATACTTATTTTGCTTTTATGTCGGAACACTTTCAGAATAGCTGAGTGAAACTTAACACAACATTTAGGCACCGATATCTTTACGATTATGTTACAAAATGACAGGTAGCTGTGTATGTTAATGTTATGCTAACAATGCTGGGACCGTTAGTCCGGTCTAACGTCTTGCAAATGATTCGAATTCACCGTTGATTCAGGTGGATTTTCATTTACTGGACGAGTCACGCATGCCGCCCTAACGACGAGTTGACACAGTCACCATGGTGCAGCACCGAGCACCGAGGGGCATGCGAGGGCTGCTGCTGGTGGTGGCGAATATTAGCTTTGTTTTTATTTAGAACGATGTTGCTCTTCAACAAACTAGTGCATTGAATTTGACAGGTCGAACAAACATTGTTTTAGTTTTGATAAACTTATTGAAAAGAGTTTGCATCCAGAGCTCTTGAAACCCTTTTCTATGCGTTATTAATATTAAAGTTTTAAAGATGAGGGATAACCACTCAAAAATTCTTATAAACGTATTAGGAATAGTGACAAGCAAATAAGTAAATAAATAAGGTCTATATTTTTCATAGCAAATTTCAGCACAATACTGTATTTTTTTATTGGCTTCAATTTCAACAATCACAACTAAATAACATATTTATACCATCACAATAAAAATTATGCAAACGAGAGCACATTAATATTAGAACTTAGCATTACTTTAAAACGCCCTTGAATTTATTTATATGGATTTAAGATGAATCTGTATTGTATTGTACTAAACTGTCCCAAAATAGGAAAACTACCAAACTCCACCTGCTCTCAGTTTAACCTTTGGCATGTCTAACAATAAGTCCTGCTTATTGCTTGGTGTCTACTTTCCCTCACGGCTGTTCTCAACTTGGTATACAAATTTTGACGATCCTTTGAAAAAGTGTTTTGTGAACAATGGAAGCTAGTTGTTTGTCACAGATGCTTTTTGTAGTTTTAGCATTTCGTTATAACTGTACTTTGGTTAATAGTGCATGTCTGTGCGTTTAATTATAGGTTTATTCTACAATGACGTAATTCGTACTAACTTTTACTTTGTAGATGTTTTTGTCTGATACATGAAGACATACATTGTGTTTAAGAAGCAATTACAGACGAATAGTTGTTTAAATAATATTAAACCACTGGGGCCGTGGAACCTCAGATTGCTATGCAATTTTTTATTAAGGTGTAGAATAAAATATTTAGGTTGAAATTGGAACCCAGAACTATCATACAGACCATATAGATACAAAGCTCCGGCCTTTGTCCTTTTAGGTGTTATAGATTAATTTTCAAAATATACTTTAAACTTTCCTTCCCCAAATACATTTTTACCAAAATGTATTCAAAATAACAAAACATCTCAAATTTATAATTTAAATATTAAACTTAGCTTAACTGATTACGGACAAAACACACAGTTACGCTTTAAACGTATGTTATTCTAATCTGCAAACCAAAAAGATTTTTAATCTCACCAGTTTATTAACATAACTTGATCTAAATCAGTTTTAATCCAACTATAGTACTAAAACATCGAACGCATCATCTCTTGATCCGAAGTCCAAGGGGCTAACAATTAGGATGGTCAGATGGCTAATTTACTTTATCTGAATTTATCCATAAAACTTGAAAAAAAATTAAGTGAATTTCCATGTATGAAAATACTTCATTTTATTTCAGATCTGTGATGTAAATAAAACTTTATTTACAAAAATAATTATGTGTTGATTATTTATGGGGGTTATATGACTCAAATATATTACCATTCACAACGTAAATTGGTCGTTGTTGATTGATATTTACAGAGAACGCAGGTCGCCCATAACGGGGTTATTATTAAAACAATTATATTTTAATCCAGCTCTTAAAACTCTGTTATAGCGTAAGTAATTTAGGTTACACAATCAAGATGTTTAAATTTGTTTTAAAAGTATAACTTTTGTAATTTCCTTTGAATTTCCTCGTTTTGGTCTGAGATAGATAAGTTGAAATCCGTCTTCAAAGGAAATTACTGAGGTTTGTTGACTCTTTTAGCCTCATCTGCAATCTGTAATATTGGGTGATTTATACACCTCATTTGAGCTACTTCCACGAGTGTCCGTAAATAAGTTAGGCTGGCTTTAATTATTAATACAAAAATCAATAAAGTAAAATTCTAGTAAATAAATTCTAATAAAGTAAAGTAGCCATCTGGCCAGCCTAAGTGTTAGCCCCTTATACTTAGGATCAAGAGTTGACGCGTTCAATTACCGGGATTGCTTTCCCTAAAGTGTTTAAGTGAATGTATTAGAAATATTTAAATAAAACTACCACTGACGTATAATAAATAACTCATGAATGTATAAACTTCCTAGTTTTTATTCTGCTGCCATATTAAATAGTTTATGTTACTATGTTTTAATTAGTATCTAAAGCGTATCGATGATAAAGCTGAACCTCCCAATTTTTTTAGTTAAAAAACTTAAATATATTTTTAAAAGCTACAACTTCAAACTAAAACTACAAGCTACAACTTAAAATAGCTTTTTATAAGTTGTAAAAGCTATAACTTCAAAAAATTCAAGAATAGGAACACGTAAAAAAGGTCATCATCTAGTTTTGCCATTGCACTCAGAACTGGGTTCCGAAAGTAACTGATGAGACTTTAAAAATACTATGTTAAACCCCATTCGGAATAGTACAATTAAAACCTGGCTCGATGACTTCCACTCAACAACAAAAATGTAAGTAACCAAAAAGAAAATATTGGATGGAACTTAATTGCCATATCATGGAGCAATACGCATTTTTATGTATTTTAAATAACGGCAGTTTTAGGCTTATTTGACTTCAAAATAAAAATAATATTACAATCCTGTACTCTATAGGCCCAATGCAGTAATAGTATATCAACTACAGGAGTAACTAATTCTTGTGGGAATATTTGAATAACTAGTTTTTTATGAAAAAGTACAAATTCTAAAGTTAAATTAAATTCTATATTTAGACTATATTATGTAAATATTTAGTTTAGTGAAACTTTAAAATTAGGAAATAAAAATACCGTTACAAAAATTAAATATTATAAAATGTTAGCTGATAAAGTAAGCCAAATACATAATACTTGAAAAAATGTTTACAAGGTATTACGTGGAGATAAAGGAATAAATCGTAATCATTTTATACATCAGTAGTGGGGTTTTGCCGGTTCTGGCGCAGGTCAAGGCCAAGCGGTTCGAACCGGCAGTTGTGGGTGTGGGTTGGAACGTGGCAGCTGTCGGTGGGGGCGAGGGAGGGATGGGGAGGGGAGGGAGGGTTTACAGGAGGGGATGGAGTTTCGGGAGCGCATTCGTTTGCGGGTCGTCGACGGGGAAGGTTGTAGCGGTTAGGGTTTAAGAACAAAATTGATCAGTGGCGAGGGTGGGATTCGAACCCGGCCCGCCGGCGTGAGAAGCCGGCGCCTTACCCCTGAGCCACGGAGGTAGTTGTCGGGAAGCGGTGGAAATGTGTCAGATAGTCTGTGGTGACGGCCGGCGTAAGGGTTCGCGGCTTGGCCACCAGAGTGTACTAGGGCCGCGTCTAGTTCTCACTTTATCCGACAGAGTGCAGCGCTGGGAGGCTGCACCTAGTTTACCTTATATCCGACAGAGTGTAGCTCAGTCAGAAATGTCCCGTGCACGATGAAGTAGGATTACAATTGGCAATTGTACAGGTAAATCTTGTATTGTGGCAATGAGTATAATAGTGGACGGTTGTAAAGTGTATCACTTGCAGGTGTGCAGGAAATGTCCCGTGCTCGACTAAGTGGAATTACAATTATTGGCGATTGTAAATGTGTCAGATAGTCCGTGGCGACGGCCGGCGAGAGGGTTCGCGGTTTGGCCACCAGAGTGTACTAGGGCCGCGTCTAGTTCTCACTTTATCCAACAGGGTGTAGCCCAGTCATTTTGCTGGAGAGAAATAGATAGATAGTTTAAGAAAAGTATCGTTAGCCGCAGAAGTTAATTAACTATTCAGGTGCAGGATTGCATGTAATGTTCCGTGGAGAATCAAGTGGGGTTACAACTGTAATAGTAGACGGTTGTAAAGTGTATCACCTGCAGGTGTGCAAGAAACGTCCTGTGCACGATGAAGTAGGATTACAATTGCCAATTGTACAGGTAAATCCTGTATTGCAGCAGTAAGTACAATAGTAGACGGTTGTAAAGTGCATCACTTGCAGGTGTGCAGAAAATGTCGCGTGCACGACTAAGTGGAATTACAATTGACGATTGTAAATGTGTCAGATAGTCTGCGGTGACGGGCGGCGTAAGGGTTCGCGGTTTGTCCACCAGAGTGTACTAGGGCCGCGTCTAGTTCTCACTTTATCCAACAGGGTGTAGCCCAGTTATTTTGCCGGAGAGAAATAGATAGATAGTTTAAGAAAAGTATCGTTTGCCACAGAAGTTAATTAACTATTCAGGTGCAGGATTGCATGTAATGTTCCGTGGATAATCAAGTGGGGTTACAACTGTAATAGTAGACGGTTGTAAAGTGTATCACCTGCAGGTGTGCAAGAAACGTCCCGTGCACGATGAAGTAGGATTATAATTGCCAATTGTACAGGTAATTCCTGTATTGCAGCAGTAAGTACAATAGTAGACGGTTGTAAAGTGCATCACTTGCAGGTGTGCAGAAAATGTCGCGTGCACGACTAAGTGGAATTACAATTGACGATTGTAAATGTGTCAGATAGTCTGCGGTGACGGGCGGCGTAAGAGGGTTCGCGGTTTGTCCACCAGAGTGTACTAGGGCCGCGTCTAGTTCTCACTTTATCCAACAGGGGTGTAGCACGTGTGGCTGCACCTAGTTTACCTTATATCTGACAGAGTGTAGCACTGGGTGGAAAAGGATCCAGGGGTGCCAATCTCCAGGTAAACCCCAAAATATCCCCATGAATTCCCCAAACTTCCCCGCATTGTTACCAACTTATGCTATCCGCTACAAACATAAGAAATGAAATTATACTATAAAAATTGTGTAAAACCAAAAAATTGACCATACAGTACATAAAATCAATGGCTAGAAGCTGTTGAAACCGTGGAGTTAGAATGTTTCTGTAAAATGTGTTTTGTGCGTAAAAGTTTCAGAGCCATGATAATACTTGTGAGGAGACACGTACTCTTTAAAAGTTAGCCAACATATGACCGCGACGGGGAAGGTTCCATAAGAGAGAGAAATAGATATATAGTTTAAGAAAAGTATCGGTAGCCGCAGAAGTTAGTTTTAATTACTCTGTACCGGTTGGTCATCAGCCGCAGGAGTACGAGAATTGTCCCGTGGATGAGTACTATTACTTACATTTGGCGATTGCACAGGTGGATCTTACGCTGTGTATCTAGAGTTTTGTATCAATAATGAGCTTTTAGTCGTCCTATAGTCCAAGATTATAGAGCAGAATGAAACACAAATTGAAGGAGGAGCGGTCATATAAACCAGCTAATAACGTGAATAAGAATAGTCGGGCAGGATCGGCAATAGGTGTAACAAGATAGAAACGTCGATACTTTTTAGCATGTCAGTTAAGACAGTCTGTAAAATAATATCAGTAGAACAAATGTTGCAAAGGTTAGGCCTTGCACAATACAACTGGTGAAAACTGAAGTGTTACTTAAGCTTAGCCAATGTAGTACGCGGCCTGGAAACAGTTAAATTGTTGGAGTTAAATTGTTTCTCTAATATTAGTTTTAGGCGTAAAAGATTTTGCTGTAACGTGTGCGGAGTCAAGATAATACTCAAGGGGAGACGTGTACTGTCCAACTAGTCAGAGTGTATATGGTCGGTGGACGCAAGTGTGTCCGAATATATAGAGACTGATTAGCATATAAAGTGCTAAACGAAACTAGCAGAAATGAACGTAAGTTCAAACAAGTACAGTTGTACTATTGTGTACAGAGGTACTCCCTAAAACGGTGTTTACCGTATGAGATTTGGCAAACAAATGGAGAACGACGGTTAGATGGCTGATTTTATAGGGACAGCTATTGGTATAGGTTGTAGACGGCGTGCGAGGGTGTATAAAGCTCTGTCGGCAGATGTGTTGCTAATTTATGCACTTAATCTGCATATAATAGTTCCGGAAATCTCCCAAAGTAGACGCGGCAGATGTACGTTTGTCATCCACGTTACACAAGTCTGTTTCATTTAATAATTTACCTTTCAAAGAATTCAACGAGAAATATATTGAAGTTGTTTTGGAATATTATTTATCCAACCCAATAAGCTGAGCCGTGCATTTTAATTTTGTCAAGTTTAGGTACATTATTTACTTAGACAGCCTTTGACCCGCAGTTATTAAACTATGACACGGTCGGTTTAGTGTTTTAAGAGTGTAGCGAACAAAAATCTTTTTTCTGTTGTTATAAAAACATAATTGATTTTCTTTTTAGTAAAAAAAATATAAAAAAATCAAGTATGGTACTTTAAATCCAATGTTTGGATTCATTTTGTAATTCTTGTTGTGTTTGTAAAAGTTTTAGGCTTAAAAACTACGTATTTACTATAGGAAACAAGTATTAAAAGTTTAAGAAAACTTCACTTTAAAATTAGCTTAAACATCTAAACAAACCTGAAAATAATTTCTAGTACAACATTCTTGTATAACTTCGCTATTAAAGATTTTTATAATCTGACTGGCTATGTACCCGTTCTTAGCACGGGGTGTGTGTATAGTTTATTAAAACAAATTATATAAATGACTTCACAAATTCAATAGATCACATTCATTTGGTTTATTCCAACATATCTAGATATCAAGTTTTATGCTTAATAGTTCCCAGGTACATTTGTCAAACTCTTGTTACATACGTTTCTCATTTGGGTAAGAAGTTATTTCCATTAATGTTTTTGTTGCTGTTTGATTTAACATTTAAATTCGTATAGCGATTTACTTTATAGTCATATGAGAATAAACTCTATCAAGAAAACTCATATTTTTTTAAAAATATTACAGATTCTTATGAAATCTAATATTGAATCCTTGATTGGATGTGACGACAGCCATATACCAAATCCAATGAACCCCACTCCCGCATAACTTGTTCTACCCATGCAAGCTATCTACAGACGCATGTACAACATTAAATCTAAATTCAAAACTAATCAACGCTAAAGTTTTAAGCGACAATACTAATTGTGTAACAATATGCATAAAGTATTTTAATATCCATATTTATAACCCAGAAGTAGTTGACTTAACTCACTGTATTTAGGCTAGTCAAAAGTTAAAGGGTTTAATATGAATGAGTCAGTATTTATCATTTTAAGTGTTGTCATTTTAAGTGGTGAAAATAACAAACTGTATAATTCAACTCAAAGGTAGATTCGAATACTCCCATAAGATTAACATTCAATATTTCTTTTACTGTGAGGCAGAGCCTTTTTGACGAACGATGCTTTGGAACGGCTAAAATTGTTCGAATTGCACCATTTAACAGTAATAAAAATTTCCATTCCATTTTACTAAAGCCCTTGTCGTGTGAAAAGAGATTAAAGATTGGTATCATAGCACAACTTGGCTACTTTGACGTAATATGGGGCGAATCCCTAAGGTCGCTAAGTCAATTAAAGTAGCAATGAACATTCACACCACTCTAGTCTATGATATGAAAAAGAAAAAAAAATAGACAATTAGGTAAAATCGTTATCCCATGAAAAGAGAACAAAATATTACCCATGAGCGTTACAGACACAGTGGCGGACAGAAAGAGAGAGATGGAGACAGACAGAGGTATGCTATGCATACAAAGTAAAAATAACCGAACATTTCAAGATTCTAATCAATGTACAGACAAAACAAAAATTTTATTAATAAAAATAGATTGTTGCGGGAAACTCAAGTAAAATATAACGCAAGAGAGAATGTAAGTTACTTATAATAATTATACAATAAAATAATTATACATTAAGTGATAAACAGAAAATAGAGCGAATTTTTCTTTTGCCCAGCCAATTTACCAACGTGACGACAGAGTTGTTTAGAATATGCAGATGCATCACAAGTTACTTTTTGTTGACATCCTTTGATTAAATGGGCAACATATCATGATATCGCCTATAGTAATTTGTAGTAAGTATTTATTGTAAATAGTTAATTAGATTCTTAATGAATGGTGCGGTTTTGACTCTTTTACCGATAAGATCCCCTACACCTAATAGATACTAAAAGCCCTTTTGCGATTCAAGGTTTATTTTTAGTGATTTTACATGAATAGTTTATTGGTTTGGTTGCTGCGTGGATTGCTTTATTAAAAATGTTAACAAACTAATCAGCTGCTTCGTTAGAATCAGTGCAATTAGTAATTGTATCCGAATGTTGCAAAAATAAAATATAACTATCCTTTCCTTATCTATAAAAAAATTGGAGGTTTGAGAACAAGGATTTACATGTTGTGCCGTTGTCACAGGATACCAATTTTAGCCCTATACAAAACATTGAGGTAACGTTCCGCAAGCGGTGTTCTGTTACTTTACAAACACACTAAAAACAAAGCAACAATCATAAGCATCATCATGAGTAAAACTTATACTACAATTGGACTCTAACATATATATTTTTTAAATCACGTGAAATGAAACTTTTACTATTAAATGACGTGATACATGTATGTTATGGTATAAGAGTTGTATTATTATAATATATTAATCATACTCAAATTACTATAAAACTATGTAAGTAATAATTTTACGTATGAAAAAAATTGTGAAATTATGTTTAAATTATCGTGTATAAAAGCATAAAAATTCCTTAATACCAGTGAAACATGCTTTTATGATATTTGTAATGGTGAAACCTACTTTAAATCAAGTTAAAATCTTAAAATTGTGCCCTCATCATTAATGACATTTTATCAGTTTTTCGTCGAAACCATGTTACATACGTATTAACTGACTTGAAAGTATGTAATGTATGTGTGTCGGTGCTACAATTACGAATTTCATTTAAATTCATAATGAACACTATTATAAACTGCGATAAATAATAACCATCATTAATAAGAAAAAATTCAACCGTTTGTCTAAAGTGAATGCGTGTATCGATAGCTCCGTTGCACCGCCGGTCGGTCATTTTTGTGCTGTTGGACGTGTTTTGTGTCTACATTTGGAATAAAAACGCTTTTAATCATTCATTGGAAATAAGACAATTGTTTTAATGTATAAATAACATTTGAAATCAATGTTTTATTTTAAATTTATTTACTGTATTTTTTTCTACACCTTCATAGCTACATTACTTTTAACCTTAACTGTGATTTTTTTCACAATCTTATTGTAGCCTAATAATTATAGGGAGCAGATTACTTTTGATTTCCACCATGTTAACATATGTTCTTTTTTCTCACAAACTATTACAGATAAATGGTTGTAATTTTTTTCAATATGGACTTTAATTTCTAACCCATCTTTAGGCCAGAGGATTTTTCATGTACTTTCGTTTTGTATTGATAATGTTCTATTTATTAAATATAATAAATGGTTGATTTAAAAACATTAAAAAATTATAGATGTTTTGTGAGTCATACTTTCGAAAACCCTCTGGTCTAAAGTGTTATGACATCCTAGTGGTGCGTGAAAAATTTCACTTTTGTAATACAAACGGTTACCAAGTTAAAGGTATATTTACGTTAGGTAAGGTAAATTCAAATTGTATCAATTCCACTCCATGCCCACTTTTTAATTTTTGCCATAAACCCTATGAGGACAAGTCTTTAGGTTTGCCGCTATATTAGTGCTATAAGCAAATATGTGTTAAGCCTTACCTAGTGAATGTACATATCGAATTTCACCGAATTGCGTTAATAAATATGTGAGATAGAGGGTTTTGAATTCCTCATAACAAGAACAACATGAAAAATATTTGTTTTTTTTTATTTTTCTCTGTAACCTGTTAACCCAAACTAAAAATTTTAAAACAAGATTGATTTTTTAAACTCTTTTAAAATGTTTTTAGTTAAAAGAAAACAATTTTCTTTAGTTTAAAAAATTGAGATTCAAAATTGTCAAAAATTCATTTGAAACCTCATAAAACCTTGTTCCCATAACCCGATCATGCTGCTTCACGAATTTATGAAAATAGAGCTGGTCTTAAACCTCCATATCAATTTAATAAGAATTGGTGGTTTTCTTGTTATCAGTACCAAGGACACATGCATACTGATATATATTAATATGTGAAAATGAACAAATGGTGTTCACAGGTTTTTGAACTAAAATGAACCTCGCACGAACGCTGCTACCAAAATAATAGAGACCCAAATTAGACAAACATTACTAAGTTATAGCTAATAAAAATAGTTGGCTTTAATTCACTTTTGTTATAGTGTCATAGTAATCAAGCTATTAAATCTACACCAGACTCTTCGCAGATAACAGCTGTCAAAAAAACTGCTTAAAATAAAACATTCCTTTATTTTTGTTTACTTTTAGTTGTTATTTCGTTAAAATAGCAACCCATAAGATCAATGTTAAAAATTACGATTTTTTAAACTTAAATTTAGAGCAAATTCGATTTTTCCTGGGATTGAGGCTGTTTCTAAACTTATCTTTTGGGCCAAAACACTCTTAAATGCAAAGTTTAAGCAATATCTATCCGCTAGATTTCAAGATCGTAGAACATACATCCCTTCAGACTTTGCTCGTATTTAAAGTATAGGATTGAAACAAGATACAAGATACTTTATTTTTAAGTTCCTTTATTTTTAATCACAACATGTATGGAAATATATTTTTTCACAAGGCTAAAAGACTTGAATGCGAGGAAGAGGTTAAGATTCACGTATCACTAACGACATTTCTAAGGTTAATATATAATTATGAATATATCTAACATCAACCGAATTAAATAATTAGCTTAAATTAATGTGCTTTACTAAATCCTAAAAATAATAACAAATTAATACATTAAATAAAAAATATAGATTCTGTTTCCAAATTCTTGTATAAAACTGGAGATAAATTTAATTTGTATTGATTTTTAGAAATAGTATGATATTTAAAAAAGAAAGTCTCTTTAATAAATTATAAAAAGTAATAATAAAAGAGAACAAGTGTTATCAAGCTTCACATCTATTTGGTTTGAATTAGCAGGCAAAAAGCGGCTTTATTTAGTGTTTGAGGAAAGTATTAAGTATATGGAGATTGTTTCAGCGACACTAGGACTGATGCTTAAGAACCACTCCTCCACAGTAGTGGAAAAGTAAGGCTGCTGGCTCACTTCAAGGTCACCTGAGCGATGACGTCATCGAGGTCAATGACCCCACCGATGACGTCATCGATGACGTCATCGATGACGCAATCGATGACGTCATCACTAATGACGTCACATCCATGACGCCACACCCATGACGTCACAGAAATGACGTGCGGATGACGTCATCACCCCTTACGTCACCAAAATGACGTCATCGATGTCACAAAGGTCAAGGTCACGCTGAAACCTAAAATTTTTCGGCACTTTTGCGGTTTCTCGCACTACGCTCCGAGTTTTAGTCCGGTTCCCATGACCTTGACGACTTGGAGCGAATTTGCGATGAGAAACAGCAAAAGTGCCGAGGAAACTTGAAGTTTGCAACGTGACTCTGCCTAAACCGTCATGTGACACCGCTCGGGTGACCTTGAACTAGCCCAGCTGCCTTACTTTAGACCAGTACTACAACCGCGATGTGCACCCTACGACAGACACCGAGCGACTGACTGTCCGGCCCCGCGCACTCTAGGTATATGGGAAGTGGTGGGGGAAATTGTGATAACCTTGGGAAACTTGAAAATGTCAAGCCGGGTAGCACCGTTTCGGTGCTACCTTAAAGTTACATGCTAAAGTGTGATGACCTTGAGTTAAAACATAGAAATACTACAAGTTGATACCTTCCCAGAGTTAAAGTGTGATGACCTCGAGTCAAAACACAGAAATAATACAAGTTGATGCAGTCTCAGAGTTAAAGTGTGGTGACCTTGAGCTAAAATACTGAAGTACTACAAGTCGATATTGCCCCAGAGTTAAAGTGTGATGACCTTGAGTCAAAACATAGAAATACTACAAGTTGATACCATCCCAGAGTTTAAGTGAGATGACCTTGAGTCAAAACACAGAAATAATACAAGTTGATGCAGTCCCAGAGTTAAAGTGTGATGACCTTGAAGTTGTAGAAGTGTGGTGACTTTGAACTACCCCAAATTGTCAGGAATTGGAGTAGCAACCGCGATGTGCACCCTACGACGGACACCGAGCGACTGACTGTCCAGCCCTGCGCACTCTAGGTATATGGGAAGTGGTGGGGGAAATCTCAAGGTCATCCAAATTGGGTTTTAAAAAAATAAGAAACTCTAAACCTCATGCTCCTCTTCTTCCCTTTCCACCTCATTTGTAGTATATATGGTTGACGATGGTAAATTTGACAAATACTCCAGTGATTGTTGATCGTCTTGCTGCAGTATAACTTCAGACCAATCATAATCTAAAGTGACCTTGAGCTTTATTCCCGGGTTGTTGAGGAGAATAGACTTCATCCAATCGCAGATGGTTTCTAAATAATGCACGTTGTCGATTGTCAATTTCCAATTCGTATTGGGTACATCTTCGGTGGAAGACATGGCATTGCAAGCAGGTGTGTCCGCCATGGTTGTTGGAGGAGGAATGATGCTTGGTGCAGCGAGCAATGGTGGTATTACAGAGTAGTGGGGGAAATTTCAAGGTCATCCAAATGGAGTTTTTTAAAAAAAGGAAACTTTTTCTATTTACTTATAACATAACCACTTAAAACTAAAAGGATTGGGATCAACAGTACGTTTAATCACCATATTCGTTATATTCTTCCTGTTTCTCAGTTTTCACCTCCGCCCGGATAGTACCTCCACTCTTTAGCTCCTTTTCGGCTTCTTCTAGTTGCTGGGTAATCGCCATCTGACATTGAAGTTCAAAATCATCACGCGGCACAGATCCGCAAATATCCATCTGAGCCAACCAGAGCTGCCTGAGGTTCTTTTCCTTTTCCTCGACAGCTTCGACGGCTGCATGTAATTCCTTTTCTGTAATAGAGGAGTCCCACAATTGTTGATCATCGGTTTTGTTGACAACCTCCTTTTCAGACTCCTTGTACAAATTGTTCAGCTCCTGCTGAGTCTTAATGGTTACCTCCTCGTAACTAGCACAACTTACATTGAGAGACATCTTGATGTTGTACGGTTGACCGTTGGAGTTGAAATGAGGCTGAGGCACAGCGCTTGGGGGTACTATGAAAAAGTGGTGGGGGAAGTTTCAAGGTCATCCAAATTGTGTTTTAAAAAATCCTATCTTGTTACTGAGCACATACGTCAGTAACAAGATAGGTGTTTTTTCTCTTTTACATCTTTAATATAACAAATAAATAAACATATTCTACAATGGTAAGAAGAAGGAAGACAACTGCTAGTCAGCTGAAATAATCCAAAGTCTGGCTCGCTTCAGTCTTCATGGACGCCGGTGATGAAGTCGCTGGAGAAGAGTAATGTTCAGACTCTTCTTTTGGGTGTCGGAGATTGCGTATATTGCAAGCGTAGACTTGCACATTTATACGGTAGCCTCGCGCCACCATCAGCTGCAACTCCTTGTACAAGTCGTTCAGCTCCTGCTGAGTCTTAATGGTTACCTCCTCATAACTAGCACAACTTACATTGAGAGACATCTTGATGTTGTACGGTTGACCGTCGGAGTTGAAATGAAGCTGAGGCACAGCGCTTGGGGGTACTATAAAAAGTGGTGGGGGTGTTTGCATCGAAGCAGGTTTAACCTTTAGCTTGGTGGTGGGGGTAACTGTGAAATGCAAAGGTCAAAGGTCAAGGTCACCCGCGAAGTTTAAAAAAAATGCAACATATCAATATGTGACAAACTTCACATATTGATATGTTGCATTTTTTGTCTTTTATGGTTTATTTATTTATAAAACATTACAATAACATATGTACAACAGTAAAATTAAAATCTAACACTGCTGCTTGTCGGCGATGTGGATGGTCAACTCGGTGGAATTGCTACCCGTGCAACCGTGGGAAACCAGGTAGAGACAGCCGGGTTGGATGGAGCGCAGATCCTCGTTCTGGAGGAGATGGACGAACCGTTTCGGCAGGTAGACTTGGAACTTGGGCTCATCCCCCGGAGTGAACGGTGCCTCGCTAAGACTGCAGCAAATGGCCTCTCCAACTGAAGTCTCCATCTTCTTCATGGCGTGGATAATGTAGTGCTTCTCGTCTTTAAGTTCGGAACACTTCTTGACGGGTAGTATGGTAGATTTGGAGTGAGCATTGAACTGCTCAACCAAAGTTTGCAGGAACTGGTGAGATGCCATGGTTGAGTTAAAGATTGTCTTCTTCTTCGTCTTCTTGCTGGGAGATGTTGTCGTCTCGGAATCTCGAGTAATACTCATGCCAGGTCCCGGTCTGCTCCTCACTTATATAACCCCCGTCACCCCCACCACTCCCCACTTCCCCACTTTGAAGGTAAGATGCGAGTTTATAGGCGTTTTTTAAAGCGCAATGTCTATCTTTTTCATGTTCTGGACTTTTAGTACAAATACAAACATTTTCCATCGTATACTTGTAGTTTTTATCCAAGTCCACATCATTAACCGGAACATGAGTAAATTCTTCGATCCATCTCTTCTTTTCCAGTCCTTTTGTATAAATATTGGTAAACCTGTTTGAAAACTGATGCATGATGTTATATAAGTCCGTGTAACTTGCAAAACCATCATACCAATCGATATGATGGAAATATTTTGAAATCCACCTGTTGGTAGTAGCGGCTTTGCTAGTTAATGATGAATAAGAACATGGTGGTTTGAACAAAAATGTATATGGAACACTTGTATTGATATCGAAAAACACAAGTTCTTTTATGATAAATCTATCATCATTACCCCGAAACGCTTGGAACTCAATTATACCAGGTTTGGACTTTACTTGTTCTTCTTCCTTGTCCATTGCGAAGATCACCCGTCTGCTCATGACGAAGTCCAAAGGTCAACTGATTTCCACACCACGGTAGGTACGACTTTTATACCTGGCCGTACAGTTGTTGGCGCGTTGGTGTATATTTAACGTGGGCACCGTCCCCGGTAGGCCTAACCCCACAAAGTGTTTGATATTGTTTTAAAAACCAACCATTGTCATCTAAGTTTCCATCTTTACATTCTCCTTGTTTTCATTTTCATCACTAACACTTGATTCTTCTCCTCCTTCTTCCTCTTCTTCCTGTTTTACTGATTTCTTATGTAGTTGAGCGTATTTTTCCAACTGTCTCCACATTTGTACTTCATGAGGAACCCTATTAAATATAGAAGTATCCACAGGTCCGTACAATATAGGTGCGTCCGGTTGTTTGTCCAAAGTGTCTTCCAAATAATCTTTAATAATAGAACTTGAAAACACTAGTTGTCTCAAGTATCTTGTTATTGGTTCAGTTGCACAGGTTAGAATAAAAAACTCTTCTCGATTAAGTTGAATCTTGTTATCATGTCTTGTTGTGTCTCTAAACCGCAATTGATGGTCACCACGATTCTTTATAATATCAATTTCCACATTTGAATCCAAAAGTCCTACTCTTGTCTTTCTTCCATACATGTTACTAGTTAAATAGCATTCTAGCAGATGCAAGTGCTTCATAAAAGATTCCCAAGCACTATCGGTGAACAAAATCATTTTGGGTCCATGAGTCAAAATTACAGTAGGTGAATAATCCGTCGATTTCATAACACCGATTAAAACACTTTTGTCCAAACTGGATGAGATTGGATAAAATATTCGCAAGAATACCTCACTCAATATGTTAGGAGAAATATTATCTTCAGTATCCCTTTTCTTCTTCTGTGCATTCTTTCTTCTTTTACCTTTTTCCTCAACATTATTACTGCCGTGGAGTTGTCCGCAAGCGTTGTGTTCATCTCCCTCCGGTTGACCTTGAAGATCTAAAAAGTCGGATATCTCCTTCTCAATATCTACTACATTTTCTTGTGTACCACTAGGAGAAGCCATATTGAATAAGATGCTACCCATACAAGAACAGGCAACAAACTGATGAGGAGCGACCTGAACACTCTGCTTTTATACTCGCGGAATGCATTGGAATGTAACAAAACCGGTTTTTTACAATACATTTTTAACAATTCCAGTTAAAGGTGTGTATGTTACGATTTTATCATGTAGAATTAAACAGTATGCAGTTGTATTAGCCGATATAGGCGCGTTGAATTCCATTTCTATTTTTATATCTACACTTGATGATTTTACCGATTCATTTTGTTTAGAACAATCGATTACAACTATAGGGTAACCATCTAAGTATTTTTCTGGTGATAGTAAAGGTGCATTCGTTTTACCATAATATGAACTTTGGAATCTTGCATACATATCGTACAATATGCTGTACTTTTTATTAGCGAATGACACATTTAAATTATCGTATGGAAAAAATTGTGAATTTAAATAAACTTTAATATTTTTCAAGTTGCAATGATCAAATTGGCCTGCATGTTTGGTGATGGTGTCTCTTCTGCCTGTTTGTAAACCAAATATAATATACCTGGCTCGTTCCACATAATTAGATGTTTTAACTGTCCAAGTGTGTCGATCCGTAGTTGGCAAGCTGGGATGTTCATGAAATTCCCAACTTCTAAAAGGAATTACAATATCACGATCAGCCTTTAACTTTCTTAATAGTAGCATTCTATGCTCGTCAGCTAATTTTACATGTGGAACTCTCCATACAATTTTGTCTAATATTAATTTCCATTCTAAAGTTGCATCTGTTGTACCGTCTGGAGCTTTAATAATATCTTTATCGTTTGAAGATCTCAACAAAACTAATTCTTGTTTAACGTTTAATATTATTTTCCTATAATCTTCAGCAAAACCAAGCAACAAACGTAACGGAATATGAAAATCAAAATTTCCATTTGTATCTGGAGTGATTGTGTCTTTTGCAGGTAAAACCCATCCTGCAGGTTGTATTAAATTGGTTTCATTAGGTGATATAGATGTTAATCCCTTTAAAGTTGTTGCAATACCTACTTTTTTAGTAGAATCAACTGTTACACCTGATATTTCATATCTAATTTCATCAAACAGGAAAGCCATGGGATTATTTATAAATGGAACTGTTGTACCAGTAGTAGTACCGTCCTTTTTAGTAACTTTTCCTTCAATATACAAGTAACTTTCACATGGTAGTGTGTAAATGTCTTGATTTTGTATGGGAATACGAATTTCATCGTTATTGTTTAATTTTGATGAAGTGTAAGGGTTGTGGGTGTGATATTCTTTTTCCCATAGGGTTTCGTCGAATGTTGGACCCTGAGCTATATCCAGTATATCCATTTTCGGTTACTTTTAATCCAATTCTCTCTAAGAAACGAATGTTCTCGCGTGTTAACTCCTCCACAGCTGAAGAGCTACTAATGCGGATTCCCGTAGGTTGTTCGCTTTTAAATGTTAAACCCATGGTTTTGTATTAAAGTGTTGATTTTAAATGTAATCTAACCGTAATAGGCTCTTCTCGGAAATCTATCAAGTTACCGTCTTGATCCAATACGTTCAACACGATGTCTGAAATGAAAGTGGTGTTCAAAGGTAGATATACCAGGTTTTGCGGCTTTTCAACAATTTTAAATCCAGGTGGTACACTGGGGTAAAAAGTATGTATTATATGAGTATTTGCTCCATCTCTGTAAGCTCCTTGTATAATATTACAAGTTATGTCTATACTATTGACTTTTAATATTGTTACAGTTTGTTTACCGGAATGTGTTTTATTTGGTTCTAAAATCGCTCCATCTTTGGGAAATCCTAATAAATCACCAATTGAGTCTGACTTACTGAAATCTATATAATATTTTGAAGTAAGCTCAGCTTTCATTGTATTGTTATTACCTTTTAGCGTTATATTGTCTTTTCCCATTTTATTTTGCAAAAATTCATTAATATGATCAATTTCATAAGAACCTGTGGGTAGAGTGCAAACTTCCAAGTCTGTAAACTTCCCACTGGCATCTTTTCCTTTATAATAATGTAATAAGTTATTTTTACCTTCCGTAACATTGGGAATAGAGTTGTAAGTTGTAAAATCCAACAGTGCTGCCTCCCAAAATCTTCCTTTTTGCAAGCGTAACGCTGGAAAAAGGATACTTCGTAAAGTGGACGATTTTCCTGTTAATGATACCGTATAGGAAGACATCTCAATAGTGACTGATACTTTTAGCTAGGAATTCCAAACATAAATGGCCGCATATTGAAGTATTATCAGGTTGTTCTCTTTTATAGTTGTAATATATGTTTTTAGCAGATTTAAAGTAATGTTCAAGTTCTTTAGGTGGTGGCAAATTTCCAAAACTATCAAAATAATATACATTACTATTTAGTTTCTTATAACACACCCAATGGGTGCCGGACCCTTCAGTATTATCCAAATTTACGATTCCAGTCTCATTTTTCCATATTTTCTTTGGTAAACTGTCTTTCATAAATACTCCGCGGAAAAATGGTATTTTTAAACAGGAAATATATTTAAATAATTCAACATTAGTCAACGCTTTATGTGGTATAACCAATTGATTTCTTTTATTTAATATGCACGATACGGTCTTAGGTATAGACCAGCCCCGTTTTTTACCATTGACCATATTGTCGGTTTTTTATTATTTTTCCTCGGAGAACGTCTTTTTAGTCTAATATTACCACCATGTTTTCTCTTGGTTGATCCTTTTTTATTCTTACCCCTCCTTTTTCCACCTCCTACCGCTGTTTTAGCCTTCATACCTGCTGTTACCGCTAAAGCTGCTGCTTTTTCCGCAATACTAGCGTCACTAGACTTTACTCGTTGCCAAGCTATATTCGCTAGCTTTTTATCAGCGATTGACCTATTTTTTGAATCGGTAAACGTGGAATATGCGATATCGTGTTCTTTACAAGCCTGATCTAACTTATTTATGCCTGGATCACCTCTTTCCAGTCGTTTTTTCAATTTAGTTCCTGGTCCGCAATACTGATAACCTCCCGGTATGTGAAATTCGTATGGTAAAGCGTCTATTGCTCTGTTTACGATAGATCCTACTGGAATACGATTTAAAGCTTTACTTAACAGAGAAACCGCTGTGGACGTGATACCGCCTCCTTTCCGTATAGTGTCTCGATATGGACTGGTGTAATGAAACGCCATGATTGTCTTTTATATTCGAAAAGCGTAACCCATGTGTTACCTCTATGACAGGTTGCACATAAATGATGTAATATATGGTGTTATTTAATTAAATATCAAAATCACCCCAATCTGATGATCTAAACTTTTGTGTGTTATGATTAAAAAAATATTTATAAAGAATTTCTTGTTTAATCCATGTATTTCTCATTTTTTCGTCAATAGGTTTATGTTGTCCTGCTGCAATATAATTATGCATATCAAATAATAAATTACCTATTACTTTAACAAGAAAATTAACAGTTACAGCGTTATTGGCATAATCAGGGTCTGCAACATTTGTTAATCGTTTGTTATCACAATTCCACCATTTTTTTCCAGTTGGCTCTAATTGTATTATCTGTTCATAAGTAACAGCATCACCAGGCTTTTCACCAATACCTAAATTTGTCAATAACTTTCCTTTACCATCCCAAACATAATTGTTTTCTTCAAGCAAAGTAAACTTTTTATTTCCTTGTACAAATACATCTCCTTGACGTGTTACTACTTGGTTTTGTTTCACAAAACCGGAGGTTTCTTGTTTTAAAGTTTCCTTCATTTGACCCACCGTTGCACCATCTGATGGTGCAAAACCATCTTTTACATTCGCTAAACAATTACCAAGACAGTCAATAACTCCTACATCACGTGTAATACAATGATCTTTGATGTATTTTAAATTTACAGCATCATTTTCATTTTTTGGATAACCTATATCGTTAATAACAAATTTATAAAAAGAAAACCCATCTTTTGTCTTTTCAGGTATTATAGAATGTAAATAGCGTCTATTTATGCTGTCTTTTTCATCTACAGGGTCTGCTACGTTAGATATACGTCGATTTTCAGCATTATACGTTTTTCCATCGAATTTTAACGTATTTTTCAATTCCGATGATAAATAACCTCTGTTTATTGCATCAGCGTTTTGATTTGGCTTACCGACGTTGGAAATTCTATGATTACCCGCGTTATATGTGTTTTTGTCTAGTTTCAGTGTTGGTAATATCTCTTTTTTTAATACTTTTAAATTTATTGCATCATTTTCATCTGTGGGATCATTAATGTTTTTTAACCGTTTATTACTAATATCATAATCTCCATCAGGTGTTTGTGGTAAGCCAGCACCTCTTTTTAAAGTATTAAAGTAATATAATCCATCCGAGGAATATCGTCCGAACTTGTCAACACTCATGGTGCAACTGAATAACATTCTAGAGTGTAACCCATTTTTATAATATTAGTCTCGATTTCTAACCCATATCAGTTTTTATACAAATTCTTAGTCTTTATCAGTTACATTTTCATCGCTCCCGGGACATTTAAAATATTTAAAATTTCCACTAACTAATGCTCCGTCTGATTCATTTCGAAACACATGATTTTTATGAATAAATTGTTCACCAGACAATTTTCTAAATCCGCTAAATGAATTTGGATCTGCAATTAATATATTTTGATAATCATTTACATCCATTAATTTAAATCTTTGCTTATTATAAATAAACTCTTTATTTGCACTGTCATATTGTAATGTTTGTCCTACAGTTGCAGCATCATTTGGATCTCTTCCATTATGCAAGTATTTTATTACTTTATTTTTACATGTAAAAAATCTAAAAGAATGATCTGGATCTAGATGTACGGTTTGTGATAAAGCAGCTGCATCATGTTTTTCATAACCCCATCCCATATTTGATAACCCTTTACCCATGCAATCCCAAGCATTATTTTTGTATGTTAATAAATTAAATTTTTCATTACCTTGAACAAATTCATCCCCTTGCTTTGATACTACTTGATCTTGTTTTACAAAAGAGGTTGTTTCTTGTTTTAAGGTTTCCATCATTTGACCCACTGTTGCACCATCTGATGGTGCCGAACCATCTTTAACATTCGCTAAACAATTACCTAGACAATCAATAACTCCTACATCACGTGTAATACAATGATCTTTTATATATTTTAAATTTACAGCATCATTTTCATTTTTCGGATAACCTATATCGTTAATAACAAATTTATAAAAAGAAAAACCATCTTTTGTCTTTTCAGGTATTAATGAATGTAAATAGCGTCTATTTACGCTGTCTTTTGCATCTTTAGGATCATCTACGTTGGATATACGTTTATTTTCAGCAGTATACGTTTTTCCATTGAATTTTAGCGTATTTTTTAATTCTGATGATAAATAACCTTTGTTTATTGCATCAGCGTTTTGATTTGGCTTACCAACATTGACAATTCTATGATTACCTGCGTCATATGTGTTTTTCTGTAGTCTTAATGTTGGTGATATATTTTCTTTTAATACTTTTAAATTTATTGCATCGTTTTCATCTGTGGGATCTTTTATGTTTTTTAACCTTTTATTAGTTATATCATAATCTCCATCAGGTGTTTGTGGTAAACCAGCACCTCTTTTTAAATTATTTGCGTAATATAACCCATCCGAGGAGTAACGTCCGAACTTGTCGACACTCATGGTGCAACTGAATAGTAATCTAGGGAGTAACGCATTTTTATGAGATTACCCCACGGTTTCGGAGTTCATCCACTAAAGCCACCCATTCGTTTTCCAATCCAGTATGACCCGCTTCTTTAGCTTCATGTATTAGTTTCATTCTATCCACCAATTTATTGATATTATTGTAATAAATCACATTTGTGTCATATAGTTTCTTCATTAAACCTGTACCTGTAACAGATTTGTTTCTTTTTCTTGGTTCTGGAGCACTTATATCCAAAGTGGATGACACAAACCTTCGTTTTACAGGTTTTCTTGGCATTATTGGCATTGGTTGTCTTCTCGTTGTTGGTATTAACTTGGATACAAATACTCTATATTTTAAAGACCTAGATCTAAAAACTGGCTGGTCAGCTAAATACTTCCTCCTGTATGCATTGGTGTGTTCCAAAATCTGTTTATATGCTTCCATATCTTCTTCTTTAACTAACAATTCTAAAGGCTTTTTTTCAAATAATAATTCAAATAATCCTCTTGTGCCCTTATATCTTTGATTACCAACAATAATATTATCATCTTCATCAATGTTTACCGGGCTATTACCAACCATTAAACCTTCTTCTGTTAATCTTACTCCATAACTATGGTAGTTTTTATTAGGATTTATTCCAGCTAACATTTTTATCATGTATTTCCTTCCTAAAGGTCCTTTGTTATGAATGTTTTCACCCAACAAGCTTATGTTTGACGGACCTTCCCTTGCTTCTTCTTCTTTTTCCTCTTCACTAGCAGTTGATACATCTTCATGTCCTCTTTTAGCTTTTACTTCATATAATTCTCTTATACCACTATAGTCTGGTGATTCTAGCTCTCTTTCAGGTTCTTCACCGGTAAAACCACTATATGTAGAGGATTCCAGGTCTTCATCACTAAAATCTTCTGATTTTATATTTTCTCTTTCAAACTTTGTAATAGGTGCAATTGCATCTCCTTCCAAAACGGGTTTAGCAAATTTTTTGTTTAATTGTTTCAAGGGTTCAGTAATAGGTTTAAAAGTAGATTCAAGAAATTTCTCCCTTTCGCTAATACCTAATTTTAATGCTCTGTTTTTATCCCGAATAGAATCACTAAGTGATTTTATTTCCTTTATTAACTTTTCTTGGTTAACCATGTTTGTAGCAAGACGTGTTGTACAACAATGAATGTTTTACATCATGATCAGTGTATTAGTATAAATTTATCAAATCCTATCCTGTATCGACCATTGTTTAGCGGTTGTTCCTTTATAATTGTTAAAAACCCATACTTTTCAGCCCAAGCCTTTCCACACAACTCTTTAAATCGTTCGAATGGCATATCCGCACTTACATGGTCATAATATATGTGTTTTAGGTTGGTTTCATCCTGTTTAAATACAATTAACATGTTTGCATTGTCTCTAATGAGCTGTTTCGGTATTTTGCTGTAAGTTTGACCAATATAAATGCTATCTATGTTGTTATGTCGACCCATGGCGAAGTAATTCCTTATTGTATTTTGATTTTCACAAGATACATCGTCAAATATGAATACTGAGAATGGTTTAGCCTCTTGCGGTTGCATGACACTCTCGCTCGCGTTAAATTTAAAATATTTAACTTCAGTACATTATTGAGTATTTGTTCCAATAACTGATATTTTGGTTGTTGTAGTGACTTTGAAAATACATATAAATTATTAAAACGTAAGCCTTTAGGGTTTGTAATCAAATTGAATACTACATTTGTTTTTCCACAATTGGAAGGACCGGTAACCAGACAACGCACCGTGTTTGGTAACAAAACACCGTGTTTCCCAGTATTGAATTGAGAACCATCCACTGTGAGTTCATCTATATTATTAATAGTAAAATTGTCTTTTTGCGGTATTATCTCCATCCTTTGTAATGGTTCAACCCAAAATGATGCTCTATCATTATATTAGATCCTTTTTAGGTATCCAAGAATCTTCCGTCTTATTAAATCCTAACCATCTTACTTTAACCTTATCTTTTTTGCGTTGCAACACCTTTTCTACTAGATATACATCACCTACTGTTGATTTTAACATTTCATGTCCATAAAAACCTCCTTCAAGCAATTGTCCTTTATTATCTTTTAAAATGTAAGTTTCTGGTACTGTAGGTTGCACCTTAAATACGGTAAATACCTCATTTGTCCAGTTCGGAAGATATCTTTTACTGAATACACCTTTGTATTTGCTTATTCGCACTTTATCACCAACATTAAACCTTTTAGGCTTTAGTTTTTCAACTTTTGGTTTAGTATTCATTTTTATACGTTTTAATACAAGTTTTTCATTTTTATTAGTCACCTGGCTTGGTTTCATACCGATAGTTCTATGAAACTTGTTATTGTAATCGCTTATAAGTTTTGGTAACACATCAATCCATACGTGTGATCCTCTGTTGGAAAACATCTTATACATCGCACCTTTTAAAGTTCTGTTAAATCTTTCAATTATTGATGCTTTTACCTCTGAATTGGTTGAGTAATGGTTAATGTTGTGTTTTTTCATTAAATTTGCAAATTCCTTATTAAAATATTCTTTTCCATCATCAGTTTGTAAATGTTTTATAGTATGTTTGTCTCTTTGTATAGCTGTTTCCATTGCTTTTGTAACACTTTTGCCACTTTTATCTTTTAGTGGTAAAGCATCTGCCATTTTTGAAAAACAATTAATAATAGTCAATATGTATTTAAATCCTCTATTTTGTTTACTATAAGGAATCATTTCGATTAAATCCGCTTGATATAAATCATTTATTCCTTTTATCACTGTATTTCTTCGTGGAAACTTTCTTCTTGCAGGTTTATGAAGCTCGTTGACAATTTCTTGCTTCAAGTTCTTCATATTGCAGGTTTGAATGTTTCATGTATCACATGTATAATCACAATGAATGTTGTCTTAATTATTCACATCATTTATATAGGTCAAGGTCATCCAAACTTGTGTAAAAAAATGGGGAACACGGCGTTTGACTTGCCGTGTTCCCCATTTTTTTACGGAAGGAGAAAGGAATAAGGTCGAAGTTGTAGAAGGACGAAGAATAGGTTACTAGTCGATAGGGTTTAGAGAGTAGTGGCCAAAAGGAAGAGTGTGAATTTTATCCGGCATAATATGCCTTTTATCATCTCGAGCTGATAGTGCCCTTTTAACTTCAGTGACACTGTAGACCTCATGTTTAAAGCTTCTGATAGTGTTGAACGTTGCAGACATTGTAGAATCTTCAAACAAGCAGGTCTTGTAATGGTCAAACGTCACATGTTTCTTCAAGTACGATGTTTTGACTCCTTTTGCTTTCTTGACTGTCGGTGTGTTGTTCTCGTTGTACATTTTAAATGAATACAATTTTGCCATCAGTGCCACTATTTCTTCTAAAGGCATTCCATTTGCTTCATCTTTAAATTTTCCGATTACTTTTTTATTCTTTTCGTTGTAATTTGGATGGTTCTTCGGATAGTCAGAGAAGTCAAAATCGTCTTTGTATGGGAAACTCCTTAGGTCTTCATACATGTCCAAAGTCTTTATCCAGTAGATAAACGCGTCGGTATCCATGTATGCAACTCCAATGTTGTCTCTTCCGTAGTGTTTAACCATTTTGTTGTAATGGAAATCATACATTAAAGTTTTACTTATATCCAAAATTGACATTCCAATGTATAACGGACGATCCATCACTATTGTTGTTTTCTTCATACTTACGGCAACTAGATCTTCGTTTATAATCATAGATGTTCCAAAATTTGGTTTTTGCACTAATTTTTCCAATTTCTTAGGATCACTTACTAATTTTACAATCTTGTGTTTTCTTTTGTTTTCTAAGGTCTTCCCGAAGATGGCGTTGTTCATCAATTTGTAAAAGTCCTTTTCAAATGCTGATGTTGCTGCTGCTCTTCTTGTAGTGTTGGAATCAATATATGGTTTCAACCAACAAGACTGGGTGAATTCAATTGCTCTATGAATTCTCACCACACGTAGACCCAATTCAAGAGCTTGTTGAACTACCCAGTAGTGAGCCACATACCGATCTTTATTCTCCAACGTCATCATCAATTTCGGCCATCTTCCTGTCGGTGAAACTTCAGTCTTGGCTAGGAGAGGCAAGTCGTAGTGATGGTCATGAAGGTGCTCCGGATATTCGAAATCACAGTCCAAAATATAGCCTTTTGGACCATTCTTTGGAATCTGTGAGATGTCACCGATGGTGGCCGGGTCGATCCATTTGAAGTCAGCGTAGGGAAGCGGATTTGACATTGCCCAACCATAAAGGTTGTTTGCGTCAAAGTAACCAAGGTAGACCGATGGTTGTCTCTCATCGAAGCCTGGGATGTACTTGTTGTTAGCTTTGACATGACGTGTTACAGCTTGTGTCAAACCGCCCCGTACACCAGATTCTATCATGAGCACCATATCAATATCTGTTAGAAGTTCCAATCGACAGTTGGTTGACTTTAGCATAGCTTGCCATGCTAATCCTGGAGATGTGTACGAGTGTAGAGGGTCCAGTCCATAGGCGGAGAAGCAGGTGTTTCGAAATTCTTCCATCACATCGCACAGCAGAGTTACGTCCAATTTTATGTAAAAGTCGGAATATTCCCCTAAGGTTTGAATGTTTAGTTGGTTCCAAACATTACAAGCATGATTGTAGTCTTCAACGGAGATTTCACTTTCATTTAACTTGCTATTGAAGGCTTCAATCGGTGGCAGACTGGTTTCTTCGAATTTTTCTGCAGAAGTTATGTAATCATAGGGGAACACTCCTTTACGCATTACTAAGTCCAATTTATCTTCAGGTACAATTTTGCTGGTTTCTTTTAGATCTTCTCTTCTTAGGTTCTCAGACAATTTGCTCAAACTAGATGACATAAATCTATAAGAGTCTACGAAGCGAAGTTTAATTTTACCTACTGTTTTTGAGAAACTGATGTACTTCTCCAATGTTTCAGCTAATACTTCGATTTTTCCATCATCTCGTCCTAACTCTGGGATAATGAAGTGGGAGTCATAGCCGCTAAGATTGTGTAACACGACAGGGATAAAGTTTGGCAGTTTGTAATTTATATTGCATGAATTACAAGCAGCTCCTCTGTATAACCCTGTCAGGTGATCGTGATCTCTTACTTTTTGATTTTCTTCACTGAAGCTCTTCTTGCATAAATAACATCTTGTTGCCAAATTGTATTCTTCTTGTTGATTTTGATTCAAAGGTTCCATAGGTAAAACATTACCGAATAAGCGTTGCACCTTTTCAGCAATGTCATACAACTGGTCTACGAAATGCTTAGCGGCTTCTTCCCCACGGTAGAGTATCGGAGTGGATGTTAAGCCATAGTCTTGCAACTGTTCTTCAGGCAAAGTCGATTTCACCAATAAGCAAAAACTGTTAGGTTGATGCAGTTGATATTTGGTTCTTCTAGTCACCTCACCATCCGGAAGCTCCTGTGGTACTAACGTGGATTCGAAATCTGCGTAGACGGCTACTGGAATCCGATATTGGTGAACTGTTTTGTTGAATTGGATGAACGCTCGAGATGGCGGCGGCAGACTAATCTTCACTTCATAGTTGTCATTACAAAGTCTTTGGTGTTCCTTCAACCACTCCGATCCTCCACGTCTCAAATCTTTATTCGTAAAACAAAAGCATCTCTTACACACTGTCACTCTAATTTTATTTTTCGTTAATTGTCGTACAACCAATGCTTCAAAATCTTTTATCCACACATAATGTGAAATTTCGCCTTTAGTTATCAATAATAAATCAGTATGGTTTCTTTGCTCCACTTTTCCAACTCGTAGAGGATACACATTGTTCGAATCATCTAAGCCGAACACGTTAACAGAAACACCTGGATTTTGTTTCTCAAATTTTGCAATTTGATTAAGACTCACAGGATACGACATTCCTCGGAAGTTGTAGCGGTGTTCGTTTTCATAATATTCCCTACCAACTCTACAAGGATTATGTTTTACATACTTAGTTAGCATCGCATACTTAAAACATTCATTATCCCCGTTTGTAACATTTCTGCAAGAGTTGGTGTCTTTAATTTTCTTTGGTAGAGGGATAAAGCTGCTACCCCTCATACCATATCCATGCTTGTGAACCCTCACATCCATACCTTCGATCGATGATAGCGTCCAGCCAGATCCTCTTCCTTCATGTTCTTGGAGTTTCATTAGCAGTTCATTCAAACATTCTTCTAGAATTTCGTTGATATCAGATGTGGTTGTAAGGGTTCGGTTTTTAGCAATGAATGCTCTCGGTGAGTTTTCACCATCGGTATTAGTAAACATAGCCTCCAACACCAATCCAAATTTAATAAAGTTCAATCTTGCCAATTCTTCCATCAATGTTTTTACAACTAAATTTTTAGCTTGGGTTATAAAATTTTCCAATTCCAATTGCACATTATTAATTTTGAAATGAGTTACAACTGGTCCTGGCAAGGCTGTGGTGCGCAGTTGTCTTATATCTTCCACTTCTTCTGTATCCTCTTCTTCCATATCCTCTTCTCGGGTACGCAGTTGTCTTACATCTTCCACTTCTTCTTCCGTATCTTCTTCTTCCATTTCCTCTTCTTGAATAAATCCTCCAGCTGTAGATGGTCCAGCTCCGGCAAATTGAATAACACTAGGTCTTCCTCTTTGCATTAACTGTAAATAGCTACCCCAGTCCTCCTGCTTCTGAGGTTTTTCCAAAAACCGATCAATCGCATCCAAGTCTTCTTCACTTACTACAATCTCTTCTTTTCCGTCCTCTTCATGATGCAATTCTCGGTGTAACTGTAGATAGCTATCACAGTCGTCCATCTGCTTCTGGTAGTTTTCCAACAACCGATCAATTGCATCCAGGTTTTCTTCACTTACTACAATCTCTTCTTTTCTGTCCTCTTCATGATACAATTCTCGGTGTAAAACAAAGATATCTTCGTCTTGAAAAAACTCACCACAAATATCGCAAAGAGCCATTTTTTACAGTTTGGCTTTGAGTGTGCACTCGGTGAATGTCCACGCAATAATGAGCAGCACGCTCAACCGGGTCCCTTTATACCTGAGGTTGAAGGGTGGGGGAAGGTGACGTCATATATACATCCGGTTTATCAATCATGTAGTAGATTTGGCTTTTAAACACCCATTTTCAATATATTCTTCAACAGGCTTGATAAACCAATGATGTTTGATCTAAATCCACTACTTTGTACAAGTTTTTTCAAAGATGTCTGTTTGAGCAAGTTTATGTGGGTCAAGGTCGCGTAAAGATACCCTTTGAGCGGGGGATAAACCACTAAGCAGCATGCTAGTCCATTGCCGCAAAGTGATCTATCCCCCGCTCTGTTCTACAAAACCTCAATCAAGTCCAAGTTCAAGTCCTAGTTTAACACTTGGTTGGGAGAATTACATTAGTTTAATACTTATTTCTACCGTTACACTTGCTCCATTCTCAAAAAGATATAAATAATATAATCCTGGGTACTGTTCTTTTTCACGTCCTTCATGTTCCTTAATAAAGTCAAAAGCCAATCTTTTTGAATATTCATTATGAAACACTTCTCTTACACAAACAAGAATTTTTTCTTCCAGAAATTTCACTTGAATTGTTGTTAGTTTGCTTACATCATCCTTGTCTATCAGGGGTAGCTTGTAGGTGAAAGTATTTGGCGGTAGTTTGTGCGTTCTATCAAGTAAACAACAAAATTTTTTATACAATTTCTGCTCATTGTCTGTAATACTATTAATACCAAACAGATTATAGTACGAAGGATCATAAGGTATACAACGATACATTTTCAGAACCGGTCAGCATGAGAGCTGGAGCTAAAATGAGAAATGCGTGCAACCCGGCCGCCTTATATCCCCACCGGCCACGGGCGAGCCCCACCCAAGGGTATAGAGGTAGGGGTAAGGGTGGGGGCGGAGGTGGAGGTGAAGGCATAGGGGGGGGGGGGGGCGGAGGTGCAGGGGCGGAGGTGCAGGGGCGGAGGTGAAGGGGGGGGGGCGGAGGTGCAGGGGTGGAGGTGCAGGGGCGGAGGTGCAGGGGCGGAGGTGAAAGGGGGGGGGGGCGGGGGCGGAGGTGCAGGGTCAGTCTTTACTATATTTAGGTAAAAACTTAAAAAAAATAAAGCCCCACCTGGGGATTTAGGTTGCCATCGCTGTAGCCTCCGAAGAGACCCAACAATGGACAACTCCAGACTTGTGTGTGTTAAGCCTAACTGTTAAGAATTTTCAAAGACCTTAATATATTTACTGTGTTAAAAAAAACATGACTGTTAAAGATTTTGAAAACTTTTATATATTTAGGTCAAGGTCACAAAAAAACTTTAAAAAATTAAGCCCCACACCCCTCTATGGGGGTGTGGGGCACTTGGGTTGTCATCGCTGTAGCCTCCGAAAAGACCCAACTATGACAACAGGCAACATCCAATGTTGTCTAACCTTTACCACGCAAGACTTGTAAACATTTACTGCATTCTCATTTCAATAGCTAACAAAGATTCATTTACCAGGAGGAAACAAACTGAGGACACCCTAATGGCTTACGTCCTTGGTCCGAGTGCAGAGGCCGCCGCAACCTTTTGCATGCCAGCGTACAAACGGACGTACTCCCAAACCCCAGCCGCAACCTGTTGCATGCCTGAGAGGAGCCTAACAATACTTCAAAGTGGCTTTACACGGGGGCCTACTCCCGTACCCTATCTTTAATATTTTTAATTTAGCAATGCAGTATATTTTTACAAGTCCTTTGTGGGTCAAGGCCACACAAACATTAAAAAATTTCGGCCCCCGTACATCCATGGCGAACCACGAATGTTCGGGGGCCTTGGGGACTAAAATCACAAATAACTAACAAAGATTCATTTACATAATTTTGAGTTTCCAGAAGGGAAACAAACTGAGGACACCCTAGTGGCTTACGTCCTCGGTCCGAGTGCAGAGGCCGCCACAACCTTTTGCTTGCCAGCGTACAAACGGACATGCTCCCAAACCCCAGCCGCAACCTGTTGCATGCCTGAGAGGAGCCTAACAATTACAAAAAGTGGCTTTACACGGGGGCCTACTCCCGTTCCCTGTCGTTACAATTTACTTTGAGCTGTGAAAAACGCTCAAGGGGAAATGCTAAAACAAGCGTATACACTTTAGTTAAATATAACACACTTACAACACACAATTGAGCTCAACCTAGTAAATGCTGGAACAAGCACATACACATTAAACACATATGACAAACAAGACACACAGGATAAAAGACAAACAAGACACACAGGAGACATAGGGTACAAGTGAAACAATCTCATATAAAACAATTCCCAATACCCAAACGCAAGCGCAATATCTTAGAAATAATACAAGTCCTAAAGTTAGAGTAGACTTCGCTAAACAGTGAAGGCGCCTTTCAGTGTTTAGTGAGGCCTATGGCGGTCCGTCCCGATCGTTCACGTTCAACGCTCGGGAGCGGACTGCGAGCCGGCTGTGGCCGGGCCGCCTTATATCCCCACCGGTCTCCCCCGGCATGGGGCGGAGGTCCACCCCGGGGGCGGAGGTCCACCCCGAGGGGGGGGGGGTCCGCCCCTTAAAAAACGGAGACGGGGGCGGAGGGGGGCGGAGGGGGGGGGGGGTCCGCCCCCAAAAAAACGGAGACGGGGGCGGAGGGGGGCGGAGGGGGGGGGGGGTCCGCCCCCCAAAAAATGGAGACGGGGGCGGAGGGGGGCGGAGGGGGGGGGGGGGTCCGCCCCCCAAAAAATGGAGACGGGGGCGGAGGGGGGGGGGTCCGCCCCCAAAAAAAACGGAGACGGGGGCGGAGGGGGGCGGAGGGGGGCGGAGGGGGGGGGGGTCCGCCCCCAAAAAAACGGAGACGGGGGCGGAGGGGGGTCACCGACTACACTTCTACTCTAAGTCTGGTTCAAGGTCACCCACTACACTTCTACTCTAAGTGTTGGCAATACCCCCACCCTAATCGAGTCCCTAAGCTACGTGACGGTGCTCAGCCAGTATGTCTCAGGCTTGCATGCGGTAAGCATCGCTGCTCTTCGTCTCTGTTCATGTAAGTGTTTTACAAGTTTTTGCCTCAAGGTCATTACACTTAACTCTGGACTAACATGGCTTGGATTTTCTCTGATTTTCCTCAAGGTCACTACACTTTAACTCTGGGACGATATCGACTTGTAGTATTTCAGTGTTTTGACTCAAGGTCATCACACTTTAACTCTAGCACGTCGGTTATCGTACCAGAGGTGCTCAATAACCTAACTTGTAATGTTTAGGGTGGCGTTTGCACGCCACGTGGTATCGCCATGAGTGTCCAGTCCGAATTTTAGGTTAGATTAATTTTAATGTGATCTTTTCTATTTCCAATTCGTTTTGCCTAAGAGTGAGATGTCGCTTTATAAATTGGTATTTCTCTAAAGTTATTGGGGATTGCAAAATTACTTTATTTAGACGGCTCTTCACCTTAAAGTTTACCATAACTTCCAGTTTAACTTTTCTTCCTTGCCCCTCACAGCCTAAGCTGTACAGTAGGGTTTCTTCTAGCGCCAACTCGGGCCGCGAGAACAGTGTGTTAACTGTAGGACAGCTCATGGTGAAGTGATGCGATACTCCAGCGTTCAACCTCACCTTCCCCCACCACTGTGACCTTCCCCCACTCCTGCTGTTTCCCCCACCACTTTTCCCTTGACTCATGCGCTACCAACAGTCTCTCAGTATTGTGCAGACTTTTGTGAGGGGAAGCCATGTCGCGGGACACTTTGGGTAAGAAACTTAGCCGTGTTAAGACTTTATTAGTTGCTCACTGTCCACCACTCAAAGTCAAGCGGGTTTCAACTTTAGCTAAGTGGCGAAGACTGTTGCGCGGACACCCTAAGTTTTATACCAAACAGACTAATGTAAGTTTTACTGATGAAGATTTGTTTAGAATATTGGATGAAATGACTTTTCCTTGCAAAATTCAGTTAGTTACTCCCATTCCTGACAGATAGAGTCTTAGTCTCTCAAGCTAATATACCTAGAGTGCGCGGGGTCGGACAGTCAGTCGCTCGGTGTCTGTCGTAGGGTGCGCATCGCGGTTGCAGTAATGGTTAAAGTAAGGCAGCTGGGCCAGTTCAAGGTCACTCGAGCGGTGTCACATGATGGTTTAGGCAGAGTCACGTTGCAAACTTCAAGTTTCCTCAGCACTTTTGCTGTTTCTCGTCTAATTTCGCTCCAAGTCGTCAAGGTCATGGGAACCGGACTGAAACTCGGAGCGTAGTGCGAGAAACAGCAAAAGTGCCAAAAAATTTTAGGTTTCAGCGTGACCTTGACCTTTGTGACATCGATGACGTCATCTTGGTGACGTAAGGGGTGATGACGTCATCAGCACGTTATTTCTGTGACGTCATGGGTGTGACGTCATGGAAATGACGTCATTGGTGATGACGTCATCGATTGCGTCATCGATGACGTCATCGATGACGTCATCGGTGGGGTCATTGACCTCGATGACGTCATCGCTCAGGTGACCTTGAAGTGAGCCAGCAGCCTTACTTTTCCACTACTCTCCACCCTTCTCTTGTAGACGGCAACATTGATAGCCTTAGTATTTGTGATATTGTTTGGAAGGTGTCTGTAAAGGTGGTGGGCCAGATAAAAATAATTATGCAAATCTACTCTTAATTTTAAGTTTGGGAAAGCAATACTTAAGTTCAATTTAGTTCTGGTGCTATACTGATGGGAAGTAGTGATTAGAAAAATCATGTTTGTTTTATTTAATACAAATGAATAAGGATTTTAGATAGAGTTGTCTGATGTTAAAAACTGGAAAATCTGAATATACTAATTGGGTAGGATATCCTTGATCTTTTTTTTAGAATTATTTTATTATAGTTCTCTGCGTGATAGCCGGTGGTTCCATCACTGAGGCAGATGCATCACCCCACGCCAGTATCCCATATTGCAATATGGACTGCTCATAAGCGTAATACACACTCCTGCAGTGATCCGTGGTCAGCACCTGTCTTAGCTGTCTTTAAGCAAAAGTCATTGTTTTTAGTTTACGTTTTAAGAATTGAATGAGGGCCTTCCATGACATCTTTTGGTGTAAAAATATTGTTAAATATTTATATGGATCCACTTGCTCCACAATGCCAAAGCTGCGATCAGCAGACCGCGGATCACCACAGAGGAATGAATTTTAAGCTCTCTTTGACCTGACCCAGAGGTCCTTTTAAAATAAATTGGAAAACACTTTGTTTTTTTTTTATATTTATACAAAGTATATTGTGGTCAAACCAGTTCTTTATTTTAGCCAGGTCAGAGGCTGCCTGCTCAAATTCATCATCCCACATTTTCCCAAGCGACACTAGAGCTGGATCACCAGCAAAAGAAAACAATTCACCATTAATATTTAATTTTGATTTGTTGTTTATGTATATTAGAAACAGCAAATGTCGTCCTAGGATACTTCCTATTGGCAGGAAGCGGTTACCCGACGTATGCCACAAACTGGCAAATTTATCATTTTGAAATAAATTTGGTATATACTTGGTATATTTCTAAATTTTTGTATTAAATAATAAAGAACTATTATTTGGTTAAAACAAATCTTTGCAGCAAACCAATGCACAAAATTCTAAAATGTTTTAATCAAAAAGAAATGTTTTAAAGTAAATGTATCAAGTGAAAGATAAAAAAAAAAAATTGATAACCTAGCTATAATCGGTTAACCAGCTGATATCCTACACTTCTCATGTTTTGAGATTTAGAATCAGATTATTCTGTTCGCATGATGTTCTATTTATGCAAATTGGTTTTTAATCAAATTAATTTAAATTTAAATGTTTATAGTTTATCTACTACTATTTTAATAAAATATTTATATTTTCTAGTTTGGATATCAAAAACTATATCTAAATATAACAATGTATTACTAATTTATATCACTATTAAGTTGACAAGCAATATCAGACGTTACATTTACTTTCAAAGACAAGAGAGTCTAGTAACTTATTATTTAGTTCAAAATCAAAAGAGTCTGATAGTTTAGTAAAGCGAGTGTTTTGAATTGTACGAAGTCACACATTAGATTTAGTCCAGCATGGAAAAAGAGTTTTGTTGGTTTAATCTTTCTGCAAACTCGACATGACATTGACTTTCAAAGACAAACGAGTCTAGTAATATAGTATTTTACTTTCAAAGTCAAAAGAGTCTGATAGTTTAGTAAGTATTTGTACATGTTTGTGCGGGCTCGGCATTTATAATTTACTTTCAAAGTCAAAGAGTCTAGTAGCTTAGTATTTTACGTTCAAGATCTTAGTTTCTGTTAGTATTTGCACATATTTTTGCAACTCAACATGTAATTTGTGCAGACTCGATATTACCTTTACTTTCAAAGACAAGAGAGTGTAGTAACTTAGTATTTAGTTTCAAAATCAAAAGAGTCTGATAGTTTAGTAAAGCGAGTGTTTTAAGTAGTACGAAGTCACACATTAGATTTAACTCAGCATAGAGAAAGCTGTTCGTTGGTTTAATCTTTGTGCAGACTCGACATGACATTGACTTTTAAAGACAAACGATTCTAGTAATATAGTATTTTACTTTCAAAGTCAAAAGATTCTGATGGTTTAGCTTAGTATTTGTACATGTTTGTGCCGTCTCGGAATTTATAATTTACTTTAAAAGTCAAAGAGTCTAGTAGCTTAGTATTTTATTTTCAAAATCAAAGTGTCTGTTAGTATTTGAACATATTTTTGCAGCTCAACATTTTAAATTTACTTTTATAGTCAAAATAGTCTAATAACCGAGTAACTGTACATTTTTAGCAGACTATAACTTGACCATTTTAATAACTTGATATTTTTTAAAGTGCAAATATTCTGTGGGTTTAAATTGTGTGGACTCCACATTGCATTTCCTTTCAAAGTTAATACAGTCTGATAGTTTGATAAAGCAAGTGTTTTAAATTGTACGAAGTAACACATTAAATTTAGTTCAATATAGAGAAAGATGTATGAGAACTCCTCACGCAAGATCAACTATCAAAAAAACCTAGACAAAAAGAATAATAGAATAAGAAGAAATAGTTGTAATAAATAACAACTAAAAGTAAACAAAAATAAAGGAATGTTTTATTTTAAGCAGTTTTTTTGACAGCTGTTATCTGCGAAGAGTCTGGTGTAGATTTAATAGCTTGATTACTATGACACTATAACAAAAGTGAATTAAAGCCAACTATTTTTATTAGCTATAACTTAGTAATGTTTGTCTAATTTGGGTCTCTATTATTTTGGTAGCAGCGTTCGTGCGAGGTTCATTTTAGTTCAAAAACCTGTGAACACCATTTGTTCATTTTCACATATTAATATATATCAGTATGCATGTGTCCTTGGTACTGATAACAAGAAAACCACCAATTCTTATTAAATTGATATGGAGGTTTAAGACCAGCTCTATTTTCATAAATTCGTGAAGCAGCATGATCGGGTTATGGGAACAAGGTTTTATGAGGTTTCAAATGAATTTTTGACAATTTTGAATCTCAATTTTTTAAACTAAAGAAAATTGTTTTCTTTTAACTAAAACATTTTAAAAGAGTTTAAAAAATCAATCTTGTTTTAAAATTTTTAGTTTGGGTTAACAGGTTACAGAGAAAAATAAAAAAAAAAACAAATATTTTTCATGTTGTTCTTGTTATGAGGAATTCAAAACCCTCTATCTCACATATTTATTAACGCAATTCGGTGAAATTCGATATGTACATTCACTAGGTAAGGCTTAACACATATTTGCTTATAGCACTAATATAGCGGCAAACCTAAAGACTTGTCCTCATAGGGTTTATGGCAAAAATTAAAAAGTGGGCATGGAGTGGAATTGATACAATTTGAATTTACCTTACCTAACGTAAATATACCTTTAACTTGGTAACCGTTTGTATTACAAAAGTGAAATTTTTCACGCACCACTAGGATGTCATAACACTTTAGACCAGAGGGTTTTCGAAAGTATGACTCACAAAACATCTATAATTTTTTAATGTTTTTAAATCAACCATTTATTATATTTAATAAATAGAACATTATCAATACAAAACGAAAGTACATGAAAAATCCTCTGGCCTAAAGATGGGTTAGAAATTAAAGTCCATATTGAAAAAAATTACAACCATTTATCTGTAATAGTTTGTGAGAAAAAAGAACATATGTTAACATGGTGGAAATCAAAAGTAATCTGCTCCCTATAATTATTAGGCTACAATAAGATTGTGAAAAAAATCACAGTTAAGGTTAAAAGTAATGTAGCTATGAAGGTGTAGAAAAAAATACAGTAAATAAATTTAAAATAAAACATTGATTTCAAATGTTATTTATACATTAAAACAATTGTCTTATTTCCAATGAATGATTAAAAGCGTTTTTATTCCAAATGTAGACACAAAACACGTCCAACAGCACAAAAATGACCGACCGGCGGTGCAACGGAGCTATCGATACACGCATTCACTTTAGACAAACGGTTGAATTTTTTCTTATTAATGATGGTTATTATTTATCGCAGTTTATAATAGTGTTCATTATGAATTTAAATGAAATTCGTAATTGTAGCACCGACACACATACATTACATACTTTCAAGTCAGTTAATACGTATGTAACATGGTTTCGACGAAAAACTGATAAAATGTCATTAATGATGAGGGCACAATTTTAAGATTTTAACTTGATTTAAAGTAGGTTTCACCATTACAAATATCATAAAAGCATGTTTCACTGGTATTAAGGAATTTTTATGCTTTTATACACGATAATTTAAACATAATTTCACAATTTTTTTCATACGTAAAATTATTACTTACATAGTTTTATAGTAATTTGAGTATGATTAATATATTATAATAATACAACTCTTATACCATAACATACATGTATCACGTCATTTAATAGTAAAAGTTTCATTTCACGTGATTTAAAAAATATATATGTTAGAGTCCAATTGTAGTATAAGTTTTACTCATGATGATGCTTATGATTGTTGCTTTGTTTTTAGTGTGTTTGTAAAGTAATGAATAGTAAGCTGTCAGATACATTGTATATTAATTTTGAGTAAAATTTTTGTTTTAAGTTTATAGCTAATTGAGTTTTTGACAATCAAGCCGACAGTCGTATGACTGCGGCTTCAAGTGCGCGAAAATTGTATTATATAAAAATATTAAGGTGGTATAACTATATGTACCTAGCAAATATTTAAATAATGTATGCAAATATAATTTGTACAGCAAAGCACTTTGGATGGGTATAAAGTTTTTTTTTATTGCTTCATTGTGATCGTTCACGTTCCTTGTTGTTTATCAGAGGCCGTTCCAAGACCTGGAACTATTTTTCATGACTTTGAGCGGTATTATGAACCTCGGTTGAGGGACCAAATGCATTGGTTGTTATAGAAGACACCAAATTATGTATTATTGTGGATAACAGAACACCGCTTGCGGAACGTTACCTCAATGTTTTGTATAGGGCTAAAATTGGTATCCTGTGACAACGGCACAACATGTAAATCCTTGTTCTCAAACCTCCAATTTTTTTATATATAAGGAAAGGATAGTTATATTTTATTTTTGCAACATTCGGATACAATTACTAATTGCACTGATTCTAACGAAGCAGCTGATTAGTTTGTTAACATTTTTAATAAAGCAATCCACGCAGCAACCAAACCAATAAACTATTCATGTAAAATCACTAAAAATAAACCTTGAATCGCAAAAGGGCTTTTAGTATCTATTAGGTGTAGGGGATCTTATCGGTAAAAGAGTCAAAACCGCACCATTCATTAAGAATCTAATTAACTATTTACAATAAATACTTACTACAAATTACTATAGGCGATATCATGATATGTTGCCCATTTAATCAAAGGATGTCAACAAAAAGTAACTTGTGATGCATCTGCATATTCTAAACAACTCTGTCGTCACGTTGGTAAATTGGCTGGGCAAAAGAAAAATTCGCTCTATTTTCTGTTTATCACTTAATGTATAATTATTTTATTGTATAATTATTATAAGTAACTTACATTCTCTCTTGCGTTATATTTTACTTGAGTTTCCCGCAACAATCTATTTTTATTAATAAAATTTTTGTTTTGTCTGTACATTGATTAGAATCTTGAAATGTTCGGTTATTTTTACTTTGTATGCATAGCATACCTCTGTCTGTCTCCATCTCTCTCTTTCTGTCCGCCACTGTGTCTGTAACGCTCATGGGTAATATTTTGTTCTCTTTTCATGGGATAACGATTTTACCTAATTGTCTATTTTTTTTTTCTTTTTCATATCATAGACTAGAGTGGTGTGAATGTTCATTGCTACTTTAATTGCCTTAGCGACCTTAGGGATTCGCCCCATATTACGTCAAAGTAGCCAAGTTGTGCTATGATACCAATCTTTAATCTCTTTTCACACGACAAGGGCTTTAGTAAAATGGAATGGAAATTTTTATTACTGTTAAATGGTGCAATTCGAACAATTTTAGCCGTTCCAAAGCATCGTTCGTCAAAAAGGCTCTGCCTCACAGTAAAAGAAATATTGAATGTTAATCTTATGGGAGTATTCGAATCTACCTTTGAGTTGAATTATACAGTTTGTTATTTTCACCACTTAAAATGACAACACTTAAAATGATAAATACTGACTCATTCATATTAAACCCTTTAACTTTTGACTAGCCTAAATACAGTGAGTTAAGTCAACTACTTCTGGGTTATAAATATGGATATTAAAATACTTTATGCATATTGTTACACAATTAGTATTGTCGCTTAAAACTTTAGCGTTGATTAGTTTTGAATTTAGATTTAATGTTGTACATGCGTCTGTAGATAGCTTGCATGGGTAGAACAAGTTATGCGGGAGTGGGGTTCATTGGATTTGGTATATGGCTGTCGTCACATCCAATCAAGGATTCAATATTAGATTTCATAAGAATCTGTAATATTTTTAAAAAAATATGAGTTTTCTTGATAGAGTTTATTCTCATATGACTATAAAGTAAATCGCTATACGAATTTAAATGTTAAATCAAACAGCAACAAAAACATTAATGGAAATAACTTCTTACCCAAATGAGAAACGTATGTAACAAGAGTTTGACAAATGTACCTGGGAACTATTAAGCATAAAACTTGATATCTAGATATGTTGGAATAAACCAAATGAATGTGATCTATTGAATTTGTGAAGTCATTTATATAATTTGTTTTAATAAACTATACACACACCCCGTGCTAAGAACGGGTACATAGCCAGTCAGATTATAAAAATCTTTAATAGCGAAGTTATACAAGAATGTTGTACTAGAAATTATTTTCAGGTTTGTTTAGATGTTTAAGCTAATTTTAAAGTGAAGTTTTCTTAAACTTTTAATACTTGTTTCCTATAGTAAATACGTAGTTTTTAAGCCTAAAACTTTTACAAACACAACAAGAATTACAAAATGAATCCAAACATTGGATTTAAAGTACCATACTTGATTTTTTTATATTTTTTTTACTAAAAAGAAAATCAATTATGTTTTTATAACAACAGAAAAAAGATTTTTGTTCGCTACACTCTTAAAACACTAAACCGACCGTGTCATAGTTTAATAACTGCGGGTCAAAGGCTGTCTAAGTAAATAATGTACCTAAACTTGACAAAATTAAAATGCACGGCTCAGCTTATTGGGTTGGATAAATAATATTCCAAAACAACTTCAATATATTTCTCGTTGAATTCTTTGAAAGGTAAATTATTAAATGAAACAGACTTGTGTAACGTGGATGACAAACGTACATCTGCCGCGTCTACTTTGGGAGATTTCCGGAACTATTATATGCAGATTAAGTGCATAAATTAGCAACACATCTGCCGACAGAGCTTTATACACCCTCGCACGCCGTCTACAACCTATACCAATAGCTGTCCCTATAAAATCAGCCATCTAACCGTCGTTCTCCATTTGTTTGCCAAATCTCATACGGTAAACACCGTTTTAGGGAGTACCTCTGTACACAATAGTACAACTGTACTTGTTTGAACTTACGTTCATTTCTGCTAGTTTCGTTTAGCACTTTATATGCTAATCAGTCTCTATATATTCGGACACACTTGCGTCCACCGACCATATACACTCTGACTAGTTGGACAGTACACGTCTCCCCTTGAGTATTATCTTGACTCCGCACACGTTACAGCAAAATCTTTTACGCCTAAAACTAATATTAGAGAAACAATTTAACTCCAACAATTTAACTGTTTCCAGGCCGCGTACTACATTGGCTAAGCTTAAGTAACACTTCAGTTTTCACCAGTTGTATTGTGCAAGGCCTAACCTTTGCAACATTTGTTCTACTGATATTATTTTACAGACTGTCTTAACTGACATGCTAAAAAGTATCGACGTTTCTATCTTGTTACACCTATTGCCGATCCTGCCCGACTATTCTTATTCACGTTATTAGCTGGTTTATATGACCGCTCCTCCTTCAATTTGTGTTTCATTCTGCTCTATAATCTTGGACTATAGGACGACTAAAAGCTCATTATTGATACAAAACTCTAGATACACAGCGTAAGATCCACCTGTGCAATCGCCAAATGTAAGTAATAGTACTCATCCACGGGACAATTCTCGTACTCCTGCGGCTGATGACCAACCGGTACAGAGTAATTAAAACTAACTTCTGCGGCTACCGATACTTTTCTTAAACTATATATCTATTTCTCTCTCTTATGGAACCTTCCCCGTCGCGGTCATATGTTGGCTAACTTTTAAAGAGTACGTGTCTCCTCACAAGTATTATCATGGCTCTGAAACTTTTACGCACAAAACACATTTTACAGAAACATTCTAACTCCACGGTTTCAACAGCTTCTAGCCATTGATTTTATGTACTGTATGGTCAAATTTTTGGTTTTACACAATTTTTATAGTATAATTTCATTTCTTATGTTTGTAGCGGATAGCATAAGTTGGTAACAATGCGGGGAAGTTTGGGGAATTCATGGGGATATTTTGGGGTTTACCTGGAGATTGGCACCCCTGGATCCTTTTCCACCCAGTGCTACACTCTGTCAGATATAAGGTAAACTAGGTGCAGCCACACGTGCTACACCCCTGTTGGATAAAGTGAGAACTAGACGCGGCCCTAGTACACTCTGGTGGACAAACCGCGAACCCTCTTACGCCGCCCGTCACCGCAGACTATCTGACACATTTACAATCGTCAATTGTAATTCCACTTAGTCGTGCACGCGACATTTTCTGCACACCTGCAAGTGATGCACTTTACAACCGTCTACTATTGTACTTACTGCTGCAATACAGGAATTACCTGTACAATTGGCAATTATAATCCTACTTCATCGTGCACGGGACTTCATCGTGCACGGGACGTTTCTTGCACACCTGCAGGTGATACACTTTACAACCGTCTACTATTACAGTTGTAACCCCACTTGATTATCCACGGAACATTACATGCAATCCTGCACCTGAATAGTTAATTAACTTCTGTGGCAAACGATACTTTTCTTAAACTATCTATCTATTTCTCTCCGGCAAAATAACTGGGCTACACCCTGTTGGATAAAGTGAGAACTAGACGCGGCCCTAGTACACTCTGGTGGACAAACCGCGAACCCTTACGCCGCCCGTCACCGCAGACTATCTGACACATTTACAATCGTCAATTGTAATTCCACTTAGTCGTGCACGCGACATTTTCTGCACACCTGCAAGTGATGCACTTTACAACCGTCTACTATTGTACTTACTGCTGCAATACAGGATTTACCTGTACAATTGGCAATTGTAATCCTACTTCATCGTGCACGGGACGTTTCTTGCACACCTGCAGGTGATACACTTTACAACCGTCTACTATTACAGTTGTAACCCCACTTGATTCTCCACGGAACATTACATGCAATCCTGCACCTGAATAGTTAATTAACTTCTGCGGCTAACGATACTTTTCTTAAACTGTCTATCTATTTCTCTCCAGCAAAATGACTGGGCTACACCCTGTTGGATAAAGTGAGAACTAGACGCGGCCCTAGTACACTCTGGTGGCCAAACCGCGAACCCTCTCGCCGGCCGTCGCCACGGACTATCTGACACATTTTACAATCGCCAATAATTGTAATTCCACTTAGTCGAGCACGGGACATTTCCTGCACACCTGCAAGTGATACACTTTACAACCGTCCACTATTATACTCATTGCTACAATACAAGATTTACCTGTACAATTGCCAATTGTAATCCTACTTCATCGTGCACGGGACATTTCTGACTGAGCTACACTCTGTCGGATATAAGGTAAACTAGGTGCAGCCTCCCAGCGCTGCACTCTGTCGGATAAAGTGAGAACTAGACGCGGCCCTAGTACACTCTGGTGGCCAAGCCGCGAACCCTTACGCCGGCCGTCGCCACCGACTATCTGACACATTTCCACCGCTTCCCGACAACTACCTCCGTGGCTCAGGGGTAAGGCGCCAGCTTCTCACGCCGGCGGGCCGGGTTCGAATCCCACCCTCGCCACTGATCAATTTTGTTCTTAAACCCTAACCGCTACAACCTTCCCCGTCGACGACCCGCAAACGAATGCGCTCCCGAAACTCCATCCTCTCCTGTAAACCCTCCCTCCCCTCCCCATCCCTCCCTCGCCCCCACCGACAGCTGCCACGTTCCAACCCACACCCACAACTGCCGGTTCGAACCGCTTGGCCTTGACCTGCGCCAGAACCGGCAAAACCCCACTACTTTTGCTAATCTTTTCGTTTGTTAAATGTTTAATTCTGGAAGTCCTATCCCTTTTTACCCAACCATGGTAGGGTAAAACGGGATGTGTAAGGGTTTAGAAAATGTATATAAATACATGTATAACTTGGCATAATTGAAAAAAAGTTGTTTTTATAATGATGTGTGATAAATATACTATGTGTTCATTTAACATTTAAAGATTTTTCTTTAACCCCCTTTTTTCCAAAATTCAAAATAATAATGGTATCCCGTTTTGCCCAACTTTCCCCTATGTAAAGTTGTGTCTACCTTTAATTTAAGACACAAACTTTGCAGATCGGTCAAGTAAAACCTCCGGACGGAGTCGAAAACGATTAAACAAATTTTAATATATAAGATTTATTTTTTCACTAAAACAATTATTGCGTGCTTAATAAAAAAACCTACAACAACAACAATAAAGTTTACTCTTAATGGTTATGACGCTAAATAATAAAAAAAAACTTTAAGTTTTAATAATGCAAATTTTTGTTCGACAGAAAATAAAATGAATAAGAATAAATCTCTTATGTTTTTTTGTTTGTTTTTATATTAATAAACAGTTAAGCTTATGTTACTATAAAATTTTAATATTTTTCACATAATATTCCAAATCCAATGTCGACATCTTAAAAATTATTGCAAATAAAAGTTCATTACAAACTAATATTAAACAAAAACTTTATTGTGAAAATTGTATAGCATATTTCTGTACTGTCGTATAGTAAATTTTCATATGTATATGAAAATCCTTACTAATATTATAAATGTGCAAGAGTGGAAGTTTGTTACGCTTTCACTCAAAAACTACTCGACGAATTATGAAACTTTGCACACATATTCTGGGAGGTACTAGAAGTAATATAGGAAACTTTTTATTTAAAAATAATTATTTTTACGAAAGGTTAAAAAAAATGTGTTATATAAAAATCTGAAAATCGATTTAATCTTTTTTTATTGGATGCTAAGAAACGAATTCGATGAAAATATCAATATAACAAGCTAAACTTGATGGCGGGTAAGCATGACGGCGAGTGAGAGTAGCGAACGAGCTAAACATCGCAGCGAGTATCACGGGTGAAACTGCGGGAAAAAGCTAGTAAATTAAAAAATCGTTTCCGAGTCTGTTCTATTCGACTGATTTGCATGATTTAGGCCTATGTCTTAAATTGAAGATATTCGCACAGATGACGAAACAAACGTCAGCATACTTTTTTCCTTCCCCCAACTCCACTTATACACAAAAGAAATTTCTCTCCATGTATTCCTTATTTAATTTTCTTTTGGTATATATTTTTATAACATTGTTTTTCGTATATTTAAAAATATGGTACATAGTTTCTTGTGGTCTAAGAACACTCGGTAAAATATGCTCTATCATATGAGATATAAATAAATTAAACTGTATGAGTTTAAGGTGATTTACGCGCACCACGACCAATATTAATTTTGTTCGATTTTCAGAGGGTAGAAGGTAAACTGTGGACTTTTTTGTTTCTATGTAACATGTGTTTAATAAAATAGTAGTTTTCATCACTAGGAGCAAAAGTGGGTCTTTTTGGTACGCAATCGTGTTTTAAAAACGAGGCGCAGCCGAGTTTTTAAAAACGATTAATCATAAAAAGACACTTTTGCTCCGAGTGTTGAACTACGGTTTTTATCATAATGCCAAATTGGACTTTTAATCGTTAAAAATATTGACTATAAAGTTGTATTTTCAATGTAATATTTACAAAGTAAGTAATATGTAGTGTTTGCATTTACGTTATTTACAAACAATGCTCATCATAACGTTTGAATTTCAATATTGTGCTCCTCAACATTAACAAATCAATAATAATATACTGAGCAAACAGCTGACTTTTAATTCGGACCTATAAAATTATCCAGCTGATTTTTCAGTCCTATAAGGACAGAAAAGAATCGGTTTTGGCAGTATTGAGAGAAAAAAAACAGGCTGATTTCGTGCATAATGATAAAAATGTGTTTAAAGGTTCTTGAAAAGTGAAAAACGAAGAAAGGGTGAAGCAGTCTTAAACCAGTATAGATAATCTTATAAACAATTGTATATTAACAAAAAAAGTAAATTATATGTGAATATTAATATTATTTTCCATGTCATTCTTTAAATTTAGACTTATTAATTTAAAGTGATTCCAATCTTAAGAGATATAAAAATCTTTTACAAGCGACTGACTTTTCACTATTTTGTGGAAATAAAGATAGAAACTACGAAATTTGATCAATTATATTTTTTATCATGTAAAACAAGTGTACATGATGCTCGAAATCGAGCAATTTAGTTCATAACAATTTTATTGTTTTATAACAGAGAAGTTTTTATTTTCTATAACATTTCCTAAACAATTTTGTAGAAGCTTACATACATTTTGTCATTTTTATAAGATGACCTCGGTATTTCGCTTAGCTTAATAGGGCTACCTATAGTGGCTTACGGGCTGAAGCCCCTAGTCAGCAAGCTGCCTTTACAAATTTAATTTACTTTAACAGAGAATTTTTCATTTTCTACAACTCATGGTAAACATTTTTGTAGGCCTACGTACACTTTGTCATCTTTACCAAGATGACCTCGGTCTTCCTCGTAGCTTAAATTATACCTGTAGTGGCTTACGGGAAGAAGGCCCTAGTGAGCTGTCCTTACAAATTATTGAAATAGTAAGAAAAATTAGACCCTAGCTGAATGCCAATGTTTCACCCAATAATTTAACGTAACAATTTTCATTTATATTTCAACATTTTTTAAAATTATTGGCCTTAACCAGCGCCAATCAAACGCGTTCGGTTTTTATCTCGAAATGAAAACTAAAAATCATCGAATCCTAATTTTAGTGAGAATAATCTTTTAGTATAACCATTATAATTGCAAATAAATGAATAATGTGTTCGGCTACCAGCAGCCATGCCACAATTAAACTTCTTTCAATACAGTTCAGCAGTACACTTACACGTTTACACCATTAATTATAAAACTACAGTATTTGATTTTATTGATTAGCCGATCATGCTATAAGGAATCAAATATAAGTTAAACAAACAATGGAGCTTATATGGCAGGTTTTTTTGTCAACAGCGACACCTAAATTTAATATAGTAAGCAAAATTTAATAGTGTAAAATTCAAAAATTGAGGAATTGAATAATTAATTTAAAAAATCACCTTCACCCGTATGTGTCATCTGGTTATCGTTCTAAAATCAAACCAAACCAGAGATTGTTGTGTTAATGTGGTGTTTTTATCTCCATACTTTTCTTCTGGAGGTCGTTTCATGCGTTATTTATCATTTCCTCATAGCTTTTTGGACATGTTGTTATTTTCTCAAGTCCCAAAACCTTTGTTTTGAGACCACTCAGCTAATTTTTAAAAAGCTCATGACATTGTGATGTTAATGATATGTTCTATCTCCATGTTTTTCCTCTGGAGGACGTTTTACCTTAGGGCCATGTCATACGAGCGCTAATAACGCCGCGTTGATAGCGTCGGGTTGATAACTCTCCCACAAGGTGATGGGGTTCTTATGGAGCAAGTCATACGGACCCTAATAACGCCGGCGAGTCCGCGTTAGCCCGACGCTGAGCGCTGCCATCGCGGACAGACGCGTTAGCAACGCCGGGACCCCGTCATACGAGCGCTAGCGTCAGCGGGACGCATTTTCTCCGCGACTACTTGCAGAACAACTGGAAGACCTTTGTAGTGATGATGTTTGACATAGAAACATTTATTTATACAATTAAAAATTGTCCTTCTCTGTACGTAGTTAAGTCGAGTGGCTATAGCAGGAAACCGAAGGCACAATGTTGGAACGAAGTTGAGGAGCCCATGCAAGAGAACTAAAATAATAATGGTTCCCCATCGTCTTGGATTCTTCCGATAATAGGCCTACTATTCGATATTATCTAAAATGTGCAAATAGCTGACACAACCTAACTGTACAGTCTCCATCTTGGAAATAAAAGAAGTGCCACGACCGCAAATGCGCCCGGAAAACGCTACGTATGACATGTACCCGGCGTTGGCGGGACGGCATCAACGCGACGCATTTGCCGCCACGTATGACATGGACTTCTTCCGGCGCTATCACGACGGCATCTACGCGACGGCAATAGCACTCGTACTGGCCCTTATTTATAATTTAATCATAGCTTTTTTGACATGACGTTATTTTTCCCCAGTCCCTTTGGCCAAAATCTTTAATTTAAGACCACCCCGTTAATTCTACATTCATACTTAATGCAGTTTGTTAACCAGGTGCACTCCGAGGTTTAACATAACCTCTTTCGTGTGAACAGGTGGATAGTACTTTCACTGATGTCCGGTGTTTACAATTTACAGCTGATAACTTGAAAATCAATTAATTTCCTTACCAATGTTAATTAAATGGCAAAATTACGAACTTTAAGGGCTTGTAAGGCCCTTCCTTTTAAATGGGTATTTACCAGTTTACTTTAGAAACAACTTCATGCCGTCCTCTATCCAATGACACAAAAATCATTACAATCGGTTGAAAATTGTGGAAGGAGTTTCTTGTACAAAAAACCATGTCGCGTAATAAATAAGTACGAGGTTGTCTGTGTGCAAATTGCGCATTTTATGATTCTGTATGAGTGAGACTCACCTACAGTACGTGAATGTTGATTATGGAGTGGCAGAGATCTATTTTTGTTTACTATCTGGCTTTTAAAATTCATCTGGAGGTAATCAGATGTTGGTAAACATTTTAAAGCGCCCTCTACAAATAAAGAAAAGGCGTTAGGTCAACACCTCCTAGAATAATAAGAGAAGGCCAGACGACTGAAATTCATTACGTCATTTAAGTAGGCTGATGAGTTATGTTATGATGTAAGAAACTGAAAACAGATGTGCTACTGTCAATCGACAAGGGTTTCATCTGTCATTACTATTTGTTTACATACAGCACAAAATCAAAACAAAATGAGATGTTTACCGGCTGCACATCCAGCTGTCCTTTTTAAATATGAAATTCTGTGGACTACCAGCACCCTCTATAGCATGAGTTGGAACTAATGATTAAACAAATCAGCCTACTTATATGACGTAACGAATTTCAGTTGTCTGGCCTTCTCTTATAACTCTAGGAGGTGTTGGTTAGGTGCGAAGCCTGAAACGATATGACCTTTTTAATTACGATTTGTCACTGGGCTATATCCTAAGCTTTAAAATGACACCTCAATCTTAAAAATCGGTTCAGTAGGTCGAGAGAAAAAGGAACGTAGCAGACGAAACCCTTATAGAAATAAGAAGATAGGTAGATAATGAATTTAAGGTACACTAGGCATTTTAAATTGCTGAAAAAGTGACTCATGATCAAGAATAAAAAATTAACCGGTAGACTATATATTATTTGAAATCGGACAAAAAATATCCATCAACTATGGAATCAGATTTTTAGTTTTTCCTAAAAAAAAGACATCATATTGACAGGTGCACGTAAGAGAATTGTTTATATCAAAAGGAAAATTGGAGACAAAACTCAAAGTTAAATTGCTTTGTTCTCAAGGCAAAGTATCAAAGTATAAAATGCATAAGAGCAAGTTTATGAAATTGTTTGCTTAGTTTTAAGACCCCACACGGTATAAATTTCCTGTTGTATGCAGGCTGCATTTCAAATAACAACAATAAAGCTCGGGGACGGATCGATTATAGCGTGATAATCTGTCACGGTTATTTGTAAGTCTCATTTTAACGTGGAAAATAGTTAAATAACCAATGGGTATGAAATGGAACCAGGGTTTGATAAACAAAGAACATTATTTGAAAGGAAAATTTGTAATGGAAAGTTGTTTATAATTTTTACATATTCGTTTGTAGTACCAGGTTAACCGAGCCTTGCTCGTTGGTTTTAATTCGGTTTTTCTATAGTGTCATGGTAATAAAGCTATTAAATTTCCACAAACAAACCAAGTATACCTTTTTACAGTTAACAGCTGTTTCAAAAAGTCTGCTTAACGTTGACGTTCCTTTATTTTTGTATAAATTTCATAGTTATTTCGTTACCAAAATAGAAACCCCTAAAACTAATGTTAAAAATTACGATTTTTAAACTTAAATTTAGGAAAAATTTGATTTTTCCTGGGATTGAGGCTGTTTCTAAACTTATTTTTGGGCCAACACACTCTTAAATGCAAAGTTTAAGCAAAATCTAACAGCTAGATTTCGAGATCGTGGAACACACATCCCTTCAGACATTGATTGTATTGTAATATAGGATTATTACACAACAATAAATGTACCGCCCCCTTATATTATTTCACTTTTTTACAATTTCGTCACTGAAATCAAATTTGAGTTATAAATGCAAATCAAATAAAAATAAAATTACCTATTAGACTGGATAGTTGAAATGTTACAGAGCAGCACAGGTCACCTACTGTTCATAGTATATTATTTACTTTTTCTCAAGATAGGTTAATACTCTTGTATGGGGTGCGTGCTGGTCGGGGCTTGCCAGCAAACATAACACACCGACGGGCGCTAGGCCCGGGGATTCGTCATCCCACCGCCGCGCCACCGTGCCGCTTTGCATACTTTTGGTCACTATTATCACGTACGAATGTAAATTCCATTGATTCATTGAATGATATCTGTACATTATTCAATTTTTCATTCTACCCAAAATTTAGATTATTTTTTATTGTTTTGTCATTATTTATTATTATTATGATTATTATTATGATTTTGATTATTATTTACACTGAAAGAATATAACTTCAACCAAGTCTCGGTTAAACGCCTTTTGGTTGATATTAAGCGAGTCCTTGGCAGCTCTTTACTAGTTATACATATTTAAAATCAACCCACTAAATTTGGCCAAAACATAGGTGTTTGACTTTAACAAATTAATTATTAGTTGTCAACCAAGTAAATTGTCTCAATACATAAGGTTGTTGATTTTAGCTGATCGAAACGGTAATTAACAAAGCTGAATTATCTGGGTAATTCATGACCTAATAAGTTTGTTGTTCATGTCCACCTAATGTTAGTAAAAAAATACCTAACAATCTAGTTGAAAACAAGAAGCAACAAATAATTGGTTAAATTTTACCAACTGCCATTTGTTGTTAGTAAACCTTTCTTCATAAACTATAAAATGGTTAACAGTAACCAACAGGTTAATAACCAAGTAAGTTTGTTAGTTGTGACATATTGAGCGGTAAAATCATGAGTTATGGGTTGAAAATTACCAATTGCTAAAGGTTGGCAATAACGTTTTCAAAGTATAACGGCCGGCTCCGGGCTCCATTCCACCAGTCAATGTCTATTCCTCTGCAGCTATATGTGCGCAGATCGCGTCTCCCTGGGTCTTTCGTCGTTAACACGGCTTGTTCCGTGTAAAGTGTTGAGGTAAGGCAGTTTATTATTGTTGATTTTTAAAGTTTTTATTTCAAGTTTTGTAAGTTTAACTTCCTAGGAAACTTAAACCTACCTTCTTAGCTTCAAAGGAAGTCAGGGACACCTATAGCTTACGCTAAAATTATTAATTAGCTACTTCTTGATTTTACAATAGTTTCGATGCTACTACAGTATTCTATTTTCTCCTCTTAAAGAATATGTTTTGTTTTTGTTAGAGTCAGATCACCGAACGCACTTTCAATATTTTTAATGGCCTTTAAAATAGTCGTCAATAATACTTTTTTTAATTCGACTCCTTAAACCCTAGACGTAACTATGGTTTGCTAAGATATAAAAACACTTATTTAATTCTTAAATAATACAACAACTATTACTTTAATAATTTAAAGAAATTTTGGGGTCCTATGGGAAGGCTTAATGTTATTTCAAAGTGTGGGTCTTGGCTATATGAGTGAGGTTTGAATTTTTTTTAAAGTATCTTAACTTGACATGGGGACATAGGACGGATTACTTTTTATGGTTCTTATACCCTCAAACCTTTATAAAACATAAACATATTGGGTAACCTAAACAAAATTACTTTACCTACAAAATTAAATAATTGTTGCTAATTCATTTATTTCGAGATGTAATTTCTATATAACAAATTCTTATTCGTTTCAATTTTTACTTTTTTAATTTTACCTATCGAAATAGTCAAAATCAAAAGTAAAAATGAGTACTATTTAAATTTTGTGAATTGTTTTATTATAATGTGATTTAGTAATCCAGTAAATTACTGCAAAGGAAAAACCTACATGTTCAATATCAAGAACGTGTTTCAGGCTTTGACAGTCGATTTTCTGTTTTAGAAACTCTTTTGTTCTGATTTTAAACTACATGAGACAAAAGTTTATTTTCTTAGATATTAAACTAAGGATTATAGCAAAATGAAACTTTTCCTACCACATAGATTCATATACAAATTATTTTTATCCCCAAAATAAGTAATTTGCAAAGGTGAAAAAAGTTCAAATTGTTTTCGAGATCTGTGTTCATTCCTACATACAAGCGAACAGTGTACCTTATTTGTCTTAGAGATACACAACAATTAGACATGACACACAATAAAACTTTAATAAAAAGGATTAGTGATTATCTATCTACACTCTGAAGTTGGCTACTCAAAACATTATTTTCACTGATTATTAGATAACCATCAGTTATAAAAAAATGCTTATATATTGATATGTAATTATTATTTTATAGACGTATAAATTTTTAGAAGTAGTCTACCAATTAAATTATGATAAAACTGTAAAAAAATACTTTCTTATTATTAATACGGAACATAACCTTATAAATTTACATCTAACTCATGGTTGCTCACTTACGGATCTCTGGGTAAACGGTGAAAACGAAAAACACAAAACCTTTATGCAAAAATTATAAAATCATAAAAAGTATTACATTAGATTACCAATTGAGATAGAGTCATAGCCTAAAATAGAATTGGCAAATTAGTGCAGAATGAGTGATATAGATACAGCTTTTTTACTGATTTTTAATAAACTACGGGAATAACCTAATAAGCTTCAGCCAAAATAGTAAATATTCTTTTTGTGATATCCAATTTGTTTCACATTAAAGTTTAATTAACTTTTTGTCTTTATATTTTTGTATAAATTTAAGCCAAAAAACATTATTTTTAAATAAAAATTGCCAATGTGTTCAAATTACCCATATTTGATAGTAGTGTGCATTTGTTGGTTCTGGCTCAGTTCAGTGACCTCTGAGGAATGTGATGACGTCATCGATGATGTCATCGCCGGGGACGTCATCGATGACGTAATCGATGACGTCATCAATGACGTAATTTCCGTGACGTCACACCCATGACGTCACAGAAATGACGTGCTGATGACGTCATCACCCCTTACGTCACCAAGATGACGCCACTGACGTCATTAAAATCAAGGTCACGCCGAAACCTAAAATTTTTTGGCACTTTTACCGTTACTCGCATTACGCTCCGTACTTCAGTCAGAGTCCCCGTGACCTTGACGACTTGGAGCGTATTTGCGACGAGAAACAGCAAAAGTGAAAAGTCAAACTCGAGTTTGCGACGTGACCTTGCCTAAACCGTCAAGCACTACTAATCAGATACCATTGAACAAGCACAGCTCCAACAAATGCATATTACTGTGACTTTGAAAACTTAACAACAGAGTGCCAACACCGACGCGCACCCCACGACAGTCACCGAGCGACTGACCTCCAGGCTCCGCGTACTCTAGGTATATTGGCTCGAGAGACTAAGACTCTAAACCGTCAGGAATGGAAGTAACTAACCGAACTTTGCAAGGAAAAGTCATTTCATCCAATATTCTAAACAAATCTTCCGTAGTAATTTAATTTATATAATAATTTATTTCCGTGGTGTAAACTTCTATAGTAAATTTAATGGTGTTTGAAAGCTATTTCCTTAGGTCAATAGATGAGCAAATTTACGGTTATCCTCATTTCAAAGCTACAAAATACTTCATCAACTTAATATCCGCGCCAAAAGATTTTATTCAAAAAAATTTGAAATATTTATCATCTTTGTTGGCTTTATATGTTTAATGTACAAATAACTAATTATACAGTTAGTAGTACAGATGTATGGTGCGTTTTCCAGATAAGAGCGAGCATAGGCTCAAGGAGAGCCATAGGGCAAGTGCTTTTTTTGTATATAAAATTTTGTACATAACTTTGATTTACTCTTGATTTTCTCAATGATGATTTTTCCATTTAGGGTGTAGATTTGGGTTCTTTGAGTTGTCATTTTTAAGAATGGTCATGGTTTAATTAACAGATACATTGAAATACATGTTCCAAAATAAATTAATATTGCGTTTCCAGGCATATCTAAAAGTTTGGTATTGTCTATGAGGTGGAATGTATTAGAGATTCTTCGATCATTTTCTATGTGTATATTATATTTGATCTTTTAATTAAAACTTTTTCTAACATTCCAATTTGAAATGTTATCATATGATAGTCTACTATAGCCCTGGTTGAGACATTATTTTGTAGGTTGTTGATTGTTCCTTAAGCATAGAAGGTCTTATCAACTTTTGTTTATATAATTCTTTATCTGGTATGTTGTACTCCTTGTTGTATTTCCTTGATATCAATATAAATGTATATTCATAATATATAAAATAACATTTTGTTATAAATAAAAGTCGGCTTCTTAGTAATAAATGTCATCCCCTATTCATGCCTTATAATATAGGCATAATATGCCTTATAATATGCCTTATAATATTAGTAAATTGGTTATTTTGATATAAGTAGCTGCAAAATTTTTCAATAACAAATAAGTAATCATAAAAATATTTTCGTTAATTTTATTATAAGATATATTAATATTTTTTTTATTAAGAGTCATCTTCACTCCTGTGCCAGTAGTCAATTGTTGCGCAGTTGGCAATGTTAACCAAAAGGCTTTTAATGCAAAACATGGTGTTCAATCCCCTGTTATGGAAGCCGTTTTGGAGCCGTTTTTCTTTAAACTTGGTAAGTGTTTAGTTGAATAGTTATAATAGGCCTCTCATACCTCGAAATTTTGAAAACTTAACAAATATTACTAAGGAAAATCGAATTACTTTGCAACATCACAGAGAGTAATATGTGTTAAATTTTCAAAATTTCGAGGTATGAGGATCCAAGTAAAAATATTAAACTAAACACTAACCAAGTTTAAAGAAAATCGGTTGAAAAACGGCGTCCGAAATAGGGGGAAAAATACCATGTTTTTCATGGTTAACATTGCCGACTGCGCAACAATGGGCTACTGGCTCAGGGGTGAAGATGACTCTTAAGTGGTCAGGCCTCTTTTTGTTTTCTTTTGCACCGTCCACATGGACTATTGTTGATCTATGGCTGGATCGTATTAGTCATTGTATGGTGGGGGTGAGCCGCTACAATACAGAGGTAAATGGTACTGAGAACCGTCACTGGATGAACGTGGATTGGAACCCACGACATCACTGCCATGGTCCGGAAGTGTGTGTGGTCCGCTAAACACTACACCACCAAATTATCCAATATAGATGTAAAAATCTATTTCATAATAAAATAACCCTTTGTCTTAAAATGTTTTATGATCTTACAATGGGTTTTATCAAATTTAAGTATGAATTTTCGAAGCTTAATTAAATAGCGGTCTTAACAGAACAATGTAATCTAATATTGATATTTAAATCCAGCATTTTTAACGGGATTACTATCAGAAAGTAAACTATGTCAAAAAGTTTGTTACATATTAAGCTTACTTACTGTTTTATTCTAATGTCCCATCCTATTACACTGAAAAATGCTTTTGGCATCGGGCTAGTTACAGGATATTTATTAAACCAAAATGAAAAATACATTAAACTTGATTCTTAATGTTTCATACGTATGCAAATTATCATAAACATATACAGGACAAAAGCATGAAACCCCTATGCTTTTCAGGGATAGAACAGGAAAGATAGTTCCCGTCCTCAGTCTAACATGTGGATAATGAGTACTTAAATTGTGTGAGGGATTAACGTAACCAAAACGAAGAATATATGGTGAGGTGAGGTCTCTCCGTCATCTGGAAGAAATTTCAGTGCTCATTACTTCATAACGTCATTTTTTGTCTGTGACGTCATTAAGATGACGTCATGTGCTGAAATCACTGAAACGCCACTTCTCTTAGTCAAATCACTTAATTTGTGTACCGTCATAAACGTTTTATGACGTCATCTTTGACGTTATTGGAGGGGTATTTGGTGACGTCATCATTTGTGACGTGATCTTGATGACGTAATGTGCTGAAATTGCTACTACTCTCGTCTTATGAAATGTAATAATAACCAAATTATTATTAATTCTAAATCATGTAATGTATATACAAATTTATAATTGTATTCATATAAATTTTACAATCGTGTTATCTAACAATAGTTGGGTGGTAACAGACACCTAAATTAGCATGAACATATACAGGGCAAATGCATTAAACCACTCCGCTTCGTCAGGGATATAACGGGAAAGAAAATTTCCCAAAACGAGGACTATTCGGTGAGGTGAGGGCTTAACGTCGTCTGGAAGAAACATTAAGTCCTCACCGGAAGTACTCACGAACGAGCACCTAACGTCCTCCGTATGCTTCAATGAGGGCTTATATATGATGAGCTGAGGGCTTAACGTCGTCTGGAAGAAACGTTAAGTCCTCATTGGAAGTACTCACTATCGAGGACCTAACGTTCTCCGTATGCTCAAATGAGGGCTTAACGTCGTCCCTATAAAGCTATATATATATATATATATATATTAAAGAAATAAATGATATAATAATATTAATAATGGTTTTCGACATATTTGTTCTATTCAGTGATAATAACCAAATGTACATAGATAGGTCTAGTCTGGTCTGAATAGCAAAACATAGTAAAACGGATACTAAATGATCATTCTAAATATCCTGCATTGTTTGTTGACTATTTATAGTTACCTTTAAATGGTGTACACAAGGTACACGAATTGAAGTGAGTTTATTACACTGAACTAAAAATAAATAATTCGTAGGAAAATCATGTATAAAAGTATCGAAAATTAAATTTATAATAATGGTATAAAACCAAGGTTACGTAAAAAGTTTTAATGAATTATAAAACAAAAATAGATAAAAATTATTTTTGGGGTAGAAATTGGGCTATGTTTTATATTTACTAAAACCATTTATCATAAACTATCATTATATTAAACTCGTAATATGTTATAGTTATCTAAAGCATTTTCATTAAAAAATCATTCTAGTTCAATGTCAAACAGTTTTCTTTTTGCAAACTTAATGAAATAAACATCTTAATCTCATTTTTAATACTTTACACTAGTTTACTATGTTAAATCAACGGGAAAGATTAACATTAAAACTTTTAGTTTCGTCCCTTTATTTTTTCTTAGTTTATTAGTAGATGTGGAGTGGGGCTTCTGCAACGCCCGAAGGAAGACCTCTCTGATTGGTCGAAAAAAGTCACGTGACGTTTCTGATTGGTCGAGATCTGAATAGGCCACGCCCCCCTCTTCTCCGATTGGTTGACAGTAGCTTTCAACTCCACCCCTATTCAAAAATGGCATCCAAGATGGCGGTTGTTGTCGCCCGAAGGAAGAGCGCTCTGGTTGGTCGAAAAAAGTCACGTGACGTTTCTGATTGGTCGAGAGCTTCAATAGGCCACGCCCCTCTCTTCTCCGATTGGTTGACAGTAGATTTCAACTCCACCCCTATTCAAAAATGGCATTAAAGATGGCGGTTGTTGTCACCCGAAGGAAGAGTGCTCTGGTTGGTCGAAACAAGTCACGTGACGTTTCTGATTGGTCGAGAGCTTAAATAGGCCCCACCCCTCTTCCCTGATTGGTCGAGAAAAATTTTTAACTTCGCCCCTATCCAAGATGGTGGCTGTTGTTGCCCAAGGGAAGGGTATGTGGATGAGTCTATTGGGAGGGAACCATAGTGTTTTTGTCTCAAATCAAATCAATGACTATAATTTACAATCAACAGTTATACTATATGACATGTACCCACAGCTATACTGTATCAAGTGTCTCAAAGACTGCAATGTGAAATATAATCAACTGTTATACTATATGAAATATACCCACGGCTATGCTATATAAATGTTATCAATGACTATAATGTAGAATCAAAAGTTATACCATATGAAATGTTGCTATACTATATTTTATTTTATTTTATTTTACATACCAACGGACAAACTCCATTTTTGCATTTACAACAAACAAGATGGAATGAATGATGGAAAATATCTTACTATTAACAGTGACACTAGTATTACAACTCAGATCTTAAAGAATATACATTTGTACATATAATATAATACATAATATGAGTGAGCAGATAGTAACAATACTAATGTATAAAATGTATAAATGACTATAATGTAAAATAAATAGTTGTACCATATGAAATATTGCTATACTATAAAATGTATCAATGACTATAATGTAAATCAACAGTTATGCCATATTAAATGTACCTACACCCATATTATATTAAATGTATCAATGACTATAATGTTATTTATATTATGTGAAATGTACACGAGGCTACACTATATTAAATGTCTTAAAGACTATGATGTAAATCGATGGCTATACTATATGAAATATTGCTATATCGTACTATATATAAAATGTATCAAAGACTATAATGTAAATCAACGGTAATGTTATATGAAAAGTACCAACAGCTATAATATGAGGAATTCCTCAATCACTATAATGGTAAATATAATCAACGTCTACACTATATGAAATATACCTGTGACTATTCTATATCAAATGTATAAACGACTATAATGTAAAATTGTGACGGCCCCAAAAATCCCTAGACCCATAAATAGGCCTAATACTCTCAGTTTGCACCACCCTAACCATAACAATTATACCGTCACTAAATGTCATATTTTAGGGCATGGTGCTTTATTTGTAGTCTAGCCCATCTTGGCAAGACAGTAAGACAGTAGCCTCTTGGATAATCCCACCGACCCCGGCTCAGGTGGCGTATGGGTTATGGAATGTGCTGACGTGGTGTCTGTCATCACCAAGCGGTGCGTTGAGTTGTCGACAATGTCCAGCTTTAGTTTTATTAATGTCCGTAGTGATCGAAAGAGCGCTCCACTAATCAAGGCACCAGCGTGAAGCAGCAGTGCTCTGATTGGTTGACACTGCTTCAGCGTGCTGAAGAACAATCGTCACCTCGCCCCAGTCGGATCCGTGAAGTCGTGTTAAGCGCCTGCGTCTGGCGTTGCGCGCCGCGGCGCCACCGCTGCGTTAATGGCGGTGGCCCGAGTTTCGGTTTATCGGGTGTTTGTCCTCTGTCCCCCGTATGTATCGATAATCTGGTAGTGAGCGGTGTTGTTTCATTTGTGTTTAATCAGTTAATAATCGTAAAGTTTGTAATATTACATTTTAGGCCAACCTGACAAATAAATTGTGTTAGTGTGTTAAATGATTCTTTTTATTTAATTCCCTAAGAAGACGTGCGGGGTTACAAGTGGTGTCAGGTGTGGGGTGGAGTGCGCAATAACCACCCCGAAGATTGAAAACGCGGACCCACCAAGACGACGAAAGATGAATTTTGGTAAGTGGACTACAGTAGTTGCACTTTGTGTCAATTAGGTCAATGTTCAAAATTTTAGGGATTTGCAAGGGGTTCACCGCTAAACGGCTAGGGAATTTTGATTAACGCATTTTGGTGAAACTCCCATCAAAAAATAATTAATTTTCGATTTTCTACAGAATTTTGAAGTAATTAAAATAATTAGAGCATAAGCTGTTCGCCATTTTGGACGCCACGAGGTTGAGCGTCGGTTCCCCCACCATCGGCAGTTCGCCATCGCTTCTTGCTCGCTTGTGATTAATTAATTGTAGGTCACATTGACAGACAAGATGGCGGACTGACGCCCGGTGAGTGAGAAGAAAGAGGGACGGGCCAGACGGGTAGAAATAATAAATTTTGGGGATTATCACCGATTGTTGAAGTAGTATTTCGACTCGCACATCATTGTAAATTAGATTGATGCTAGTTTGAAAATTTATTGCTGTTCGTGAAACTTAGAAACTTGTTGTGAAAATTCGAAGTGGAGGCGGGGAAATCGCGGGGAGAAATTCCCTGAGCAGGGTAATTCGCGGTGCTTGTCGGGGGATTCAGTTCTTTGATTCGAATCCTTGATCGACTTGGAACTAACTCATTGAAGAGAATTGTTTTTGGGCAGACGGAATTGGTAGTCGGACTTGCGAATTGATTAGCGGAGGTGATTGACCTCGTTCGGTATTTAATTTATCACTAATAAGGAGTGTCTTTATTAATTATTTTATTTAAATTACATTTTAATAAATATTATAAGAAAATTAAGGATTTTATTTAATAATTATAATTATTATTATTGGGCCTAACTACACTAACCTAAATTTACTTGCATGCTGTATTAACATTGGGCTAACCCTAGATTATTGTGAATCGATGGGTGTGTTGGAAGATGTCTGGGCGTCATTGAAAATAGGCCAATACATTTAAAAAGTTATTTTTAAAAAGGTAAATAGATAGATGACTGACTAAAAATTTGGTTTTCAATTTTTCTTTGAATTTTTCTTTTTAGTTAAAGTGATTATTTTGTGAGAAAAGCTTCTGGCCAATTTTCTTTGTCAGGTCAAAGGACACCAACACACTTGGTTCACACTAGAAATTAAGATATGAATTTTATTATTTTTTTTTTTTTATATTTATATTCTGAAGAGAACAGAAAGTGGAGAAAGGGGGGTCTTGGGCCATCGGAATAATATCGATCCGGACTTGGGACAAAGTCTCGCGGGCTGACTTACTTGCAAGCGAATGCTGATGTGTTATTGATTTAAAAATTTATTGCGGATTTTCAGCTCAGGACTTAGCCGAATTTCTGAAGTTCATGAGTTGACTTGCAAAATTTTTAAGAATCGAATATTTTCACTTCATTACTAACAGGTGAATAATTGAGAATGATTTTCATATGGACGGCAGGTGTTTGAAATTTTATTCAGGAAAATTATTAGTGGCTATATGGGGAGCATAGCACATCTTTTTCGTGAAGAGGGATATTCAATTAATTATTGATGTTGGAGCATTGTTGACTTAAATTACTATTGGGAATGTTTATTATTACATACTAGGAGGTGCTTGGGACTTGTGAACATAGCCAACCCCTCTGAGTTGACGTGAAATTAGAACTGCTTAGTATTTTAAAATTAAATTGAGATTTAATTTTTGAGCGGTGACCGACTGGTGTAATATTGAAACGGATAAAATTTATTTTATTTTCTTTTTTTTGGGGGGGGGGAGCAGAGGACGGGAATAGAATTTAATAGCTCGTTGACCGTGTATTTTTGAGAGCATATCATTGTGATTTTGGTATGTTATCTCCCGTGGAACTCAGGATGAGTTGGAGAAATTGATATACGCGTTGCGCTCACCGATGGTACAGCGTTCGAGAGGTGAACCTCCCAGAGGCAACCAACCGCGTATGCTTGTTGTTGTTTTTGGAAATCATAGAGGAGTTGAGTTTTTGTACACAAAAATTGGGTTAAATTGAGTAAATTTAAGTGAAAATAGCATGGACTTCCTTATTTACGATCTAACTAGGTTACTTTTATTAATGGAGGTTAATGAGTGATTTCTGGGTCAGAAGTTAAATCTTAAATTTATGAAATTTTTTTAGGTTGGTTCCTTTCTTTTGGGTTACGGTGATAGCCTAGGAGATAGTCCAAATTGTACTGGACAGTCAATAACATTTTTTTCTGTTTGACAGTAATAGGTTAGAATTAGGTTGCACTTGTAGTCGCCCTCGGACAGAAGTTCCTGAGGATTGCCCACGCTGATCGAATGCCGATGGGAATCCACTATGGACGTCACTGGGATGCTCAAGAACAAGGCCTAAGTATAAATTCAAGTATCAATCATGTGTTCATTTTTATTTTTATTTCATTGGAGTTAATAGTAGACCGCAGACGATTCTGAAAAAGGAAGGGGAGTGTGGCTTGACTGGTTACGCGTTGTTAGTAGGACTTCGATAATTTTACACATTAAATAAAAATAACTAAGCACAAGTATAGGAGAAAGTTTTTTTTGCTACAAACAACTATCATTATTATTTTTCAATAAGTTGTTATTTCGTTGAGCTGGAAACCGAAAGTGGAGGGTTACTTTGTGTTTATAGTTGAAAAAAAAAAATTCCGAGTGTCGTGCCTGCTTTCTGCAGCTGACAGCACGGTGAACTAGAGTCGAGAGGGTAAGAGTGTTTCTGGTAGGTTATATGTCAGATGGTCTTGGAGACCTGACAAACGTGAAGCTAGTGCTCATAGTAGGAGAGCGCGCCCTGCAATGATAAGGCCCTCTGCCTAGCAGCAAGTGGTAGGATGTTTTAAGTTGGGATAGGATTGGTATATGGGAAGTTGGTTGTTTCGGTTTCCATAATTTTTATTTCATACATAAACATCTTTTACAGTAAGCTAACCAGTTGAGTTGCCACCCCTGAATGAAGTCAATATTGTACTGAATGAAATACCTAGTTAGAAAGTACTATTGGGAGGGAGTTTGATAAAAAAAAAATTTGGAGATTGTGTTTAGTGTTGAGTGTTGTTTTTTTTTATATGGGGCTAAAAAACTGGCTGGCTCGAATGGCTTGGAGATTGCCAACTTCGACCACTTGTTTGATTTTTGTGTGTAGTAAGAGGGGAAGAGAGTAAAAGGTGTTTTTTTTTTGCCTCCTGCCTGCCCAAAATTTCATGAAAAAAAAAATGTTTGGCAGCAGTTGAGATGGGTGTGAATTGACATTGCCAGAAAGTGAGATAGAGGCAATTGTCTGGATGTTTAACTGAATTCAGGATGCCTGCCCGACTTGTCGGCAGCTCCAGTCGAGTTGTTGGGGACACGGTCAAGTTGTGGTTGAGTTTTGGTCTCCCCTGCGATAGGGTTGAGTTTCTGTGTCCCCTGGTGTTATTCACCCTTGCCCGCAAGAGCGACATGGTGGTGGTTGGGGCGGATGCGATGGTTAGAGTAGAGCCCCTAGTTTGAGCTGCTCTGAGCGCTTAGCTTCTCTAAGCCCCAGACATTGCTCGTGGAACAACGAGATGGTGAGTGTGTTGTTTTTGTTCGTTGTTCCTGGTGTTAAGACTTGAGTCTTGGTCTCCCCTGGCGATTGGGTTGAGTTTTGGAGTCCCTCGGTGTTGAGTACCCCTGCCCGCATGAGCGGCATGGTGGTTGTTGGGGCGGATGTGATGACTAGAGCCCCTGGTTTGAGCTGCTCTGCGCGCTTAGCTTCTCTAAGCCCCAGACATTGCTCGTGGAACAACAAGATGGTGAGTGTGTTGTTTGTGGTTGTTGTTCCTGTTGAAGAATATTTCCTGTGTGTGGTTTTTCTGTCCAGGTGCACCTGAGGAGGGAATGCCGTGCCGCTCCGTGCCAGTGCCTGGGTCGCAGACAATGCAGAGGTGCTGCCCGGACATGCATGATGAGCAGATCTGCGTGGAGAGTTACGAGCCGGTGGAGAGTGACGAGCCGTCGCAGATGTTTGGACGTCCAGGACGAGATTGTCTCCAGTAGCCTTCTCCAGAAGCTGCTGTTGACCATGAGGAGTCGTCGTGTAATCGATATATCGAGGGTTATAGGGGATACCCGGCTATGCAGTATACCGGTAGAGTGGAATAATCCAGATTTGGACATTGCTTAAGTGCACGTTTTGATAGTTGGCCAACTTGTACAGCATCGAATTTCGGACTTCTGATATTATCAGATTATTAGTATTAATCTTCCTCGAGGTTAAGTGAAGAAGAGATGTATTGACGGAGCAATACCCAGCTCCTGCGTATGCAGCAGCCGCGTTGCGCTGTATGGACGTACTAACCTGAACTGCGAAAGAGGGAATTTGGTGTGGATGAACTAGTACTACGTTAATCATGATTTGGTACCACGAGTCTAGATAACGGAACCCAGTGATGTTTTGGACAAATCTCCGACCTAGATGGACTGTGTCAGGAATTTTGTAATCTGATCTGGAAGTTTCAAGGATGAATGTTATTTTAAGGATAACTATTTTGTAAATTGTTTTTGATTAACTGGGAAATGTTTTTGTTGTTGTTGTTTAGTGGAATCTATTTTATTTGAGATTTGATTGAAGGCTGGTAATAACAATAATTTCCTCATTTTCTGTTTGTTTTGGATGTATAAATTGGTGATATTGAAGACAAGTATAGGGACGAGTCTTGTGTCCACAGGAAGGTATGCGCGCAATCCTTTTCTCCTTAAACATTATCCCTCCCCTTCTTCTTAAGCTGGACTGTGAACACTTAGGCTCAACCCAAAATAAAACTTTTTATCATTTCATTTGAGTGACATGACTATGATACCGCGATGGAACATGCCTTGCTGGAGGGTGTTCCGGACCCTTCTAGCAAGACAAGGCGTTAGCACATTACCAGGCCTTCAAAACGTGTTATGATGTTAATTATTTGTTGTAATTTTGATTTGGTGTAAAAATAAGTATTTTCATGAGTTGTGATTTTTGTTGGTTGTATATGTGTTTGTGGGTCAGAACGCGCAGTCATTCAATCAGAACGCTAGCTTAGTTGAGTTTTGCATTCAATACCTTGAAATAATTTAATGGATTTTTGTTGGTTAGGCCTATTTAAATAATTAGTTACAGTACAAGGCAACTGAAGCTACCACAGCCTGGTCGGCCACCTGTAAAATGGGTTGCGAACAGAGTCTCCAATAGTGACGACGAGGTTTTGTGTCAAAATTGTTTTTTTAGATTTTTTATGGAACGGTGCCCGGTATGTATTCCGGCCCTTCCTAGAAGTGTGAGCAGGTCTCATAGTAAGATATGTACGGGATGAGTCAGGGGGACTCTGCGCAGAACCTCTACAGGTCAGGCATGGATTGCTTCAAGAGTCTTTGTGGGACAATTTTAAGAGAGTTCCGTCGGGTAATGTTAAGAAGCATTTTGTTGGCGCCTACTGATTGACTGGCTGTTTGCTTACTCGATTGTATTTTGTGAATTGATAGCTTGTGCGTGTTTTCCTGCTAAAAACACACACAAGCTGAGTAGACTAAGTGCTTAAAAGTTTTAGTTTATTAAGTTTGTTTTATTAATTTTAAATAGTATTTGTCTGTAAGAAACACTTGATGAAGCCTGTTGCAAGAGAGCCTCCCCTGTGGAGCATACGTTATTGATGTGATTTTTTTGTTTGATTCGATTGTGCAAAGGCTGAGATACTCTTTGTGAGTTGTCATAATTAGTTGTTTATGACGTTGGATTTCGTCTTGTGGAAGTTATCGATTATGCCGTTGATTCGTCGTTTGTTGTCAATTTTGTTTTTGTTGTCAAACTTATTGTAGATCAAATATCGTAGACTGTGTACTATGTAAGCTTGACTTAGGCTTCACCGGCATGTGTGTCATTTATTTTATAAACAGTAAGAAGCGCTTGTTAAAGCCTGTTGCGAGAGAGCCTCCCCGTGGAGCATATGTTGTTAAAGAGATTTTCTACTGATTTTGTACAAATATTGAGTTGTCATAATTAATTGTTTATGAAGTTTAGATTTTGCATTGATTTGGTTGTATAAACGTTTAGATTTATGTAATAATTGTATTGTTCAATTTTATTGTAATTATTGAATTTTTGTATATGAGGGTGATATTGTAGATCGTGTGTTACGTGATAAGTTGGGGTTGATTGACTTATTTAGCGTGTTATTTTCTTCTTTTGTTTAACAAAAATAAAGTTAAGAGGGGATATGTAACGAGACAGAGGACATTCGCTGCCGTATCTTTCAAATTAAAATTCATTGTCAATTTGATCTTTTGTAGTAAATCAGTAATGAGCGAATATTCATTCTTTTTTTGGACCATTTAGAGACCTGAGGCTGCCATGAGTTGAGGTTCGGTGGGTTCAAGCGAAAGTTTTCTGAGGCTGAAAATCTCTGGTCAACAGACTGTCTGTTCCAGTTTATTTGCTGTGATCTCTTGCTGGGGACAGCAAGGTCTAAGGGTGAGGGGAGTGTGACGGCCCCAAAAATCCCTAGACCCATAAATAGGCCTAATACTCTCAGTTTGCACCACCCTAACCATAACAATTATACCGTCACTAAATGTCATATTTTAGGGCATGGTGCTTTATTTGTAGTCTAGCCCATCTTGGCAAGACAGTAAGACAGTAGCCTCTTGGATAATCCCACCGACCCCGGCTCAGGTGGCGTATGGGTTATGGAATGTGCTGACGTGGTGTCTGTCATCACCAAGCGGTGCGTTGAGTTGTCGACAATGTCCAGCTTTAGTTTTATTAATGTCCGTAGTGATCGAAAGAGCGCTCCACTAATCAAGGCACCAGCGTGAAGCAGCAGTGCTCTGATTGGTTGACACTGCTTCAGCGTGCTGAAGAACAATCGTCACCTCGCCCCAGTCGGATCCGTGAAGTCGTGTTAAGCGCCTGCGTCTGGCGTTGCGCGCCGCGGCGCCACCGCTGCGTTAATGGCGGTGGCCCGAGTTTCGGTTTATCGGGTGTTTGTCCTCTGTCCCCCGTATGTATCGATAATCTGGTAGTGAGCGGTGTTGTTTCATTTGTGTTTAATCAGTTAATAATCGTAAAGTTTGTAATATTACATTTTAGGCCAACCTGACAAATAAATTGTGTTAGTGTGTTAAATGATTCTTTTTATTTAATTCCCTAAGATGACGTGCGGGGTTACAAAATCAACTGTTATACTATATGAAATGTACCAACAGCCATACTATAACAATTGTATCAATTGCTATAATGTTACAAATTAACGATAATACTATATGAAATGTACTAACAGCTATACTATATAAAATTTATCAATGACCATAAAGTATGATCGTCAGTTATACTATATACCCGCCGCTATACCACATCAAATGTATCAAAGACTGATGTAAAATCAACGGTTATGCTATATGAAATGTTGCTATACTATATCAAATGTATCCAAAGCTATAATGTTAAATATAATCAACGATAATACTATATGAAATGTTGCTATAATATATTAAATGTGTCAAAGACTGTAATGTAAATCAATTCAACGTTTATGTTATATGAAATGTACCAACAGCCATAATATGTGGAATTCATCAATCACTTTAATAATGATAAGTATAATCAACGTTTATACTATATGAAATCTACATGCGGCTATACTATATAACATTTATCAATGACCATAATGTATAATCAACAGTTATACTATATGAAATGTTGCTATACTATATCAAATGTATCCAAGTTTATAATGTAAATATTTAACATGTATTTTAAGCCTGTTTGTATAGAGTTTTCTTTATTAAGAATACCATGGAATGTTTCCTCCCATGACCAGAGCTCTTTCGAGGTGGTAATTCCCCATGGCGTTAGCTTTTATCATGGATTCAGACCATGACGTGGTTCCCCTACAAATCGGGCCTAGCCACACCTTTTTTTATAGTGGTTTTTAGGCAAAATATTCCACTGTAATGGTATATCTTAATAAAGAATGTACTTTTTACAATTACATTATTTAAATATTATAGTATAACATTGAACATATATTTGTAAATTGTAAAGATTTCTTGAAGAATTTGTCTCATCCATATCTATTACTATTTCTTGAGTGATTTTAAGACGTTGAGGGAAGGTGTTGATAACATTTCTTCTTTCTTCTTCCTGTTCCCTTCTTTTTCATGATTATTTTATATCTTTAACTTGCTTATGACGATTCGCTTCTTTGTGGTTTTTTCCTCTTCCTTGCTTGTCTATTTCCAATTCTATGGCCTTGCTCTTCATAATTTTTTTGCAATTGTTCCATTACGTGTATATTGTCACGAATGTCTAATCTACTACTTCCATATCTATTACTTCTTCCTGAGGTATTTTGGAATGTCCCCATGGTAAGGTGTTTATCCCATTATTTAGAATGTACCTTTTATCATCATGTGCTGACAGAGCGATCTTGTTCATACTGACACTAAATAGATCATGTTTGTAGCTTCTGATCATGTTCATCGTGCAGTACTTGTCAATATGTGTTTTTAAACACTCTTTATAGTCTTCGAAAGTTAAATCCTTTTCTACAACAGGCTTCTTAACACCTTTTGATTTTTTTATCACATGATTATTCTCAGATCTGCTTGCGTACATTTTTGATCTTAAACCGATGTGTTCATATATGATTTTTCCGTTGAGTTCATCCTTGAATTTCCCAATAACCTTCTTGTTTGTGATACTAAAGCAGGGATGGTTAGAAGGGTAGTCACTTGTGTCAAAGTAGGCAATCATCTCCTTCATGTCTTTGTAGAAATCCTCTGTCTGCAGGTGGTAAGTCAGACTATCTGTGTCGGTATATTGTAATTGAGCTTTATTCTTATACCGGGCTTTTATCACATTATAATGAAAGTCATACATTAATGTCTTAGACACATCCAAAATACTCATTCCCACATAGATTGCTTTGTTGAAGAAGAGTTTAGTTTTGCTCATGTGTACTGCAGCCAAATTTTCAGTGAAAATAGTTCTTCTCTTAAAGTTAGGTTGTGCCAACCATTTGTCAACCTGTTTCTCATGAGTTGCCAATCTGATGTCGACACGATTTCTGATATTCTCCATGGTCTTTCCAAAGACGGCATTATTCATGAGCTTGAAAAAATCCTTTTCAAAATTGTTAGTGGCTTTGGCTCTCATATTAGTATTTAAATCTATATAGGATTTAAGCCAGTCTTTTTGTTTAAAACTGATTGCTCTGTGAATTTTCTTTAATTTTAATCCTAGTGACATGTATTGTTTAAGATTTCTATAATGTATGACATATTTTTCCTTGTCATAAAGTGTTGCAAGTAATTTTTCTTCTTTCGATCCTGGAGGAACTCTATGTTCGGGAGCTAGAGGGAGATCAGAGTGCAGATCGTGCAACTCCTGTGGATACTCTAAGTCGACCTCTAAAATATAGCCAGTATCGCATTCATCGGGAATGGTGGAAACGTCAATAAGGTGGGCGTCGGAAACCCATTTAAACTCTGCATATGGCATGTACTGGGACATAGCATATCCATATAGGTTGTTGGCGTCAAGATATGTTAGATATGATGAAGATATATCTTTGTCATAATTCTCCATGTATTTATTGTTGGCGGCGGCATAGCGGTTTGAAACTTGTGATAAACCTCCTCGTATACCATTTCCTATCATTAAAATCATATTATAATCAGTCAAAAGTTCCAGTTCAATGTCAGTGGTCTTAAGCATTGCACTCCATGCAAGTCCAGGTGCTGTATAATACCAGGCAGGATCTAGATTATAAATCTGCATACACAAGTCTCGAAAATTTTCCATGACATCTGCCAATTGCAGTACATCTGATTTATTGTACAACATTGTATACTCTTTCATATTTTGTATTTGAAAAGTGTTCCAAATCTTACAGGCATGCTGATAATCTTCTTCCTCAACATCAGACATCGTTAACTGGTTGTAAAAGTCTGACCTTGGTGGTAGAGATGTTTCCTCATATCTTTCCAATGAGTCCATAGCATCATATGGATACACACCTTTTCTCAAAAGGAGTTGAAGCTGTTCGCCAGAATAATACTTGGATGTATGAATGAAATGAGCAGGTGACAAATTTCTAACCAGTGACTCCAAGCTACTAGAAACAAATTTCATTGAGTCAATAAATCTCAAATCAATACCGCCAGGCACATGAACAGTGTAAGAAATATATCTTTCTTCGCTGTTTGGGATTACATCGATAGTCACGTTATTCGACCCAAACATTTTTATGAATAAATGAGAATCGTATCTAGAAAGATTATGGATGAATATAGGGATAAATAAAGGTTTTTTGAAGTTCAAGTTGCAGCTGTTGTGTGCAGCTCCTCTGAATTTTCCTGTTATGTGGTCGTGATCCAAAACTAATGGATTGTCTTCTGTGAATTCCTTTCTACAAATATAACATTGAGTTGCTTCTAAAATCTTGATAATGTCTTCTTCTAAAATTTCCATAGGTTGTACAGCTTCTTTTGAATATAGGCTTTTTATTTTCTTTGATTCTTCAAGTATCATATCTACAAACACTTGGGCAGCATCTTCTCCGAAGTATGTTGTTGGACTTACATAGTCATTTTCTGCTTGTACGATGTAAAATGAAAACCCGATAGCCTCGTGTTTTTGATACCTTTTTGTATATGATTCAGTTGCTTGTTTCTCTTCAATACCGGTTGATAAAGGCATGAGCATACATTCAAAATCGGCATAACCTGTAAATGGAACCCTCATACTTCGGTTGTGATCCTTAAACTTAATAGTTTCACCTTTTTGGGGCATCACAATTTTTACAGGTTCATGCTGCTTACAATACAATCTATGAAAACTTAATAAATCTTCTGTTCCAAAATGTAAGAGGCACCGTTTACACAACCATATTTTTCCCTTATGCTTTGTTATCTGCGATCGCACAAGCCTGCTAAGGTCTGTTATTAGGCAATAATGTGAATTGCTTTCATTTCTAACATAAAGTAAATCCACATGTTGCTCTTTCTCTTCCTCTGTAATTAACAGTGGGTACACTACGTTTTTTTCATCAAAACTGTATACATTGATAGATATACCAGACCGCTTTTCAAATAATTTTACGTTGTTTAATCCCATCGGAAATTCTATTCCCTGCAGAGCATTATCAAATTCATGTTCATATTGAGTGTAATGTTGCACTCTTTGTGGTTGGTTATCCCGGTGTATAGGATGAACTGCTGCGAGAACTGACCACAGAAAACTTTCTCATCGTTATTTTGAATATTAACAACGGCTTTCTTTTGTTTAAGACCTATCGGTAAATCGATATAGGATGATCCTCGCAGGGGCACATAACGATTGATTCGAAGTTCAATGTAATTGATTCTACTAAGAGTCCAACCAGAACCTTTAGTTTGAAACTCCTCCATCTCCTTAAGAATCTTCAACTTCATGCTCTCAAGCTGTTCTTTAATACTGTCAGTTGGTAAAATGATTTTGTTTTCTGTTTTGAAGTTTATTTCTTGTACAACTTCTTCATTGCCACTTGGTTTTTTGTACTCAGTTAAGAAAAAGACATTGATTTTAATGTTGTGATTCTGCAGGTTTTCTCTCACTTTATCACTAAGTAGGTCTTCTGACAACTGTAAAAACTGTATTGGATCTTTTATCCCTGGATTGTTTTTAATAATGTAAGTTTTCAATCTGTTTGAAAAGGCTGTTTCTATTTCAGTAATTTGTAATTCATTCTTAGGACTTTCAGGGTTTGATTTGGCAGAAGACATGGAGAGTAGTTCTGATCTAACGATGTTCTTGGAGGAACTTGCTGTACTCGTTGAGGGGTAAGAGGCATTCACGTTTTCTAAACATTTTCGCTTTGCAGGTGGCGAGGAATTACCTCTCAGTTTCATTTTGCAGAAATTAAGATGCCGTTTCATATGTGATAGCGTAACCAATTTTCCACAAAATTTGCAGGTTTTCTGGGGTTCAATGGTGTCCGGTTTTTCTTTGGAACATATTTTCAAATGTCTTGAAAAATTTTTTGATGAAATGGTCTTCTTGCATTTGTTGCAAATCTTCTTCTCCATTTTAAATAAGAACCAAAGTTCCGTATAGTGTAGATGATCTTCACTCCACAATGGTCGAGGACTGAATGGTAGAGCCTCCAGCGATTCTCCTTTAATACCTTCTTTTTCTCTTGATTTTTAATTTTTTACTTATCACCAAAATAATACAAATTACAGCTTCTTATATTTTCTTTCAATTACTACAATGTAAATTTCCGTATAGCGTAGATGATCTTCACACCTCAATGGTCGAGGACTGAATGAAAGTTCCTCTGACCGCTCCTTCTTTTATACCTTCTTTCTTTTTATTCACAACTTTTTTTACAAAAATTAATACTTTTATTACAATGTAACCTTCCGTACAGAGTGGATGATATTCTCAACCCGATGGTTAGATGGCGAATGAGGGAGCCTTAATTCACTCTTCTTTTTATACCTGCAGGTTTTTCTTGGTTAACAACCTTTTATTTTATTTTTAATCAAATGAATATAATTTAAAACTTTTATGTTTGAACTTAAATTACAACATTTTTCAACTATGTATTGCATAGATAATATTCACACCACAATGGTCAAGGACTAAATGAAGGAGTCCCCAATGACTCCTCCTTTTATACTTTCTTTTCCTTTGATTTACAAACCTTTTTACTTTTACAATATAATTCGAATAACTCCAATGTAATCCTCCTTATAGCATTGATGATGGTTTCAACACAATGGTTGGAGAGTGAATGATGGAGTCTCAATTCACTCTCGCTTTTATAACTTTAGGTTTTTCTTGATTTATAACCTTTTACTTATTTTTAATCAAGTTAATATAAATTACAACTTTTGTTTTTACGTCAATTACAACAATTTTACCAATGTAATCCTCACTCCGCAATAGTAGAAGACTGAATGAGCTAGCCTCCAATGACTCCTCCTTGTAAATATTCAGGTTGATTTTACATTATAGTAATTGATAGCAACATTTCATATAGTATAGCCATCGATTTACATTATAGTCTTTAAGACATTTAATATAGTGTAGCCTCGTGTACATTTTACATAATATAAACGTTGATTATATTTAACATTATAGTCATTGATACATTTAATATAATATGGGTGTAGGTACATTTAATATGGCATAACTGTTGATTTACATTATAGTCATTGATACATTTTATAGTATAGCAATATTTCATATGGTACAACTATTTATTTTACATTATAGTCATTTATACATTTTATACATTAGTATTGTTACTATCTGCTCACTCATATTATGTATTATATTATATGTACAAATGTATATTCTTTAAGATCTGAGTTGTAATACTAGTGTCACTGTTAATAGTAAGATATTTTCCATCATTCATTCCATCTTGTTTGTTGTAAATGCAAAAATGGAGTTTGTCCGTTGGTATGTAAAATAAAATAAAATAAAATAAAATATAGTATAGCAACATTTCATATGGTATAACTTTTGATTCTACATTATAGTCATTGATAACATTTATATAGCATAGCCGTGGGTATATTTCATATAGTATAACAGTTGATTATATTTCACATTGCAGTCTTTGAGACACTTGATACAGTATAGCTGTGGGTACATGTCATATAGTATAACTGTTGATTGTAAATTATAGTCATTGATTTGATTTGAGACAAAAACACTATGGTTCCCTCCCAATAGACTCATCCACATACCCTTCCCTTGGGCAACAACAGCCACCATCTTGGATAGGGGCGAAGTTAAAAATTTTTCTCGACCAATCAGGGAAGAGGGGTGGGGCCTATTTAAGCTCTCGACCAATCAGAAACGTCACGTGACTTGTTTCGACCAACCAGAGCGCTCTTCCTTCTGGTGACAACAACCGCCATCTTTAATGCCATTTTTGAATAGGGGTGGAGTTGAAATCTACTGTCAACCAATCGGAGAAGAGAGGGGCGTGGCCTATTGAAGCTCTCGACCAATCAGAAACGTCACGTGACTTTTTTCGACCAACCAGAGCGCTCTTCCTTCGGGCGACAACAACCGCCATCTTGGATGCCATTTTTGAATAGGGGTGGAGTTGAAAGCTACTGTCAACCAATCGGAGAAGAGGGGGGCGTGGCCTATTCAGATCTCGACCAATCAGAAACGTCACGTGACTTTTTTCGACCAATCAGAGAGGTCTTCCTTCGGGCGTTGCAGAAGCCCCACTCCACATCTACTTTTATTATTTTTATTAAAATAGGTTGCATAATTTTTAATGTTAATATGCAGATATGTATTTTTATTTATTTGTTTTGTTAATTTATAACTGTATGTTAAAGAATCAATTTCTTTAAACATTTCTTATTCCCGTATAGATTGTATGGTTATTTTGGAATAAGAAAGCTGACAATTGATACTAGTTTTGCTGATTGTGTTAAATTTTAATTGTTATTAGGTTTATGTATTTTTTCAATTGCGTTTATTTGAGAAATATAAAATTTATTAGTATATTCAAATTATGGTAATAGAAATATTCTATTTTTAGGACTGCTGAAAGCAGGGGCCATTACATATGGTCTCTTCAAAGTTGGTGAAGAGAAGATCGTAAGTATTATTGGTTAGAGGTTATATAAATATATAAACTAGCATACGCCGGTAGTGTATATGGCTAATATCTTATTATATATACACTTTTGTTACATTTTCACGTCTTGTAGAATATATAATTCGTCATTTCATGATTTTTTTCTGGAATTGTTCAGGGGCTGGTAGTTTGATTTTACCTGTTCAATCTAAAGTGAACATCTAAATACGTTTTCGTCAATGATTTATACGATATTCATTGAAAATAAAGATAAGCTATTTTACAATTATTTTGTTTCACCCATTGTAATTAGCTACAACCCAAGGATTCTAAAATAAAACAGCATATATTATGTTTCATTGTATTCTATCCTACAGCTCGACTCGATAATATAGGAGGTCCACCAAAAAACCTCTCGATTTTTGCATTTGATCCTAAAATATTTTTAACTTACAATACATATTATCAATCCAAAAATCATTTTTTAATCGCCTAGTATAAAGTCAACTTTTATAAAATATGTGACAACTTAAAGTACTCAACATTATACCGATTTATCAGTCTTTACTACAAATGATGAGTGATGAGTCAGTGATGAGTCAGCGCTCGGACAGTGCGTATCGTTGCCGTAGCAGAGCGTGTGTTTCCCTTTGCGGAGTTTTAAGTTCGCGTTTACTAATGATTGTTGCGTGGAACTTATAATAAGTAGCGATATTGTTTTAATTCGACTTGTTCTTGTGTTTTTCATTCAATATACTGTCAGTAACGTAAATTTTACCTTGAAAATGGCTAGTTGTGGTGTTTGCGTTAAAACTGTTGGAAAAAATCAAGTGAAGATTTCCTGCAGTGACTGCAATTTGATTTTCCATGGTGGTTGTGTTGGAATGAATAAATCCGAGATTGAATGTATAGCTACAGAAAATTTGCCGTGGAGATGTACTAAGTGTTCTAAGGAGAGGCGCCAAAGCATGATGATGGAGTCGGCTGCAGACGAAGGTAAGCTTACCCTTCAAGATATAATGGACAGTATAAATGAAGTTAAAAATAATCAACGATCCATGGAAAAAGAAATTAATAATTCTTATGAATAGCTCCACGAACAGTTTTAGGAAAATGCTGAAGCTCTCAAAACAGCTAATGAAAAAAGTGAACGTTACTACAAACTCGTCAACGAACTTACCAATGAGAACAAAAATCTCAAAAAGCGTGTGATGGAGTTGGAGAAACTAAGTGACGATATGGAACAGTATTCGAGAGTAAACTCTTTAGAAATACACGGTGTCCCTCTCAGTGCCAATGAGGATGTGTTATCTATTGTCAAGCAGGTTGGCAAAGCCCTTGATATCGAGATTAACGACACGATGGTTGACGCGTGTCACCGCCTAGGCCGTCGCACCGGCGACGCCGCAGCACCGCCCAATGGAATAATAATCAAATATGTTAGACGGATGGACAAAGAGGAGATGCTGAGGAAACGTCGTGTGAAGCGGGACTTGTCGACGAGGCACATGGGAATGTCGATGGACAAGTCCGTCTACATCAATGAATCGCTCTCCTAGAGGAGGAGGCAACTGTTCAACGGGGCGAGAAAAGTGAAGAGTGACAAAAACTATAAATACCTATGGGTGCGCAATGGCAAAATATTTTTGCGAAAAAATGATGGGGATAAGGTCATTGCTATAAACAGTGACGCGGATCTCACCAGTCTGTAAAATATATGCAATGCAAACAGTATATGAGGTAATAATGTTTTTATATTTATTGTTTTCACGTTCTCTTCTCTATAATAATGTATCACAATATTTATGAAAATTAATATAGAAAGTAACCTATTGAATAATTTTGCTGTTGTCCGTCAAAATATACGGAGTGTAAGAAAAAAAAAGGTAAATGTAAAAAACCGGATATAATAATTTTGAGCGAAATTTGGATCATGTCAAATGAAACAAGTTTTTATGAAATGCCAAATTATAAAATGTAAGATTTTTGCAATGACGAATACAGAGCAGGAGGTATTATGGTATATGTAAAAGTCAATATTAATGTCTTTGATTGTTCTTTAATAAATATAAAACTGCAGATGCACTAAAATTAGAATTTAATTTTGAAAATAATTTATTTTGTATTCTTGCACACGAAAGAACAATTTTTGAGTGAACTAGATGATCATTTAATTACATTTGACAATTTAAAGAGAATAAAAAATGTAATTTTTATTGGGGATTTAAATATAAATTTATTAGAAAATAATCCTTTGATTGATAAATATTGTAATTTATCAGCATTGAATGGTTTAGAATGTTTAAATAGAGAAGCAACTAGAATAACTCCTGATTCTGAGTCCTGTATAGACCATGTGTTTGCTAAAGTTTCCAGTAAAGACCAGATTGAAATGCACGTGGAAGTTATACACGCGAAAATAACAGACCACGCAATGTTGAGCTTGGTTGTGCGAGTGAGAGGGAGTGAGGGGGCAGAGTCAGAGTCACCTCGTCACCTGAACGTCGCTCCCGCATGGACTATGATAAGCTGAGCGCCCTACTGGACTCGGCTGACTGGACGGACGTATATCAACAATCAGATGCTTCTCTCGCATTTGACTCATTTTTCTCCAAATTTAATCAGAATGTTGAAAATTCTAAAGTTAATTTTAAAACTATACCAGTATGTAAGAAATTGAAACCATGGATTAACAATTTTTTAACCATGCGAGTTAAGATAAAAAATAAATTGTTTAAAAAAATGAAATGCCATCCAAATAATGTAAAACTTGCAAATTATTATAAAAGATATATAAATAAGCTTTAAGAAAAAATTAAACTATCTAAGCAAGCCTATTACTTTAAAATCTTTGAGAATGCTAAAGGGAATACAAAATCACTGTGGAATGAAATTAAAAAGGTTACTGGGCAAAATGGGAATAAGGCTGGCATAAGTTCTTTGGAAATTGAAGGTGTCAATATTTCAGATTCAAAAACTCTATGTAACGAGTTTAATGATTATTTTTTTAGTGTTGTAGAAAAGCTAGATATAAACAATGATATTAGTGATGAGTTCTTAGCCCTTCATTTTAAGAATTTATTTAAGTATACAACACCCAATAACTCCATGTATTTAAGCCCAGTACTAAATGATGAATTAGCTGAAATAATCAATTCTTTGAAAAACAAATTCCCCAGGTATTGATGGTCTTAGTTCTTCATGGATGAAAGAAATTAAACATGGCGAACCCCAGGGCTCGGTGCTTGGAAGTGTCCTATTTTTAATATATATTAAGGATTTATGCACTGCAAACTTTCACGGAAATATAACTTCTTTTGCGGACGATACAGCCTTAAGCTATTGCAGAGATAATTGGAATGAAATAGAAAGGGATATGAGCAATGATCTCATGGCACTTCAGTGGTGGTTCACCTGTAATAGTATGTTGTTGAGTCCGGAAAAGACAAAGTTTGTAAATTTTAGTCTTAGAAATGATATCGAGTTTCAAAACCCTATAATTTATAAATGTGTTAGTTGCCTTGAAAAAATTCACATTGTGGTACTAAGTGTGCTATTGTTTGTAAAGTGACAAATATAAAATATTTGGGCTTAGTTTTAGACCAAGAATTAAACTGGAAAAAAACATATTTTTAATCTTAAACAAAAACTAAACAGCACCTTAAGAATATTTTATTTTTTAAGTAATTTACTTATTCCTGAAACTGTTCTGCGAATGCTTTATTTTTCTATTGTACTTAGTAGAATAGACTATGCTATTTCATTCTGGGGTGGAACATATGAAGAAAATGTTAAGGCCATATATGTATTACAAAAAGGTTTTGTGAAAGTTATTCTTAAGAAATCCAGAACTGAATCATCATTCCCGTTGTTTGTCAAATTAAATATCCTTCCTTTGAAATACATGTTTATTTACAAGGTGCTGAAACTTTTTTATCAAAGAAGTGGAAATCTTATCCAAAACAGAAACAGCTACAGAAATAGACTCAGAAATGCTATAAATTTAATAGTTCCACATCCAAATAATTCGTTTTTTACAAACATTTTTTGTTCCTAGCACCAAGATTATATAACAAAATACCTAGTGAAATAAAAAATTCAATTAGTTCAGCTGTTTTCAAAAAAAACTTCGTAAATGGTTATTGTGTTGTGAAAATGTTGATTTTTTATTAAGAATTGAGGCTTGAATATTAATTTCAAATATTATTTCCAAGTATCTTGGAAGAATAGTTTTTGTTGTTGTATTTCTTTCATATGTTTAAAATACAAACAAGGGAATTTATATTTTATTGCAATCTTATTTAATTTAACATATACAAGGGGAAAAGTTAAGATTTAAAATAATCACCGAACTGTCCACCTGAAAGCTGATAAGTTTTGATTTATGTATTGATAAGGAACCTCTAATAGGCTTTGCCTCAGAGGCCCTAGATTTTTCCAAACGCCAGATAATTGTGTTTAATATGTATATATATTTTGTTTTGTTTTGTTTTATTGTTTGCTTGTTAAAATAACTACATCAATGTGTGCTCTAGTTATTGTAATGCATTCTTGACCTAAGATATTGTAAAAATTGTTTCTGTTGTAAATTCTGTAAACATGTTTGGAGAAATAAATATTATTATTATTAGCCTATTATTATTATTATTATAAATTTTTTCTTCGGCTTAAAAGTATACATCACATTTACTAAAATTAATATATGTTTTACAGACAGAATCAATAAAGAAAGAAAAGGAGAAAATCCATGCTACTACTCAGAAGGCCAAGCAGGTTGCTGCTAATGAGCTCTCGTCTGATATACTGAATTAAACCGAAATGTTATAAAAAAATAAAATATCCAGTTATGAAGATATAATGGGATATATTCATTCAATTTTAGTTTATTTATTCATTCAAGTTTATGGTCAATAAAACAAAGGAGTAAAATAGTATATTTCGTCACAAGGGCCGAAAGTGGCGTTTTGCCGGCCCCGAGATCGTGTTTTAAGTTCGAGACGAAGTCGAGAATTTGAGAAGCTAAAAAAAGTTCGAGACGAAGTCGAGAACTTGAAACGATCGAGGGTTGGCAAAACGCTTTCGGCCCGAGTTATGAACAATATTTTTCATCACACTACACAATTCAGTAAATCCTAAACAAGTAAAAAATTACTTTTTCGTTCATAACAAACAAAACATAACTTCAACTTCAACTAACCTATAGCGAGATGTACTGCTTGAGTTTCTGGTTGCTAGGCAACCACTTCACATCAGGTAAGGCCACCAAAACTAATATTGTAACGGTAAGTGACTACAGCTGATTCCAAGGGAAAAGCACTATTTTCCATCTACGTCATACATATTTGCAGTTGCTATCAGCTGAACTGCTAACTACGTCACTGATTTGTTATTTGTTGTTGTTGTTAATAAATACCTACTAATATTCTAGATTTCTCTGCTACCGTTTCCATTACCGCCCTAGGCCGGAAAATTTTGCCGGCCTAGGCCGGCAAAACAGGTGTTTCGTTGGTAGAAGTGAGGGTCGAAAACAGGTGATATCGATGTAGTGTGATGAAAACATGTTTTTCATTTCGCTACTTGGTTGTGTTGATGAAGCACCTATTATATGGAGTACAACAAATTGTGATAACACGGTTTATTCCCAAAGCTGTTTTTAAGAAACCTCAGACATCTTTTAGGCAAGTCATAGTAATTAATAGAGGATGTTTAATCTTAAAAAAGTTATCTTTCGGCAATAAATCACATCAAAGATGTAAAAAAGAAAAAAAGAATCTGACAAATTATGTCTATAAAGAGTTTAAAATATCTAAATAAAGTCGAAAAATAATCTAATGAAATTTTTAGGTTTGCATCATGTTAACAGATAATTTTAAAAGCTTAAATATTTAAAAAATTAATATATCTTTCTCAATGTTTTGAATAGCATTGCATTTTTAATTTCAATAATTATATTTCAGTGCAGAGTTTGATTGCTTCGCAATTCTGAATCTGATGTACACTTTAAGTAGGATTCAATGTATTATAATTTGATTAGCGATTGCTGTAATTTAATAGCCCCGTCAGTAACAACTGATGATTTCTATGAATTTTTTTTTATTCCTACTATCATCCAATGTAGACGACCCGATGGAAATTTAATATCAAATAAAACATTTTGATAAATTTAACTTGGTATACGATTCGCAGTGAAACATTATGCAGGAGCTGATACCTCTCACAATGTATGCCCGAGTATCTTTAAAAAAGGTTTGATATTTTAAATGAAATGTGAAGAAATAGGGTGGAACATTAAGTTTAATCAAACAAATATGAAAAATGTAAGACATTAGACATGCAGATATTTATATAAACCTTTTAATATTACCTATTGTTGTGCAAAAAGGGTTTACTTAAAAACAATAACTAATCTAGAAACATTATTGCACAAAGTATAGTACTTTACAACACTCAGAAAATGGAAATTGCACATAAATGAAACATAACAATATGTAATTAGATGTAATTGTATCGTGTTAGTAAGGGTTACGAGATCAATTGAACTAATTGGGTAGGTAAAAATAATAATAATAATAATAAAATAGTGTCATGACCTTTGTGAAAACTTAACGTGGTCAGCTTGAGTTTGTTGTTGTCATGTTTAGTGCCCGGCACTGCGAAAAATTTAATCCCTTGTAACCCTTACACACGCAACAGCTGTGTTCAGATCCTGTGGTCAGCTTTAGTTTTGTGGTGTCATGTTTAGTGCCCGACCCTGCGGAACATTCAGCTTGAGTTTGGTCATGTCATGTTTAGTACCCGACACTGCGGAACATTTAATCCCTTGTAACCCTTACACACGCCACAGCTGTGTTCAGATCCTATGGTCAGCTTGAGTTTGGTCATGTCATGTTTAGTACCCGACACTGCGGAACATTTAATCCCTTGCAACCCTTACACACGCCACAGCTGTGTTCAGATCCTATGGTCAGCTTGAGTTTGGTCGTGTCATGTTTAGTGCCCGACACTGCGGAACATTTAATCCCTTGTAACCCTTACACACGCCACAGCTGTGTTCAGATCCTGTGGTCAGCTTGAGTTTGGTCATGTCATGTTTAGTGCCCGACACTGCGGAACATTTAATCCCTTGCAACCCTTACACACGCCACAGCTGTGTTCAGATCCTATGGTCAGCTTGAGTTTGGTCGTGTCATGTTTAGTGCCCGACACTGCGGAACATTTAATCCCTTGCAACCCTTACACACGCCACAGCTGTGTTCAGATCCTATGGTCAGCTTGAGTTTGGTCGTGTCATGTTTAGTGCCCGACACTGCGGAACATTTAATCCCTTGTAACCCTTACACACGCCACAGCTGTGTTCAGATCTTGTAGTCAGCTTGAGTTTGGTCATGTCATGTTTAGTGCCCAACACTGCGGAACATTTAATCCCTTGCAACCCTTACACACGCCACAGCTGTGTTCAGATCTTGTAGTCAGCTTGAGTTTGGTCATGTCATGTTTAGTGCCCGACACTGCGGAACATTTAATCCCTTGCAACCCTTACACACGCCACAGCTGTGTTCAGATCCTATGGTCAGCTTGAGTTTGGTCGTGTCATGTTTAGTGCCCGACACTGCGGAACATTTAATCCCTTGCAACCCTTACACACGCCACAGCTGTGTTCAGATCCTATGGTCAGCTTGAGTTTGGTCGTGTCATGTTTAGTGCCCGACACTGCGGAACATTTAATCCCTTGTAACCCTTACACACGCCACAGCTGTGTTCAGATCCTGTGGTCAGCTTGAGTTTGGTCATGTCATGTTTAGTGCCCGACACTGCGGAACATTTAATCCCTTGTAACCCTTACACACGCCACAGCTGTGTTCAGATCCTATGGTCAGCTTGAGTTTGGTCGTGTCATGTTTAGTGCCCGACACTGCGGAACATTTAATCCCTTGTAACCCTTACACACGCCACAGCTGTGTTCAGATCTTGTAGTCAGCTTGAGTTTGGTGGTGTCATGTTTAGTGCCCGATACTGTGGAACATTTAATCCCTTGTAACCCTTACACACGCCACAGCTGAGTTCAGATACTTTGGTCAGCCTGAGTTTGGTCGTGTCATGTTTAGTGCCCGACACTGCGGAAAATTTAATCCCGTGTAACCCTTACACACGCCACAGCTGTGTTCAGATCTTGTAGTCAGCTTGAGTTTTGTGTTGTCATGTTTAGTAAACGACACTGCGGAAAATCCAATCCCTTGTAACCCTTACACACGCCACAACTGTGTTCAGATCCTGTGGTCATATTGAGTTTTGAGGTGTAGTGCCCGATACTGCGAAACATTCAATCCCGTGTAACCCTTACACACGCCACAACTGTGTTCAGATCCTGTGGTCATCTTGAGTTTTGTGGTGTAGTGCCCGATACTGCGGAACATTCAATCCCGTGTAACCCTTACACACGCCACAACTGTGTTCAGATCCTGTAGTCAGCTTGAGTTTGGTGTTGTTATGTTTGGTGCCCGATACTGCGGAACATCTAATCCCTTGTAACCCTTACACACGCCACAACTGTGTTCAGATCCTGAGGTCCGCTTGAGTTTGGTGGTGTAGTGCCCGATACTGCGGAACATTCCATCCCGTGTAACCCTTACACACGCCACAGCTGTGTTCAGATCGTGTGGTCAGCTTGAGTTTGGTGGTTTCATGTTTAGTGCCCGATACTGCGGAACATCTAATCCCTTGTAACCCTTACACACGCCACAGCTGTGTTCAGATGCTGTGGTCAGCTTGAGTTTAGCGGTGTCATGTTTAGTGCCCGACACTTCGGAACATCTGAACCCTTGTAACCCTTACACACGCCACAGCTGTGTTCAGATAATGTGGTCAGCTTGAGTTTAGTGGTGTCATGTTTAGTACCCAATACTGCGGAACATCTAATCCCTTGTAAAACTTACACACGCCACAGCTGTGTTCAGATCCTGTGGTCAGCTTGAGTTTGGTGGTGTCAAGTTTAGTGCCCGATACTGCGGAACATCAAATCCCTTGTAAACCTTACACACGCCACACCTGTTTTATTAAATTTTACAATCTGATTCCTTGTCTTTTCCTGTTGCGTCTTCTCAACTCAATGCTCTCCAACAGGATTATTAAAGTATATTTGGGACGAAAGAAAATACTATTAGTCAACTAAAGGATGGCCTGCAACAGGGGTCAGTGCTCGCCCCACTGCTGTTTAATGTGTAATAAAGCCGAAATTCCAACACACGCTCCTCAAAGTTCGTTTACGCAGATGATATAGCTCTCTGGCTTATCAGCACAAAGAATTCCAACTAGCTGAGAAAACACTAACAAATGAAATCACGACCCTCGGTGAATACTTTGAAGCCTGGAAGTTAAATCCAAACCAAACAAAAACCGAGGTTTCTTGCATCCACTTGAACAATAGAATGGCCCACCAAAAGCTTAAAATTGTATTTGACGGTGTTGAGCTAAAGCACAATCAAAACCCACAGTACCTGGGGGTCACTTTAGATCGGTCCCTGACATTCAAACGCCACCTACAAAAGACAGCAGCCAAGGTGACAACCAGGACTAACATTGTCCATCATCTTGCTGGCTCCACATGGGGAGCTAACGTACAAGTTCTGCGAACCACTGCTCTTTCCCTAGTTTACTCAACTGCTGAGTACTGTGCTCCCAGGTGCTTGAACAGTGTACATGTCAGGGATATCAACGTCCAGCTAAACAGGGCTATGAGAGCCATTAGTGGTACACCAATGGCAACCCCCGTCCCCTGGCTTCCGGCCTTGTGTAATATCGCTCCACCTGAAACCAGACGAAGGGATGCCCTCATTAGGGAATATACTAAGATCTTATCTGCTCCACACCTACCCATCCATGATTATCTACCCTCAGGAGATGGGCAGATTGAGGTCCCGAAGACCACCACTGCGGGCAGCATCCCAGTTGAATTACATGTTTAAAGGTGTTATTAAAAATTATTTTGGGAGTAATTAACGATATATATATATATATATATATATATATATATATATATATATATACATAAATATATTTTTCATATTATTTAATATTGTGGAATTCTTTATAAGATTGACCAAGAAAAAATCCTTTAAAAAAACGTTCTAGGAAATAACCCGTTACTGTTGTAAAACGTGTCTAAAATTGTGCTCGTTATAGGGAATTACATGACTATTATGAATACCTACGACTAAATACCATTTGAATTCATTTCAGAATGAATTTTCCAAACTTATACATATAAATTTTTAAAACTGTTTCTAAGTAATATCACCATTTTTTGGACTTGATAAATCAACTGAAAAGTGACATTTTAATGTGTTTATTCATTTTGTATTCCAACATTGACACTTTTCAAAAGATCTATAGGGTACTTAAACAAAAAATAGCGGAATGTTTTAGCTAAAGTGTTCAGCTTTAAGGATTTTGTTACATCTGTAATTTCTTAGGAAATTTTTTTCACAGACTTCTTACTTTCCCGCAAGACAAAGCTAAGCATTTATCAGTACGAATCTCAATATCCCAACTTGCCAGATAAAGTTACAACTTGAATCATAGCGAGACGGTAACTCATATATACAAGTTACATAGAAGACGAAGAAGCTGACAACTCCGTCTCTTATTACATCATCATTTCCGGCGAAAACTGATTACAGCTTGTGGTAAACTCTGCACGCTTGCCTCGATCTGTTTTGCACTATATTTTCACGCTGCTTTACACGTAATGAATTATAGAGTTTATGTATCATAAATATTGTTGAATTTGTTAAGATTTTACTATAGACTATTTTACCAAAGATAGGAAAATTATTAAATGAAAAACTTATTAGTATTGTTAATATTATCTAAATAAGTAAACAATATGCATATTATATTAGTAAAACTTAGTATTTTCAAAATTAACTAGAGAAATAAATTTTGAACAAACCAACTTTTGGTTTGAAAAAAAAAAATATTTTTATAACGCCTTATAGAATGCATCTATTTTCAATTACAGCTGATTTAAAAAAATGATTATTTTCAAAATTCTAATTAGGAACGAGAGAAAAACTTTTGTGTATATTTTCTTACTTTAATTTTATTTCCCTTGGTCTCAATCGGTTATCCAATTGCCCAATACTTATGAAAAAGTATGAGTAATACAAACATATAACAATTCAAGGACTTCTTCTTGAACAAAAATTTCAAGCACAGGAGTTAATGTCACCTACAATCAAAAGTAAATTTGCTATAACCGATTTACTTTTATTGTTACATATTAAAATTGGGTTGGAAAATATTTAAGTTTTAAATATGTTTAGAATATTGAAACAATATTTATGTCGATGAGGTGCTTTAAAGTCTAATATTACCAAAAGTACTGGACCTAACAACATTCCACTTCTCGTACTCAATTATTGCTCTACTGTCTTAGCTTTACATCTGGCAATCCTTTTCTCTATATAATAATGGGACTGTCTTTTGGGGCTTTGCCTTCGTCTTTGAAGCATGGATATGTGTTTCCTCTGTTCTATGCAGGTGAACGTTGTGATGTACGAAATTACAGGCCGATTGTGATACAATCATCAATTTCCAAGGTTTTTTAAAGAATCTTCCTTGATCATAATTACTTTCATCTAAGAAAATACATCCCAATGCAACAGCATGGTTTCATTCGCAACCACACAACCATTTTTTATCTATTAGTCTTTCAAGAATGTGAATATCCTCCTTCATACAGTCTCCCCAAGTGGATTTTGTCTACTTAGATTTCTCCAAGGGTTTTGACCGAGTAAATCATCGCCTCATAATTGCCAAACTTGAGGGAAATGGAGTTGCCGTCAAATGTGATGGTGCTTATTGCCATATGTTTTCTGGTTTCCCCCACGGATCACATATTGGACCTATAATGTTCAAAGTTTACATGAACGACATTGGCAAGTAGGTATAAACTGAGTATATGATATTTGCCGATGACATGAACATCTTCACTGCAGTTGATTCAAGTTCCAATCTTTTGTAGACGGTCTTTTGCAGTCTCTAAATCTAATTGACACTTGCTGCGAAGAAAACGCCATGCAGCTCAATGAAATTACCAATTAAAAGGTGCTTTCTCTATACGGTTATCTCAAAATAAAATACTTGGTGAAAGTAGTTTATTAATGTTTTAGGTTTAATTGTAATTTTAAATTAATCATATTTAGTTACAAAAGTAATTGAATTCAGCGTTGTACAATAAAATTAAATTTGTAAACCTGCCGAACCTACTATACTGCCTCTTAAATAGTATAGTTTAGTCTACAAATGTCATCATTGACGTTTCAAGGTATGCATAAGGTCATAAGTAATAGGTATGAATTAATATACTAATTCAAAATCAGTTTCTTTTTATAGCCACTTTAAAATGAAATTAGAGGTTAAAGTTGTTTTGAAGACATTTTTATATGATTTGAGTTAATAGTACTAAAGTTACAACAGTAATGAGGAACACATCTTAGCAAATATGATTCCCTTACACCTGCAGTGGCTGTGATGCTGACTGCTGCACATGATCCAGTTTATAGCTGGCAACATTATGTTTAAAGGTTTTGCGTAACACGTTCGCTACTAGCGTTGTATTTATACAACGTGCCTACCCCGTGCCAGGAGCTAGCGTTATAAAAGTACAACTCTGAGTTAGTGTTGACAAATAGAACCATTGTAGGGCCAGCAGTTGGGCGGTGTGCTGGGTGTTGTTGTCGATCTTTGAGAAGGTATTTTATGACTTTTCTGCACTAGTAGTCTCCGGCTTCTTCCATTTTTATACTTTCTATTTGTATATTAATTTAAATATTTTATTTCATGGGTTTCATTTGTATAATTGTTCTTACCCTCATTTAATATATAATAAAGTGTTGTTGTATATAACTCCCTTACACCTGCAGTGCCTGTGATGCAAACAGAAGCACGAATTTACAGCAGACATAATGGTGTTTAAAGGTTTTTCTTAGTAGAGAAGTAGAACTTAGTAGAGAACTTAACTTTCGGCAATATCACAAATACTCTAATAGCTCATAATTCCAATATTTTAAAATCTAAGATTATTTCCATGGGAATAACATTTTAATTCGTTTGAAAACAATTATGAAATTCACAGTTCATTGTAGGATGTGTCGTTGTTTTGTCGGAAACTAAATCATCAAGTTACTAAATTATTAAGTTACACAACACAAGTTACAAATAGCATAATTATATTTAAATGTATGGTATATAATATAACGTATAAATTTGCACAATTTCACCGTTGGTATCACGAAAAATTTTGTAATTCAGATCATACGTCATGTTACTACCACTGCCCCCACAACCACAATTTATTCCCTTGTCCCCTGCCACTTCCATACTGAAAAGATACATAATAATTATACTGGTAAGACACATACAGTCGTTAAATAATTAAAGAGTGTGTATCAACAAGGTAAACTACATACAGAGTGATAAACACATGTTAATTTTGTCCCTTGTTGATTTCCGCAATTTACCCACAACTCCCACCATTTCCTTGGCAACCCTTTCCACACTTTACCCTCGTTTCCTTGGTTACCAGTTATAGTGATTCTAAATGGTTGTAACAAGCTTTACAAATCACAAGCACTGGCCATCATGATCTGGCAAAAACATATTTCTCTGCATTCGAGTGCGTCAACCTGACAACTTAAGAGCACAATGAATTAGATTATGTCTTTGATTTGTCATGCTATTTATTGTGCTGTTATCTTTCGCTGTTATAATTTTTGTGTTATAATCGTAATTTATTATTGTCAAGCTTTAATGTTAATCTTATTGCTGTTATTTTGTTATGACTATTTATTATTACTATTTATTGTTTTTTTTTTTTTTTGTTATAACTGTTATTAATATTTCTGTGTTTGTTATTACCTTTGATTTTATAAGGTTATTGATACACTACCATATTGTTAACTTCTGTTGCTTGATTTCATAATTTGAGGTGCCTTAAAGTCTGATATTACCAAAAGCACTGGACCTGACAACATTGACACTGGCACTGGACGTGGTTAAGTTTATTCATTTGTGAAAACTCTTTTCTTGTAAAAATATTGGCAAAGTCGTTGGGACGAAAATAACAAAGTAAATAATAAAAAACACAGGTTTGAATAACATATGATTGTACTTTGTTTGTCTTAAAAACAACTTTGATCTGATGATCTGTAAACAGGCTATTACCATTGGTTACCATGGAAACGTCGGATAAAATGGCAAATAAGTGATGGGAAAGTGTAAACAAAGGCTGGTTACCAAGGGAACTGCGGGAATCATGGTTATAATAGTGCCAATCAACAGGGGACATACTTCCCTATCTTTGAAGCACTTTATTTCTAGTTTAACATCGTTGGTATACATGTTTTTAGAAAAAGAAATATTCAGTGGTTTATTATTTTTAAAATGTACACAAACGATTTGTTAACATACAAATATTTAAATATTAAGAACATCTGATACAATGAAACATAAATTAATATTAGACCTGCAAAAAGCGGAACAACTTTATCGTTTTGATTGTCAGCTTTCCTTAAGTTTGATTTAGAAAGTGTTTTTTATTTTTATTTTTTTAATATATATATATAATATATATATATATATATATATATATATATATATATATATATATATATATATACAGGGTGTTCGGAAAAAACGTTTCAGGAATTCAGGAGGTTATTGCCCACATCAAAATGAACAAAACCATATGTTCCATATGTTCCATATGTTCAATATGTTCCTGTAAACATATGTCCTAAAATGCCTCGTTAACCCGCTAGCCGCCATTTTGTTTTTTACACTAAATAATTTTTATTTCCGTAATGGATCATTGTATCAAGTTAATATTTGGCATGCACCTTTATCATAGCAATACCCATTTTGAAGAAAAATTTTATTTTTTTCCAATGGGTATTTTCAAAATGGCGGCCATTTTAAAATTTTAAACTAAAATATCTCAAAACCGGTAAATTTTATAAAAATTTTATTGGACACAAAAAAGATGATGAATTTAATTATCTAACCAATGGTACCAAGTTTGTAAGGATCTGACTACAAAAAACGGAGTTATTGAGATTTTTCTGCATAAAAACATTGATTTTGCATTGTAATTAATGCAAATTAAGGTAATTTTAATTGAAAAATCTCAATAACTCCGTTATTTGTTGTCAGATCCTTACAAACTTGGTACCATTGGTTAGATAATTAAATTTGTCAACTTTTTTGTGTCTAGTAAAATTTTTATAAAAGTTACCGGTTTTGAGATATTTTAGTTTAAAATTTTAAAATGGCCGCCATTTTGAAAATACACATTAGAAAAAAATAAAATTTTTCTTGAAAATGGGTATTGCTATGATGAAGGTTCATGCCAAATATTACCTTGATACAATGATCCATTACGGAAATAAAAATTATTTAGTGTAAAAAACAAAATGGCGGCTAGCGGGTTACCGAGGCATTTTAGGACATATGTTTACAGGAACTTTTTTGTTCATTTTGATGTGGGCAATAACCTCCTGAATTCCTGAAACGTTTTTTCCGAACACCCTGTATATAGAGTTACAATCAGCTAACACCCTTAAAGGGATTATGAATACTTGTAGTTTGGATTTCGTTATTAACATCTGAATTCCAGTTACAAATCTCAAAGTCTCTGCATTCTCAAGATAGAACTATTCTGGGCATAGTTGGAAGGCACATATGTTGTGGTGAAGAGGTTGTACCCAGGTATAGGTTAGGTACCTATTGGGTGAGAATAGGTAAAGTAGTGTGAAAATGTGAAATTTAGGCAACACTCACTATTGAAATATTTGTTGGGTAGAAATAGCCACAAAAAACCGATCCGTCCACCATTTTAAACATAATCTTAACCTCCTAACAGTGCCAACCATTCTAATCAACAACCTTTCAATCTCATTTTTCCGACACAACCAGGTAACTATTTTTTTTCTTTTCTTTTTATATATATTTTTACCCAACATTTTTTATAAATTTTTGTTTTGTTTTGAAAGAACTGGCAGTTCTGTGCACAGTAATCAGTGACCTTGTAATTATTTTGTCTTGTTGCTTATCTTAAAGTTAAATTTAGCCTAAGGAGTTTAGTTTTAGTTTGTGGCAATGCCAATTGTATTTTTTGTTTTGTAAATATTTAACGGCAAATAAATCTTGAACCTTGACTCTTGACTATTGAAGTATTTATTATGTAAAAATTTATTGAATATTTGTCTAAACAAAAGTAGAAAGATGTACCCAACTAAAATATAGTCTACGATGTCGCTATAAACGAAGTGCAATGTAATGTATTCGTGGTTACTTCATTGTATAACCACTTGTAGTTGACGGAAAGAGTAAAAATTAAGCACTTTATCAAGGAGAAATGATAACGTAGATCAAATAAAAAAATTAATTAATTTATTTATACATCAACGGTCAGCACCATTTACATCAATGTGTGGAATAATAATAACAACATAACATAAATTAATAAATAGAAAGAAACTAAAAGTAATGTCCAAGATGCTCAAAAATAAAAAAAAAATTGAATAATCAAGAGAAACATTACATGAAAGACATGCAATTATTTAAAGTGTAATATTCTAACAGTTAAACAATGCGAAATTACAAAAAACAAATACGAAAATTCAATAAATTTCTGATAGTTAATGAGTTTTAAATATACCCATTAACGCTTTTTGACAACGTATTATCAATGAAATGTATATTAAACGATTTAAAACTCTTGATTTTCGATTACATTTTTATTTTGTGTAAAATATCGACTAGAACATTATTTGCAGTTCATACTGTTTAATTTATAGCTTTATTACTAAGTGAAAAGTAAAATTTAAGTCGTATCGCATGCCAGTAATTGTAAGTCACAAAGTTTATCAATAAGCAATAAGTAATATTTTTGTCGTCAAGCATTACAAACATGCACTGGACATCGTCATAATCTTTACGGTGATTCTAATTAATCCACAATTTGAAAACCATTCAAAATTCTAAAGAAATGCATACCATGCAAGTTAAAGTAAATAAACAAGCTCACAGAGGAAAGTCAAATCAAAACAAATATCAAAATGTCAAACATTACCTACCAAAAAACGGTACTTACTTCAGCTGCTGGTTTAAATAAAAAAAATAAAAAAATAAAAAAATATCTTGAATAGAGTACATTGGATAGGCCAATATTAAACCCCTCAAGTTGTTTTTAAAATTTTGAAAAGGGCTGGTTCCGAGCCTTGACAGAAAAAAACAAACAAAAAAACTAAATACTAAGTATAAAAGAACTGTTTTGAACTTTACTTAACCTTACTTACATACGGGACATCAAGCATTTTATTCGATCTCGTATTGTGCCTGTGGTAACTGCTTCTAACTCAAAGTTTTCATGCACTTTTTCATTTGTACAATACATGCAAAAACAAACAAGCCAAACAGTCATTACCTTTGATCAAATAAAAATAGGCTTGCAGTGTGCATCAAAAGGGGCATGCACAAGGGTTCTATAGGTTTTCTTTTGAAGCAGTAGTACCTTCATGCGATGAACGCCAGAGCCTCAGACCATACAAAATGGTACTTTGAAAAAATGACCTAGAGGGAACCTCTAAATAGTCTTTAGGTATACAGTATTTCAAAGATCTTAGTAGATATAGTGTTTTTGATAACTTCCCACATCGATGACCTATATGCACTTTCCAGGTCAATTTTTTATCAAGATATAAGCCTAAAAGTTTAAATGAATTACATTCATTTGTTACTTGTCTTAGAGTAAAAATGTGTTTGTGAGTTTTACTCTCATTTAACATAAAAAAATGAGCTCGGAACCAGGTAGCAGCTTCAACAGGTGATTGCATGATGGAATTCTTTAAATTTGGAAGATCTTCCCCAAATTCTACTAACGTAGTGTCATCAGCAAAGCTAACAACCCTAGCATCGACACTACCCTGAATGTCATTTACCATGATAAGGAACAGCAAGGGGCCTAAGACAGACCCCTGCAGAACACCCTGGGCAATACGTCTCACTTGAGAATTCACGTTATTCACAGAGACAACCTGTTCGCGCTCATCAAGGTAGGACTCCATAAACCTAAGCGTAACACCATCAACACCATACAATATCTCATTCGCGATGAGCAAACAATGGCCAACAGTGTCAAAGGCCATACTAAGGTCACGCAGGGTCATCTCAGTAAAACCACACCCTCGTAACCATTGAGTACATTATACACAAGTTCATCCACAGCATCAACCGTTGATATTCCAGACCGAAAGCCGAAAGCTGTTTGCGGGTGTACGCAAACAGGTGATTTCCTTCAAAATATTTGTACAGTTTTTTTTTTTCTGAATGAGAGCCTAAAAAACTTTTTTAAGGTTTCATAACTACCTGTTATGTGTACAGGCACAGTCTTAGAAATCTTATATACGTTTGAAAAAAATTCTTGCTATATACAAGGATTTGAATAGAAGGTCAGGGACAAGAAAATAAAATCAATTATTTTCTTTACAAATGAGTTTGACATAAAATAAATATCTTTACTCTCATAGTCCTTTAGTCTGACTACAACATCAATGACTTAAAATTTAATTGATTTCTTTTAATTCGTTCAAAGCGTAGATCTTGCATTTGCTTTAAGATCCGAAACCTACTTATCCAATGGACTTAAGAAGGTCAAAAATCAACTTAATTTCTACAGAGCCATTAAGTAAAGATATATTTTTAAGTTCACAAAAATCATGTACGTAAAATATCAGAGTTGTGTTGATTCAGAAATAAAAGGTACTGTCGTCATGTTAACTAACAGAAATAATATACAAATAGATCTATTCGTTATTTTAGTGTTATTTATTTTACATAACCTCCACAGTCTCAAAATATTGAATGTCATAAGTTCTCTAAAAATCCAAGGTTGTTAAAGAATAACTCAGAAGTGGGTTGTTGATTTTTTGCTTTCGATTAATACATCATTAATCTCCTTAAACATCCTATTTAAATTGGTCAATTGCATCCATGTTTATGAAAATTTAATAATTTTAGTTTTTTGGTCATTAAACTGTAATTAGAAAATGAAATTAAATTCCTTTTTTTATATAATATGTATAATCAAAACACAATCCAGGCTTGGCTGAAACTTCAACAAAAACAGCAATCACAGCGTAGGGCCCACACTTCGAATGATTGCGGTTTGTGTTTTGCTCTTGGAACAATTAGGCATCTCTCATGCCAATGATATCACAATGTGACCGAATGCCTTTATTACAAGAATGCTAAAAGGTTGTAGTAGTTACACTCGTTAAAACTTGTCCTACAATTTAATATACATTTGGAACATACTGTGGTCATTTACGTAAAGTTTTCTAAATAAATGTGTGTTTTGAATAGTTTATAAATATAAAGCGAATGTAAATAGTAATTATAATAATAAAAACGGCTTAGTTTAATAAATTTTTAATAAATATTATGTAGAGATAATTCTTTTTCATTCAAAATAAAATTTTGCTAATTCCCATTAACATACGAGATATTAAAAAGTCCCGTAAACGCTTAGTATTTAATGTAGCATATGATTGAATATAAAGAAACAAAACTAAGTAAGTGGATAACGCACGTAAAATTACACTTGACGAAAGCAGTGTTAGGTTTCAGTCATATCAGTTGAATAGCTCACAAGTAATCGAAAGAAAATCTAAAATGTATATTGATAGGCTACTCGAACAAGGTTAGATGGCGGTTATAGGCTGTGGGTGTTCCCCATACCTCACTACTAGTTCCCCATTATTCGTTAAAAGCTCAAATTTTTATTGTGAATTACATATAACTTACAATAAAGTAGTTATGTTTCAAAAGTGACAAAAACTAACCGTAAAAAAATATTACAAAAGATATTCACAATAGGGTATATTTCGTAAGGTAATATGAAATCTACAGACACGATTTCGTTGAATTCAGCCTGGATTGTATTTTTATTAGACAAAAACAAATAAGACAAAAAATCTTTCTTGACACTTAATAAAGTAAAATCTTGTCCATGGGGTTAATAAGATATTAAAATAATAAGTCAATAAAATTTTTATTTTGAGGTTTATTTTATTTATTTATTTATACATTTACGGCAGTCGCCATTTACAATTGAGTTTTTCGTTAATGTGAGTAAATCTAGATGGTGGTGCATGCTAAACCTAGTTACAAACAAAAATGTCATGTTGGTACATACAGTGCAACTTAAATACAAGGCAAAATTCTACTTATATCAAACATACCTACTCAACATACAGAAAGGTAACAATGACTAGAATGCAACTGAAACAACTAAGAAAACGTGCTTATGTCTGAAAAAAAATGCAACAGATACAAGAGTTTAACAATAATAATAAATGCAATACATGGTGTGTGATGCGTGCAAAAGGTTCATACAGAGAAAAAGAGCAATACTTAAATATTTAACATGCAGTGGCCAGAAAGGCAAAGATTTTCAACAAGTTGGTTACAATCAATAACAAGAACATACACGCGGTGGGACAAAAATACAAAAAGCGAGACAAAAAAGGATCACAATGACGGTCTAGTGCATTCTTATTTACTGAGAGAGAGCAGACAATTTATGCAAAGAATTCTAGTCATGCAAGGTGGTGCACTGAGATTGACACAACACAGCAGACCGTCTGGGGCGAAGGTCGAATCAGGAGGTGATGTTGGCAGGTAACATAGTCCGGAAGAGTCTTTTCTTAAATGTAGTTGGGGTGTCTCCTGCGAAGAAGTCCACATTGGTTGCAATCCTGTTCCCGAGCTTCATCATTCGAGGGAAGGGTGCATGCATCAGATAGTTGGTGGGATAAGACTTCCTGGAGAAGAGTTCTGTTGATCTAGTTCGGCCACCGGTGCGAAAATTGATGCATTCAAGCAGCTCACTGCAATTGACCCTTCCAGTTAGCAGTTTGTGGAGGAAACATAGGTCAGCAATGTCTCGTCGAATATGAAGGGGGGCAAGACCCAGTTGACTTTCAATTTCGGACACAGGAACATCCAGATAACGATATCCCATCTTCATCCCAACCAAACGAATGAAGCGCCGTTGGACTGACTGGAGCCTCTCTGAGTGAGCAAGGTAGAAAGGATTCTGCCGCACAAGTGAGAGGTAGAGGAGACGCAACGTACCAATAGAGAAGGGATCTTTTGAGAGTCTGAAAATCATCCCAAGAGATTTGTTTGCCTTGGAGCAGATCTCGTTGATGTGTTCTTCAGGAGATAAGTCGGAGACCAAAAGGACACCTAGGTCACGCATTGAGGAGCAGCGTTCGATAGGTAGTTAGTAGCTGATGACGTAATTGAAGTGTATAGGATGGTCGCTCCTTGAAAAGGTGATGGTGCGGCATTTTGAATGGTTGAGGGACATGAGGTTGCTTTCCGTCCATTCCGCAAGGAAGTCGATTGCTCGCTGAAGATTCTGGCAGTCATCGATGGTGGAGATCTCATTAATCAGCTTCACGTCATCAGCGAAGAGAAGGCAATTGACATTAATATGATGAGGGAGATCGTTTATGAACATACTGAACAGAAAGGGTCCAAGCAAAGACCCCTGAGGCACACCTGAGGAAGCAGTGATTGGCAGGGAGATGTGAGATGAGAATTTGACGAATAGCTTTCTGTCTGTAAGATAGCTCTGCAACCAATCCAAAACCAAACCCTGAATGCCGTATTCTCGTAGCTTGCTTATGAGGAGGCAGTGGTTGACCCGGTCAAAGGCTTTGGCGTAGTCAAGATAAATTACATCTAATTGGTTGCCATTAGAAAAAGCCGATAGTATCTGATTTTGAAGGACTAGGAGGTTTGTTTGCGTGGATCGGCCTTTCAGGAAGCCATGTTGTTCCTTGGCAATGATGTGAGCGAAAGCGGTGGCCATCTTTTCCAGAACCAGAGCCTCAAATATTTTTCCAACTGAGGGTAGAATAACAATGGGCCTGTAGTTTGAAGCTTCTGTGAGGTCAGATGTTTTAGGAATTGGAACCAAGTAGCCATTTTTTAGACTGTTAGGGAAGACTCCGGATGAAAGTGATTTGTTGAATAGGCTCGTTAAGGTTGGGGCAAGAAGATCGGCACAGTGCTTGAGAACTCGAGGTGGGATGGCATCAGGGCCACAACCCTTGGACTCATCCAGAGTAGATAACTTGTTAAACACTTCCTGTTCAGAGACATAGCAGACAGAAAAATTAGCAAAGTTTCTGTAATGATGATTTAAGATGCATGGGCGCGCCGGTACAAAGACAGATGAGAAATACTGGGCAAGGAGGTTACACATATTTTGAGGTTCAGATGCTTCATTGTTGTTGTACTTGATGACGGTGGTCTTTGGCATATGCCCGCTAGTGTTGTTCAGGTGACTCCAGATAGCTCGAGGTTCGAAGGCAGGATAGAGTCAATGTGCTTGATGTAGTCCTTGTAGCAGGTTCTGGAGAGGGCTTTACATTGACTTCTGAGTGAACAAAATCTTATGTAGTCAGATTGTCTAAGAGTTGTTTTATAGGCTTTATGGGCAAGTTTTTTGTTCAAGGTCAGCTCCTTAAGCTCATTGGTGAACCATTTCGGGAAGTGTGAGGGACCAGACTTCTTCACGGGAGTGTTGTTCAGGATTATGTGTTGGATTTGGGAGAGATAGTCTTCGAAGGCAGTGTTGACATCGAGATCAGATAGAGATAAGTACTGAGTGAGGAGAGGAAGTGAGTGACTCTCTGATAGCAGCAAGGTTACATCGACGAAAATCTGGGGTAGACACCGTAGTTCTCTCTTGTGGACAGTGCATGATGTCGATATCGAAAGCTAAAGCAGGGTGGTGGTTCTCTTCATGGATCGGGGGATCAAGAGCTCGAGTGGCATTTAAGGAGAGGTCCGTGGTAAAGATGAGATCCAGCAGGACGCCGCGCTCATTGCTGATATGATTGATTTGACTCATTGAGTGCAGGTCACACATGTCAAAAAGTTGGTGAGCAGAAGAATTCGGTGGGCTGGTTGAGGGTGAAACCCAATCTACTCCAGGAAGGTTGAAATCTCCGGCTAAGATTATGGTGTCATAAGCTACTGATGACAAGGCCGCATTCAAGTGATTAACAAATGTGAGGTAGGTAGTGGAAGGCCTCTGAGGGGGGATGTAAGCTGCTCCCAGAAACACAGTTAGGCTAGCATTCGGTTTGAGCAGTAAGAACAAGGCCTCGAAGTCGCTGCTAGTTGAACCAATTAGAGAAGTGCGAATGTCTTTGTGGGTGGCAATGAGGATGCCCCCTCCGGAGTCCTTGTTTGAAGCAAGAAGAGAGCGATCGCAGCGGTAGACATCGTGACTGTGAAGACCCAGCTCATTCGAATCAATATCACTTTGCAGGTTTGTTTTAACTATGATAAGTATATCATAATATGTTGTAGCTACTGAGGTACGAAAGTCTTGGATTTTGGATCGGAGACCATTAACATTTTGGAGCAAGGCACTCACCGTGGATTGACGCTGAGTGCCTAAGTCGAGTTTTTTTGGCTTGGAAGACACAATCTTTGGGGTCCCGTTGACGAATTTAATTGTGAGATTTTCTTCGCCAGAAGCCGTTCGCTGTTGCAGCTGTGACCTCAGATCATTAAGATAGGCTCGTTGCATGGGCGTGCGGTCAGAGGTGATAGAAATTCCAGCAAGGTCAGGGTGGTTTTTAAGAGCGTTCTTATCGAAGTTCTTCAGGAACTCCAGGTTATCAGCCTCAGAAGGGAAACAAATTTTCAGGGGTCGTTGACCTTCTTTTTTGTTTACTCCAATCCGGGAAACATGCACTCGACAGTTGGAGAGGTTTGCACAGGTTATCTCCAGACATTGTTTGATCAGATCTAAGTCTGATTTTTGGCGAGAGGAAGCTTCGGCAGAGGGTGCCTCGGGAAGTCCAAAGACAATTGAGTTGCGAGCTCTACGATTACGCTCCTTCCCTTCAGCAAAAAAGTTTTCAAAATCTGGGGTATTTGGAGCCTTGGAACCATTTTCAGTTACATCAGACAACATAGAGTTCAATTCATCCCTACTTACATGTGTGGACTCAAGACTAGATAGTCGTTTTTCGATGTCTTCCACACGAGGCTCTAGGCTTGACATTTTATCAGAGACACTTTTCAAGTCTTCTTTGATTATTTTTACGTCTTCTGGGACACCATCCAGACGTTCAACTCTTGCACTGAGGTCACTGATTTTATCGACCAACAGATCGAGCTTAGCCATAGATCAAATCATCGATCAAATATTTTAATTATTTGGGATGAAATGTCAAGATTCTATACTAGAACTATCTTAAAGGTATTCAGAAATGTTTGATTATCGGATTTTAAAGTAAAAAATAAAACATATTTGAAAGGCACAAAATTAAGTGTACATGAAGGGTATAAAATTCCTCGTGTTGGCATTGCAATTTGATTACGCCTATCGTTGCAAACCATGGTTAAGTCAGCTGGTTTACTATATATTAGTCAAATACCACTCACTTATGTATCAGATAATCTCAATAACCATAGGATCTAGGGATCTAGAGGGTTAAAGTTTTGCATGGGTTCCTCTTTCATCATATGGTAAACTTAGCTATGAATACAATAAAATCAAATGCAATTGGTAGGGATAGGATCTCTATACAGATGATAAAGGCTATGAGTCCATATGGCATTGGGGCCATTTCTCATCTTATCAACAAATCGTTGACAAATGGGGTGTGGAAATTGGAAACAGAGTATTTTGCATCCGCTCCCGAAGACATCTGCCCCTAAATTAAAAGGTGTCCAACAGTTAAGGCCCATCTTAATTTTGCCTGCAATTTCCAATTCTTGAGAAATTTGTAGTCAAACAACTCAATGAGTACATTAAACAAGAGGATATTCTGCCCAAAACTCAATCTGGGTTCAGAGAAAATCACAGTGTACCTCCTGCACTGATATGGTAAATCTTTTTAGTAAATTATTTGATGCAAAAGACAAAGGAAAATTTAGCTCACTAGTACTTCTAGATTACTCTCAGGCTTTTGACTCAATCAATCAGTAGTTGCTGTTGGCGAAAATGAATTATTATCGCTTTGGAGTGGAAGTAATTGAGTGGTTTAGATCATATTTAGCTACAGAACACAGGTCACGAAGTTTGAAGGCGAGATACCATCAGTTCTTCAGAGAGGGAGAGGTGTGCCTCAAGGAAGCTGCTTGGGGCCTATCCTTTTCAATCTTTACACATCAAAGAAGAATCTTTACAAAGAAAAGAACGAATCTAAAAACTATTGGGCTGACGGAGTTGGAATTTTGCATGGACCTTCCTCTTTGCTAATAGGTGTTTACTAAGGAAAAAAGTAATGAGGCCTAAACTACGGATCGTTTGAATCTGAACACTGAGATTCTTCTTAGAACTACACGCTTGGTAGGTGGAAAAAATACAAACAAAGTTTTTTTAATACCGCATAAATTGATATTCAGGGTTAATAGTACGACTGCCGGCAAAAAATTCAATAGCAAAATTCATCATGTCAATAGCAAAAGTTGTTTCCCCTCAAAGATAAATAGATTATTCCCTGTGTGAAATTCACTAAAACGATTCACATACTCTTCCATACTACCGATCGCTTATTTTTTTTTTTTTTTATAAGCAGCAGAAAATAGCTAAACAAAGTAAAAAATACCTAAATGTTGGTAATATTACTATATTTTAATATTTATCTGATTTGACGTTTGAATATGGCATTGGGAGTTTGTTTGCTAGGACCAAAAATATGAAATCAATCACAACAACAACAAAATGTTAATAAACAACTCTTGTTTTGAAAGGTAACTGGAAACACATAAAAAAATATTGGTTAAAGATTAAAGTTGGTTTAAAAATAGAAATGTATTATTTAAAAATTATATTATATAATCAATTATTTGATTGCTAAAGCTAAACGTAAGAAAACTCAAAATAGGATTATTCCTGACAATTACGAAAAACACTTTTGAGGACTAGCGATAGATATATTGCAACAAGACATAAAATGATATTGTAAATTGCTCAAATAAAAAAAAAATGGAATGTATATTTAGAATTGGTAAACATTTTAGCATCATTAATTGAAAATAATAAAACGATTATAAAACTCTAAAATTTGTTATTAGACTGGTTTAAGGACGATATATACTGCAAATTTGTAAAAGTTCAAAATTTAGTCCATTAAAAACCTTTCAAATACATACTATAAAAAAATTTTAAAAACTATATTTTTAGGTATATTTTGTAGCATATTACTCTTAATTCAAATCCTTTAAACGACAAATGATATGTGAAGTCTATTCGGGCTTATTTTAAGCGATCTTTGGGGAAGTTCCTTGGAGGAAATCCTGAATAAAAGTTCATTGGACTTTTTCATATAATTTGATTTTAAACATATTTAATTTCAGAACAATATCAGACATAACCAATTTAAGAATGTAAACTATTTTCTACGTTAATGTAGTTTTTTATATGATAATAATAATATGAAATTTGAGAACATGCAATGTTTCCCAATCATCAATTTGGGATCCACTTTCACTTTATTACATAATTATTAAAAATATTCTTAAATGCTGTCACGTTCAATTTTGAAGAACCACTCCCTGACAGGGTTGATGGTAATAGTATTGCATTTATCCCGTAATGCACATGAATGAACATAATAATGGGCAGACAATGCAGCAGCAAATTGAATATCCACTCAATCGGCGGAAATGATGTAAAACCATTTTGGTACATTGGATGGATTTATTATAGTTATGAATCTATTATGCGAAATAACTCGTGTTTCATTATTTTTCAATGAATTAGTTTATCAATAATTATTAGAACAACCAATCAAATAAAAATTAATTAATTTTTGTGACAAAATAACTTGCAAATAATTTTTTTATTAAAAAGCTAATTATAATTTTTTTCAGGAAATAAAATGAAAAAAAAAATTACTTAAAACTTTGTTTCTAAACTATACAACTATACTTATGAAAACAGGTTACGATAGTTATATTATTTGTATTAGCTTATTACGTATGCATTATACTTTTAATTAATAATTATATTTTATTTTTCTCTCTCATTTTTAAACCACTGTGTAGTTCATAGATTTAACTGATGTATGGCATTGTCTGTTTTGCATAATACCGTAAACAAACAACTAAAGGCGGATATTTTTTATTATTTTCAGATGTTTTTATGATAAAATGAATGGAGTACTATAACATATACAAAAATATGTCTAATATAGAACATATACAGATTTAATCTAATATATGTACAATATAGAACCCTGAAATATAGTTAATTCAAGCTTATCTCGAAAGTAATATCAAACACTCAGTAAAGTTTTAACAAAAAAGTATTTTTTACAACGGTGTCAAGACTTTTTTATGTATTACTCTTCATTACAATAGCATTATAACTACTGTGCTCATGTTGACAAACCATTTGGGTTGTTATAATTATAATAATTTCTGATTGTATTTTCTGTTTTGCATTGGATATTTTGATTCTAATTCTTATTATTCTGCGATTTGTCGAAAGTTTTCGACATCTTTGACCATTCTATTCTTTGTGATAAACTGAAATCTTTCGGCATTCATGGGTGTTTCACTTCTCTGGTTTAGGTCTTATCTAGTTGGTAAGAAACAATACGTGTAGGCTGACTATAATTCATTTTATGATTTATCTGACTTTAAGTTCGGTGTCCCTCAGGGATCAATTATTGGATCCTTGCTATTCACTATTTATATTAATGACGTTGGGGCTCATGTTCAATCACCTTCCTTGACACTGTACGCTGACGACATCACAATGTTATTTACTGGCTCTCTCGAAAATATCCTAGATGACATTGCTCTTCCAGTATCTGAGTTTGAGAATTGGCTGTTGCGTAATAACTTGCTTCTGAATAGGGACAAGACCAACTATGTCCAATTACTTACTAGAAATAAGCGTGCTCTGGATTTAAGTTTCCCATAATCTTCCATAAAAGGGTTTTCCCATATCAAGTTTTTTGGAGTGAGGATGGATTTCCAATTAACATGGAACCCCCTTATCTCTGATCTCTGTAAGAAGCTTAGTACGGTAAACGTTGCCCTGAGGACATTGTTTCCATTGCTTGAGCGTGAGGATCTGTTAACATTATACTACGGTTGTTTCAATCCATTATGTCGTACGAGATTGAAGTTTGGGGCGGTTCTGTTCATACCAATAATTTAGAACAAAAAAGACAGTTCGTATTTGTTTTTGTTATTATTATTATCATTATTTCCACCCACCCAATCCTGTAGAGGGGTTTTCAGGCAACTTAACACTCTGACCCCTTCCTCAATGTACATTCTTTAAGTAACCTTGTTGTTAAAACAAAAACTTAGTTCCCTCCAAACTCTATGTGTAAATCATCAGTACCCCACCCGACATGGTGCTTATCTCCTCCCTCCCCAAATTCACCTATCCTTATCAGAAGTAGAGGCGCTTCAATCTGGCATAAAATTTTACAATAATCTCCCCAGTGATTTGAGAGGTTGCAAATTTTTGTTAAATTTAAAAGTAAGACTAAAAATTTTCTTATAAATAAAGAACTAAGAAGTGTTGATTAATTCCTGTCTGCTTAAATAAACATTCTAAATATTGTATTGTGTGATGAGTTTTAGTTTATTTATTCATTTGTACATACTTTTGTATATATAAATTTTGTTATACAATGACTTCTGAGATATTCAATATTGTAATCTATATCTATTCAGACAATAAATGACTATGACTAAATATCACAATATTTTTATAAGGTTAACAGAAAAAACTGGAATTACCTTACAAACACAGAAAAAATCGACAAACCACAATGCAATCTGCAGTCAATGCTCCTAATACCCATACAATCTATTGCCAGCTAATCATCGGACAATGTTTGTGAGGTTGTTTGTCATGACCAGACGGCTTATAGTCCAGTCATATTAGCGAAATTACCTAAAAAAACTCTTATAAGTGTGAAACTTGGTATATATATTGATATTTACATCCGGAATAACATATCAAAAGTCCTCAAAAAATAAACTTGTGCTATGGCCGCCATCTTGTAAAATGGCGCCCGAAAACCAGTTTTTCTCCAATTACTAAAAAACTATTCATCCTATAAAAAAACCTTAAATGTAAAAAATGTTCGCCAAAAAAAGAGCTACAACTTTGGTCCTTAACAATATTTCGATATAATTAACCGTTTAACCATAAAATTCAATATTTAGAAAATAAATTTGAAAATTCGTTAAAAAACCTGATTTGCTATTAAAAATGTTTTAAATACATTATTTTAAAATTTATTTTACTATTTTAATTTAATAACTGGAATGTTCTGAACATTTTTATACCAGTGACATAACTTTTACCTTTCCATTTATATATTTTTGTGATTTTTTTATTTTTCGCTGCTGATGCTTTCGTTGATAAACTACCATAATATTCCCATACTGAGTTCATTATGGTACAAGGATGGGATTTGGTACCTATGTATGTTGTATTTACTGAAATAACATAACAAAACCCTCGCAAAAACATTTTAGTAGGCAGTTATCTTAGTAAATGGATATTGGATTAAGAAATTAAAAATTAATAAGTGGATATAGCTTAATATTGTATGTAGGAAAAAACAAAAGTTAAAGCTCTTTTTTGTCCTAAGCAATAATTTGATATACTTAACCGTTTAGCCATAAAATGCAATATTTAGAAAATATATGTGAAAATCGTAAAAAAAACATTAATTGCCATAAAAAATATTTGAAATAAATTATTTTAACATTTGTTTTATTATTTTAATTTAAAAAATGGAATTTTTCTGAACAGTTTCATACCGGTAACATAACTTTTATCTTTCCATTTATATTTTCTGTGATATTTTTAAATGTCGTTGTTGGACTACCATAATAATCTCCTATTGTGTTTAGGATCCATGGTTGGTTTTATTGATTTTTTAGTTTTGATATTTATGTTGGTACCCAGAGTAGAACTTCAGTGCGATGAATGACGTTGGAGCAATTATGTAACAGTATACAATAATAATTATTTGAATTAAAAATAATTAATTTTATTAAAGGGGTTTGTTTTTTCCTACATACAATACTTAGCTATATCCACTTATTAATTTTTAATGTCTTAATTCTTAGGTAAAATTCAATATCCATTTACTAAGATAACTGCCTACTAAAACGTTTTTGCGAGGGTTTTGTTATGTTATTTCAGTAAATACAACATACATAGGTACCAAATCCCATCCTTGTACCATAATGAACTCAGAATGGGAATATTATGGTAGTTTATCAACGAAAGCATCAGCAGCGAAAAATAATAAAAAATCACAAAAATATATAAATGGAAAAGTAAAAGTTATGTCACTGGTATGAAAATGTTCAGAACATTCCAGTTATTAAATTAAAATAGTAAAATAAATTTTAAAATAATGTATTTAAAACATTTTTAATAGCAAATCAGGTTTTTTAACGAATTTTCAAATTTATTTTCTAAATATTGAATTTTATGGCTAAACGGTTAATTATATCGAAATATTGTTAAGGACCAAAGTTGTAGCTTTTTTTTTGGCGAACATTTTTTACATTTAAGGTTTTTTTATAGGATGAATAGTTTTTGAGTAATTGGAGAAAAACTGGTTTTCGGGCGCCATTTTCCAAGATGGCGGCCATAGCACAAGTTTATTTTTCGAGGACTTTTGATATGTTATTCCGGATGTAAATATCAATATATATACCAAGTTTCACACTTATAAGAATTTTTTTAGGTAATGGAGAAATTTTGATTTAAAATGACTACACTATTAATTTGTGTTGTCATCCCCACCATTGGTTGTAGAATCTTCAACCTCAACTTTACACAACAAATAAATATCTTTGGTCTTTATAATACACGGTTAATAAATGTTATTTTTATTCGCATAAAACAGAATTATTGATAATAATAACAAAAACCAGTACCTAGGCGTTGAAAAACATCATTAACTCAGTTCTTTTTAGTATTTTTTGTATTGTGTTTATCTACGCCAGTGTTCATTATTCAAGTTACAATAAAAAAGATAAATCTGATGTAATCTACTGTAAGAGAAGAATTGAAGAGGGTAGGCCTACGCAGGAAACATAATTTATGTGGAATAGTTACAAAGCACGATGCGTTAATATGCATCTATTATCATAGAAATACATTTTCTCAGTGACGTAAGTAGTGAGGGAAGTGGCGTGCGGTGACTAGCGCCCCGGGTGCCGAACGTAAGGGAGCGCAGAAGATCAGGGCGACGGCCCAGGGCGCCGAAGTTCAAAAGGCGCCATGACGACGAGATGAGCACCCTCGCTTGACCATACTTAGACGTGCAAACGTTGAGGATGAGTTCACCGGTCAGCGGAAACGAGCACTCTCGATTGTGGGTTAAGGGCGCCTAATATTGACTATAATGAGTACCTCTGTGTGTACGGTTAAGGACGATTCCAGGTAGCAAAGAGCATCCACTACCGGCAGAAAAGAGCTCCCGCCCTCGGCCGTAAAGAGCTCTCCCGGTGGGCGGATAAGATCGTCCGCTCACAATGGTAACAAAGAGCAACCGAATTTGTGGTGGTGGTTTTTTCAGTGTCTTCACCTGGACCTAGTTAGAAGTAAATAATTGTAGAGCAAAATTTTTTGATGGTATATATTGTGTAGTATATAAATTTGAAATACTTGACTAACAAATTAAGTATTCTATATTTTAATAGACAAGCATGATTCTCACATTAGTTGTTATTATGTTCAGCCATAAGATGAATACCACTAATGTGTTTTATTATTATTAACAAATTAACGTCAAAGGTGTCAAATCCAAAATCATTGTGATGTGGCATATGTGACCAATTTTTCTTCCCTTGAAATCCAATAACACACTGGCAATAAAGACCATAGGCTTTGATTTCAGCCCCTTGGTATGGCGACTATTTAGGACAAATGAGTGAACGGTTGGTTGACCAGTTAGCTGATCGGACCACTTGTTTGAGCCTGAAAATCAGTTGTCACAAGAGCATGGGATTTAGTCCTCTGAGTGGTCAATTGGACGTCGTCTGTTCCATCTCTCACCCATTCCCTTCCTCCAATATGCGACTTTTATCCTTTCCTGCACAAAGTAAAGGTAAATAATTATTATTCTTATTATTGTTGTGCTATTATATTTTAAATGAGAGTATCCATATAATTACATATTTGAAATTAATTTTTCGTTTTCATTTCAATGTTATTCTATTAGTGTTATATAGAAAATAGTATAACTAAAATAAATTTTAAAAAAATAATATTTCAATTTAAAATTTTTTATTTTATTGATTTTAATGCTTATTTGCTGATTAATGATTTTTGCGACTTTACTCAATGAAGCTAAATATACCATTATCAGGAAAAAAGCAAGAAACATGGATTTATTACTGTGATTGATATATTGCTCTGAATGAAATAAATTTTGTACTTAACAAAATCGTACGTTTCCGTGGAAAGTAAAAGACTATATCATAATTTGCATGATTATCATGTAGGCACATAGGCCTACACCTAAGTATTTCGTTCTCATATTATCAGCTCTCTGCAGTGGACGGTGTATAAAATCATTCAAGGACGGAGTGTACGAAATTGTTATGATTTGTTAATTTGTAATAAATCAATAGAAAAGTATTCTTTTTTCAAATATAGAGCACTTCAAAATTACATTATGGGTTACTCGCTAATAGTTATTTTCTCCAACATTCCCTGTAAAGGAATTCTTGAAGAGAAATTCATTTGCTTACATAATATTTTAAAACATTTCAAACATTGATCAATATTCCGCAAATCCTACTTAAGAGTCATATTCACCTTTGGGCCAGTAGCGCGGTCGGCTGTTGTCCATAAGGCTTTAAGGCAAACATGGTATTTTACATTAGATTTTGTCTTTTGACTATAGCCGTAACAAGTTATTTTACCGTGTGGAAAATACCCTTTGTAGTATAACAATTTAGGTAATCAACAACAAAGTAAACTGAACAAGAACACTACGTAATGTGAGCTCTGTAGGAAATGGAAATTGCTCCAGATGTTGGTCGTTAGAAACACCTGTGGACCTTAATTCCATATGTTCACATATGACTATTACAATTACTTAAATCCCAGTAACTTTGAGAATATTATTCAAGAAGTACATTTTGTATATTATTGTAAACTAAAATGGGCAAAAGAGTATAGCAAGTTTTGTGGTTTGCTTATTATAATTTCTTATTAAATATAAAACCATTAAGGAATTTCATACGATTTTTTCAAATATATTATAGTTACGCCTTTAAAAAGTATACATACAAAATATATAATGATTGTGATGTTTTTTTTTTTTCTGTTTACCTAACATCAGCCAATAAAACTTTGTTAAATAAATGTTTGTTCAAGAATAATATTAAAATAAAGTCATGTCATACAATTATGTCAATGTCACATTTCAAAAATTCTTCGGTTGATTAGAACACTAACTTTGCCTGTGAGTCATTTACTGATAAATATATACAAAACCTCTTAGGTGGTAGCAATTTAAAATTATTTGGATATATATTACACAAAAAAAAACTTAATTGCGCCTAAGGTTCTTGTAGTATGTATGTATGTAATCAAATGCTAGGCCTTATTATATTATCCTTTTGTCTAGTGTTATGACAATGAATATATGAGCTCTTGTGGAAAATATAAATATTTTCTTATAAATGCTAAACTATATTAACATACTTAGTGCGGTCGAAACATTTTCGGCTCACAAAAATAATTTTTACAGGATTTATTATAAGTGGAACCAAGCAATACTCTCAGACTTTTTTGCCAAATGAAAGCTTTCTCAGACTTTTTTTACCAAATGAAAGCTTTTTTCTTGAGAAGAATGATCCCATAGTTTTATACCATACACAATATTAATATCAATAGACCATAGTAAATCATGCAACTACGTCGGGCTAAAACATTTTTATTTTCTTAAACAAGGTAAGTCTAGTAAGTATTTACAAAGGCTACATGTTCATGTAAGCAAAGATTCCTGCAAAAGTGTAGGCCTATTCCAATCAGTTTTACAGGTTTTAACAAATCATAGTCTAATTATAAGTTTAAATAACTATTAAGTGAGAATATAAAACGTTTAATTAATTTTCAGTAGTTAGCTGAAACTATGATTTTGATCCTACCAAAGCCATATTAAGAGTCATCTTCACCTTGGGCTATTAGCCCATTGTTGCGAAGTCGGCAATGTTAACCATACGGCTTTTAATGCAAAACATGGTATTTAATTCCCCTGTTTCGGACGCCGTATTTCAACCGATTTTCCAATTTAACCAATTCAACTGATTACCAAGTTAAAACTCGGTACGTTTTTAGTTGAATAGTTATATTAGGCCCCTCATACCTCGATTTTTTTTTATTTAACAAATATTACTCTCTGGGACGTCGCAAAGTAACTTGATTGTCCTTAGTAATATTTGCAAAATTTTGAAAATTTCGAGGTATGAGTGGCCCCTAATACAACTACCTATGTAACTAAACTTTTACCAAGTTTAAAGAAAGTTTGTTGAAAAACGGTGTCCGAAACAGGGGAATAAAATACCATGTTTTGCGTTAAAAGCCGTATGGTTAACATTGCCGACTGCGCAACAATGGGCTAATGGCCCAAGGTGAAGATGACTCTTAAGATGGAAGATGGTTGGGCTTGGACACTTTTCAAGACAAAATCAGAATGCACCAGAATTGTGCGCACCCCCGCACCGATCACGACCACCCCTCCCTCCTTCCATCCCTCCCCACCAGGGCAGCTCAACAGTGCGTCTTCTTTTATCATTCTTTATCTCGAATGTTTAATGTTCCGAATTCCTTCCTTTGGCATTGATAGTGACGCTGATAACAACCTAACTTTCTTTAATTTGTTTATTATTTTTCATTAATATTCTATTGATAATTTCAATTACCTCTATATTTTTTTATTCGTATTTATTATTAATAAAATATATTTATAACTTGCAATCGACAGTCGCAAAGCAGCTCATTGGGTCTGCGCTTAGGCTTTCCTCCCGTGCAGACCATTTCCAGTATTGGCATAATTTTCTTTGTTTTATTAATAATATAAGTAACTGATTATGTAGGCCTATCTCTATATGACGTCATGTAGTATGCGTGCAATCGTATAAGTTAGATTTAAGTTAACCACTAACGTTAATGTTAGAAAATATGTGAATTATATTATTTGTATTTTTGGGAAACAAACCATTTCTGATTTCTTTGTCATACCCATATAGTAACAATAACTGAAAATAGGAAGTTACCAAAGACAAATCCTTGTGGTGACTCCACGTATTCTGAGTTCAACTTATCAACACTGACCATCTGTTTTCTGTTTTAAGATAACTTTGAATTAAACTTATTTCTCTGCCAACAACTTCATATTTTCTCAAGCTACTACATTATGTGTGGACATTATGGTAAGTTTAGTTCAAAAGGAATTAAAATATAACTCACGATAAGCATAACATCATCAACTGTGGAATGATTGGCCCAAAGGTCAAAGTGAAAAATGATATAACAAGCTATTTATAAGAAAATAACCATTATGTTGGTATACAACACAATTTGCCATTTAATTGGTCTGTATCTCTCGAGTTTTTCAAAGTAAAAAAATAAATAAAATGAAAAATACACGTGTAACTTTAATGAAATTCAGCCTGACTGGAACACATCCATTACTCATCATTAATTATATAACAAATGTAAGAGTACACAATATTACACATAAAATAATAATAAGTCTAATTTAATAATAAGTCATCTTAAGTCAATAATTTGAGATGCCACAAACATCTCCTTCTCTGGAATTACTTATGCTTGTAATTTCATAAAACATTGTCATAGATAAAAAATGGTTTGCTTATAAACGAGTTTCAACTTAAATTTACTGGAAGATCTATCATCAAATTAATAAAATAAATATTATCAACATTGAAGCATTTATCCTCAATATCGTTCATAATCGTCTTCAATGCTTGTTAAAATAATTTATTCACTGTTATAAGTAATTTACTTACAAGGTTTTTTTTTTTTTTTTTTTTTTTTGTAACGCTGTTGACATAATTTATTTACTGTTAGTTGTAAAACTGAATAAATTTTACACTGCACTTGCACTTGTTTTGTTATTTGCTTAAAATATTTATAATTTATTCAATAATACTACAATTTTGAGTGTTTTGGGATGATTTTGGAAGCACTTTTCTCAGTGGAATAGTAAGTGTATTGTAGTTCAATTTTTGTTCATGATCACCATATCCACTTGTTAACAAAGAATTGTAAAATGTGTGGGATTTTTTTTTAAAGCCTACAGCAACTCTTTATAAATTGGTTTTGCTATGTTAATAAATAAATAAATAAGCGGTGAATTAATAAAAAACACACTCAACCACTGTGGAACATTGTTTTTTTCCTTTTTTGCAAGATTACCTATTTTTTACTTTTTCTAATTCCCAAGTGGCTGAGTAGCGTTGGAGTTGTCAATAATGCCCAGTCCTCCGGGACATCATGACGTTTGGTTGATTGGTTAGGGTGTATGCAATAGCATGCCCTATTGCAAAAGAATTCTTCCAAACAATAAAAAGCCTTATACAGTAAAAAATCATTTTAAGGTGCTCTTAAACTTACAAAGATAATTAATTTGTTTACTGTTTCTGCAAATTTTTGGAAAACATTGAGTCCAAAGTACATTGGATCAACAAAATAATCAATATTGAAGGGGAAATTTTTTTCTAAGTCATGTGTTATAGCTATGATTACGATTTACAAACTTTACAGACTTTGGGTTTATATATAAACAGATTTCAAAAATGTACAAGGAAGGAACTGTCTATATTCTTAATTTAACGAAGTATTTTTACAGTGCGACTAATAAGGGAACCCTAACATACATTGAATGGTTTTTTTTGGGCAATGGAAATTCTATCCAGTTTTCATTTGTACCCCCCCCCCCCCCCCCCCAATTGGCAGAGGGATATGAGATGTAACACTCGACTAGGTAATGATATCTGTTTTTAGAATATTATTAATTTACTAAGATTATTGGTTTGTTAATTTCCTTAAGTTACGGATAACAAACTGACCCTTAGCAGTTTTGTTTTCAATCTTCGTCAACTGTTCATGCCATTCGAGTGCATCATTCACTTTCACACCTAGAAATTTGACGTCATTTCGCGTTGTTCATTGCCAACTTAAAGATTTGGTTCATTGGAAAAATTTTAATTGAGTTGTACGAAAAAAAACAACTGATGGTGACAAGTTTCATCTGTTCGGAGATTAACGACTTTCGAAGGCCTTAGGTGTACGGAAATTAGCTACTTTCGAATACAGAATAATGAAAGGATCTTAATAATGTACACAATAAATAAAAATAACTATATTTTTTAATAGAAGTTATTTGTCTTTTTCATATCGTACAGTATTTTACTTTAAATAACACTGTTTCCGCTTTAAACTTAAGATAGAGAACAATTAATTTAAAAGTATGTTATAGTAATAAAGGTGGCAAATTTTATATGAAGCTAAAAATATTAATTTTGTAAACATACAGGGTGCCCAGCTTGAACATTTACAAAATTTTCAAAGTTATTCAACAAGCCAAAATAAAAAAATCATATGAAAACATGTCCAAAAATGCTTTCTTAAGCCATTATTTTCTTTTTTAAACTCAATTATTTTTTTCATTACTCTGTATTCGAAAGTAGATACTTTCCGTACAGCTGAGGCGTTCGAAAATTGCCAATTCCTAAACAGATAAAACTAGTCACCGCCAGCTGTTTTTCCGTACATAAAAACTACTTTCGGTGGAAAGAAAACAATTCTTTACCATACATCAAATTTACCAGAATCCGATTCTCAATCAGCTGACTTAAAAACAAATTAAATTTAAAATTCTGGCTTTGTTTACTTTGTCTATTGATGAAAAAATACGAATAATGTTCCCCTAAAATTTCCAAATGTTTTTAATGATTGCATGACTAGTTCCAGACTAGTGGTGGAATATACTATTTATTTCTGTAACAAGTAGTTGAAACGAAATAATTCATATTTGACATGTTACTTTATCACACCAATGTTCATTTTCAGGAAAAAGATGATTAATTCCGATTTTCATTTTCAAAATGGCGGCAATTTAATTTTTTAACTCAAATATCTCAAAAAAGTTAATTAACAAAGGGGGACAAAAACTTAACAAATTAAATTTATCAAAAAATGATACTTAGATTGGCAAGTCCTGACAGCACGTAACAGAGTTATTACGATTTTGATTTAAAATAGCTTATATTTGTATTAATTATTATGGAAATTCTTTCCTGCAGGAAAACCACAATAACTCGGTTATTTACTGTCCAATCTTTATGTACGTGGTGTTACTGTTTATATAACTTTTTTTTTTAATAAATTTATAGTGTCAGGATTGAATATATGAAGTAAAAACCTAAAGATGATATTTTTTAAGGTAAAGTTCTTAGCAATGTTAAATTCAAATGTAAATTACGTTGAGATTGTAGCTTTAGGGTTCAAGACAAACGGGCCACCAGAAGACAAAGAGCTGACCACAATGGAAATAAATTGCCAACATCCAGTGGGTTTCCTAATGCGCAGCGTGACAGCGACTTGCCTGGGAAAACCTTTTGTGCTTTGCAGAATATATGGGTTTTGCAAAATAAATGCTCAGTTGGTGTACCTTGGAGACACTTGAGTTTTAACTTTCTAAAACTTCAAAAAAGTCCTTGTGTATTTATAACATAGTTAAAACGATACAATAACTGCATATGATAAACATTTTATGTACCTCCTTTTTATTCTTGAAAGGAGTCTAAAATGTTTAGTAACATTTTTGGGTTACCCTAGTTTACACTAGGACATGTCGGTAAAAAAAGTCCCTTAAAAGATAATGTGCAGTGGAATCGCATAAAAATACAACAACCAGAATCACAGAACATTATTGTAGCTGATTAATTTGTTATGTTAAGTTATTCGAATTTTAGACATTTTCACAAACAAATGCGCTTATTAAACCTTTGCCGTCACTAGCGATTTCTATCACAAACGCACTCTAGAATATCACTAGGGACAATAATTCCACAACACTTTTCAATCACCACCATTTGAATAATCAACACTCACCTATATTATATACTGATCACCATAATTACAACTCACTCTATCCCACAGACACAAAAAAAAAAAAAAAAAAAAAAAAAAAAAAAAACAGTCTCACAACTCCCTATAATTTTCAGCTATACAATACAGAGTTGTAGGGCTGAACTGTCTTACATAAGGTGCGTTTACACCAACGAGGTTAACTATATATAGAGTGCTCAACAGATAGGGAAAAGTGTCTCTGTTTATTGGCGCCATTTTACCCATTGTTCCCGCCATTTCCTTGGTAACCAGTCCTTTGATTGCACTTTCCCACCTGTTTTGCCATATAATTTACACCTCTCCGACGTTCCTATAGTAACCAAACTCACAGACCATCAAATAAAAACAAACAGCAAAAAAAAAAAAAATCAGATGTTTTAAAAGTATAAACTGTGATTTTTGAAGTTGGTTGCGACCAATCAGAATAGCTAAAAATATAGTAACCAAAGAAACGATGGTAAAGTGTAGGATGGTTGCCAAGGAAACGGCGGGAATTATGGGTAAAATGGCGCAAATCAACAGGGAACAACAAATAACATGTGTTGAGCACTCTATATCGATTTAACCTCGTTGGTTTACACCATAGAATGACAAACAAAAGTTTTTTATTTATCTATTTATTTATTTATTCATCTCCACGGTATACACCATTTTACAAAAAATGATTTTTAATGTTAATGTTATACCCATATGGCTTTCGTTGTCAATGTTTGGTTGTCATCTCTGGTATAAAAGGACTTTAGACTCAGTGAAACAATAGACATAAGAATTTGTTAGGCCTACCTAAGACTAGAAATAAATCGAAGACAAATAAAGTAGCTGTCAATTCATGGTATACTCCTGAGTTATGTAGATTAAGAGATTTTGTGCTTGCTGTCAGGGACAGATATGTATCAGCCACATGCCAGCAAATGAAAGAGCACCTTCGCTTGCTATATAATAGATCTAAAAATAGCTATAAGCGTAGTGTAGATGAAGCTAAGAAACAAGCTAACATGTTAGTGATCGAACATTCTGTAAATCCTTGTAAAGCGGCTTGGTCTATCTATAAGCCTAAGGTCTCATCTTGCGAGGCCAGCCCTGATGAATTTAACAACTTTCTCTTGGATAATGTTAACAACATTGTTGAAAGTATTCCAACCACCTATATGGACCCTACAAAGTTTGTAGTCCCACCTGTAGATGGCCTAACTAACTGGTCTGCGGTAACCCCAGCTGACATAATCAGGATAGTTTCAAAATATAAGCCCTCACGCAGTCCAGACATTTACGGAATGTCGACAATAGTTCTTAAGGCTGTAGTTGATGTGATTGCCCAACCTTTGGCCCTCATAATTAATGGCTGTTTTAGAAAAGGGGGTTTCCCGGATCCTTTTAAAGTCTCTATAACCATCCCCATTTATAAGAAGGGAGACCCTTCTAGTTTGAACAGTTATAGGCCCATATCGGTGATACCTGTACTTGGCAAAGTAATTGAATCTGTCATGAAAAACCAACTGGAGACCTTTTTTGAAACCAACCAACTTTTCTCTAGCCTTCAGCATGGGTTCAGGCAAAATAGATCCACGGTTACTGCGGTTGCTGAACTTATAGCAAGAGTACAGTCTGCTTTTGAACTATCTGAAACGCTGTCTCTTACGCTAGTAGATCTTAGTAAAGCGTTTGACTGCATCTCCCACAAAATTTTGATCAATTAACTTAAGCACTATGGCGTGGATGGTAAGGTTCTGGATACACTTAAATCCTATCTCCATAATAGACAACAAGTGGTCTCCTTGGGTGGAGCTCAATCTCAACCTCGGAAGGTGCGGCATGAGTCCCCCAGGGCTCGGTAATGGGACCGGTTTTATTTTTGGTCGCTATAAATGACCTAGAACTTGATGGCACGGCCCTGCGATTCGCGGACGATACCACTATCTTGTCACCGAGCCAAAACCCAGCCCTGGCATTGGAGGGAGCGGAAAGACTTTTTGAAGAAGCCAAGTCCTGGCTCATGACAAAGAAGTTAAAAATTAATGATGACAAGACCCAGAGGCTCATTTGCACTCTTAGCCAGTGCACACAAGGCTCAAATAATGTTACCCTTCTCGGCTTCACAATTGATCATAAACTCACTTGGGCCGACCATGTTGAAATGGTCTGTAAGAGGTTGGCAAGGGTCGTATTCTTGCTCAGAAAGTTAACTCGACTGGTTAGTGACTCGTACTTAATAGTAGTGTACCATGCCCTTTTCCATAGTATTTTGAGTTATGGTCTCCTACTCTGGGGCCATGCTTCATCATGCCTACAAGTTTTGAAACTACAGAAAAAAGCAGTACGTATTATAACCCATAGTAAACGCCTAGAACATTGTAAACCCCTCTTTGCTGCAACAGGAATTTTAACTATCTATAGTCACTATATATACCTTTTGGCCACTTTTGTCAAATCTAACCTACATCTGTACCCTACAAGAAACAACATCCATAGCTATGACACAAGACATCGTCTGGATATTGACATCCCCTACTGCAGACTAACAAAAACAAAAAGCTCTTTTCCAACTCTTGCACTTAAAATCTACAACTCCCTAAACACTCAAGTGAAGAATCTAGAAGTCAAGGCATTCGGCACGGCCCTCAAAACGTGGTTAAAGTCCAACCCATACTACAATCTCAAAGAATTCTTCGAAGACAGTTTTCAGGGTATGGTCTAACATCCTCCGCCAAACGCAAAGTAATACATTCCGCCCCCGGAAGTTCAAGTTTTATTTATATGTTTTATTATATGTATCATTGACACAACCTATCCGACTCTGCTGGTCTCGGTGACGACGGAGGTAATTAAAAGGTAGGTAAAGGTAATTAGACTGAACTGAATTAATTAGACTGACCTGTAGCTGTCGCTAAAACTACAGGTTTATATAGTATTTCACTAATTGAGAACAATCTTTTTCTCCAAGGCTAAACAACACCTTTTCTTTTGGGGGATTTCCACAAAGAAGAAGAACAATACATACTGTACATAACGAGCCCTAACCAATCTGAAACAATTCATAATGGTCTGTTCTAAGTTTTAAGATACCAGTGAATTAAAACTTAAATGCTACAAATAAATAATAGCCTACAACAAATACTACATTTGATTCAAAAATAAAAAAAATGTATGGTAAGTCCTAGAATATCTTCTATTGTAGAATATTCATAATATGTAGGTTAATCATATTAAGACAAAATCAATTAATTTACAAAAGTGTCATAAAAGGGTTTAAATAACAAACATTACAATACTATCTCATAACCTATGTAAGTATGTATATATCTTATACTCTAAAACAAACTCTGTTTGTACATCCAAAGTTTTTTTTGCTCCAAGGACTTTTGATTTTTTTATTGTATATGGGGTTTTTGGCCACCAGAAATCGATTGGAGCTGGTCCCATAGCTGGGAAAAATCCGGTTTCGCGCTAGAGCACTTCAAAGATCCCATGTTTTCCTTATAGAGATTTTTTTATTGAACAAAAATCAGCTGATAACTATAGTTATAAACCAATGTGTCACATCTTTAACCTGTAGGCCTAGTTTAGAAAAATTATACCAAAGTGCAGCACCCTTGGGCCTGGCGAGTGAGCAAAGCGAACGAGCTCGTCTTAAAAAGGAAGTGGGCGAGTGAGCGGAGCGAACGAACTTTGTGTGAGAACGAAAGTAATAACCTTGCCGCGCTTAAGCTCGGTCTCCCTGGTCCTACAACTATAAAACATTTCTTAACTTAAATCGATGTGAAGGTTTTACAAAATCTACTCTCACTAGGCCTACCGCAACACATTTTAGATGTAAATAGGATTTGAAACTGAAATCAGAAGAAGGGACGTGCTAATCAGATACATTATGTACTCTGAGCCAAGGAATCTAGCTTTGAGATTCAAAGTTAAAATTAAAGTAACAGCCTATAATGAAGAACATTGGGGGGATTCAAAGGAGTATTGATAAAATATTCCTTTGGTGGGAAATAAACCACACAAGAAATTTGGAACGAGGTAGAGCCAAACATTCCCTAGTGAAAAAATATGGTTCTGGGCCAGATCTGGGCCACTTCCAAAATTGGCCAGAACTGGGCCAGTTCTGGACCAGATCTGGGGTACAAATTTTCTGGTTCAGAACTGGGCCAGACCTGGCCCAGTTCTGGCCAATTTAGGAAGTGCCCAGATCTAGACCAGTTCTGGCCCAGATCTGGGATTGACTGGTCTGGCCCAGAACTGGTCCAGATCTGGCCCAGTTCTGGCCAATTTTGGAAGTGCCCAGATCTGGACCAGATGTGGTAAACTTTCAGGTCCAGGTGAGGCCTAGTTTTGGAAATTTTGGAAGTGACTAAATCTGGGATAGGAGTGGGTCTAGTGAGGTAGGACTGGGGTAGGTCTGCAGAATATCGGGGTGAAATGTTGAGTGTTATCTGGATGACTAGAATTTGATAACAAGCTAAATAAAACGTGAATAAAAATCCAAAACAGAGGTTAATGTTAATACAAAATTACATGCCCAAATACCACAGATGATTTTTAAAAATTATCAAAAAGTAAGAATCCACACTTAAATGTGTAACCCCAAGTACTGTACATTGTACAACACTATATTTCAATATGAGTGTATGACTATCATATTTTTATAATGTTAGACAACACAACTTGAATTAAATAAATGATCAATAAATGTTATGAGTTATTAAAATCTAAACTGAGTTGACTACTGATATCTATAATCACAAAGATACTGTTTTACCCTCCAAAGGATAGCAAATAATAAAACAAAACAAAATAAGCGAGTACCTTTATAGAGAAAAACAGCAGGCTTAAAAATAAATACCAAAGATTTGCTTCTGTAAAAAATTGTAATAAACATTTTTTATATTTTATTCACAAAAATCCTATTACCAAAAGTAGGCTATTCATAATTAATCAGTCCTTTTGTAACTCAACTAAAAAGTCTGCATTCAAAGTTTGTTTCACTTTATTTAGCTTCTCTTTCTTGAGTTGGATTGCAGTTGAGTAGTCTCAATTTTCCAAGTTCTTGGGATCAGATATCTGTAACCAAACCAATCAATGATCAGAAAGTTTTAGAATTAGCCAAATGGGGTTTATTCTCATGTCTGTTACAATAATACTTCAATAAGTAATAAGTACCTGCAATGAAATCAATTTAATTTCATTGTGAGTCTTATCAGTACCTAAATTAATAAATGTTTGGCCTATTATGTTATTAACACCTGATTTAGATAGTGAAAAAATACCTTTTGAATAGTGAAATAAATATGTGTGAAAAAAATAATGACTACAGTAAAATCAAATACCTGATTTTTATTTAAGTTTTATAAAAAAAATTGGACCTTGGTTTTTTTTCAAAACATGGGGACATTTGCTGTTTCCCTGATCAATTTAAAAGCTTATTGGTAGCTTAAAACTTTAGAAATTAAGAAATTATAAATCTAACCTGAATCAGTCATGACAAAAAAAAAACTTTTGAAGTACTATTTCAGTCTTAACCACTCTGAGGGTTTGCGAGCCATCACAGTAAAACCTACCATGTCTGACTACGAGGAACTGGTTAAAAATCACAATATTTATAGATATGTGTATAAAATCATAAATGGTGTGTAGAATAAGTATTTCACATTTCGACAGGCTCAGCAACGACAGGAGAGTGGGAATCACAGATAGACGGTAAGACACTAGTTAGGTCGGATATTGATCGGGAGGAGATAGTTATCGGAAGGTCGAATATAAGAGGTTTTTACTGTATCTTTATCATATGACATGATGAAAATATAAAGAAATAAAGAATGAGGTCTAAAATAATATCAAGCTATATAGATCGACTTACCACTTTGATAAGCCTATGGGATTTGGAGAGTGTTTAGCGACGCCTAATGATGATTCCATCAATTCTTCTTCCTTGTCTAGGTCTTCCTGCAGTGTACACGTCACTGACTCTCTTCTGAAACAAAAGTAATCTACATGTCAACTGGCCTTAACACAGTTTCAATGGGAAAATTCGTTATCCAACCTTGTTGCTATTATCGCTGGTTAGTTAGTTATAAACCTTTTGATTTTATTGCGAGTCTATAGTACAAAAATTAATAAATGTTACCGTAGGCCTATTATGTTATACCCTGATGTTAATACCTGATTTATACCCCATACAAAATAAATGTGCGGTCGAAAGACAAAATTTTATTTCCCACTACAAAGAATATTCCCTTAATACCTTCCTGAATTCCCCAATTTTCTTAACAATCGGATGTTATTTTAATTTCACCCTTAAAATTCAGAGTAGAAAATAGCGCTGATGATCGTGTTACTTCCTTAACTTGCCACTGAAAGCGCACCTTGTTACATCTCAAACGTCAAAATTAGAATATTTGTTTACGAAAAAGCAAAGCATTGGCTGAAAGTGACATGAGGTATTAAACAGCTGTAGTAATTCTCAGTGATTATGATTGGTTGGATTCTTGGCAGCGGGAGGAATGGGAAAAATTGGGGAATTACAATCTGCGTTTCGACCGCACATTTATTTTGAACGGGGTATAGTCAGTGACAAAAATACCTTGTGAATAATGAAATAAATAAGAGAATCGTTAAAAAACAAACTGTAATTAGGCCTAATTATACATACTGTATATTAAATTAAATTTAAAAAAAATTACTGATTGACATGAAATTGTTAAACAAATGACTTAGTGATGTAAGAACGAATCCACTTTAGAAGTTATATACAACCCTTTTCAGACAAGCATTCTTCAGGACATATTAACTGAAATGACGGATAGCAGAAAAATTGATTCATAAAAAATAAAATAACTAACAAATTTATTATACTGTACAGTCAACCCCCGGTTAACGAACCCCCACATTGCTGTGTCTCAATCACATTTGCCTTTAGAACCCTCAATCGTTGCTGTGCTGGTGTTATATCAAAATATAAAACAGATACACCGTAGAAATACCCGATGTATACAGTAAGCTCCCAAAAAGCCGGACTACGGTACTGAACTCTGGGTTGTGAGAGTTAATAAGATAGTAAACACATAAGAAAAATATGAATCTGCTAGTTTACGTTATTATTATAAAACATTTAACCACGGTATTGCATAATGTACATAATGCCAAATCTAAAACTTAAACTTCATCTGTTAAAAAAAAAAAAAAACAACTTAAAACACCACATTTTTTTGTGCTCCGCTGAATGTGAGCGAAAAAGCTTACATTCAGTAATACACCACAATATTGTGATTTTCATTTACAATTTATAAAAAATATTTATCTATACAGTACTGATAAAACAGTTCTATTTTGTTGGCAAAGCAATAAGGATGAGAATGGATTTTTCTCAATGGTAAGAAAAGGTCGGTTAAACTTATAATTTTTAATATTCAGGGCAGATACACTTAAACGTGCCAATTTTGTGCCAAAGAGAAGAGGTTTATCCGAACCACAATTAATCCGGGGTTGTTAAGAGAGGGTCTACTGAATGTATTGTAGGCCTCGGCCTCATATTCACAGGCTCACCAATGATAACAGCGACGAAGGCGGATCACCATCTTTCACCGTTTATTTAAACAGATACAGAAACCAAGAAATAAACAGAAAATAATTAGGCCTATTTTCAGATAGTAATGATGGAGATGGGTGAAAATTAAACCCAATTTAGTGTTATAAATTATATCAAAATGATTATAATCGTAATTCAGTTTAAATCTAATGTCCTTCAATTATCCTGACTCCACTGTTATTGAAATTTTCAATTTGCAATTAAATTGATATTTAATCGATACTACAATCAAATTAAATGCTTATCTGATTTAAACACCTGATTTAGTGGGCTAATTTAGTTTACCTACAGTAGTTCTACGATAAATTAAATTACCTTTTGACAATAAAACACATAGGCCTAAATTTAAAACAAGTTACTGAAGTGTACCAAAAACAAGTAAAAATTTTGACTAATGCAGCATACAAAATTATCAAAGAACAACACAAAATAATTTAGATAACTGTGTTTATTTTGTAGGTGTTTAAATCTTGCCTGCGTTGTGAGAAGTTACAACCTCAATCAGTCCTCAAAATGTATTGCATAGCCGAAATGCTGCCGAATACAAATTAAAGAGATATTTTTTCTTTTTTTGTATGTAAGGGAATAAGTTTAGTAGGCCTATGTGTTTGCATGATCCCATAAACCATTAATTTTGTTGGTATAAACATTGCTGTCCATAAAAGTGACAAATGAATGGTTTATGGTTAGATGGTTAGGTTAGATTATTATAATTTGTTTCTTACCTCAATACCATTTTTAATTTGATTGTTTTCATCAAATAATTTAATCACAACATCAAAATTCCAACCATTAAATGAAGTAGAATACAGTACGGTAACAAAACTACGCCAGCTAGCCTCAGGAATACATGCAAAATATTCTAAAGCACTTTGGCCCACCCAATTAGTCTACAAGCCACAACATTTAGCAATCTAAAAAATCTTAGCCAAGGACCAACTAACTCTCATAACCTAAACCAAGGTTAATCTCCATTGATATAAAGAACCAACTTGTGGCCAGGAAAGTTTAAAAATGTGGTGAGATTAGAACGTATTCAAAGTAGGCTAGGATACATAGGCTAGGTAATTGTTTCTCTTATTTAGGTATTTTATTTTGTTAAGTTGTCATTATGATTAGTAGAGATTTTACATTGTCGATCTAAATTATTTTATATTAGCCTATATAAGTTATTAGTTTTGAATGATAGAATTGTGGGAATAACAAGCTAAAAACATAATATAGGGGTAGGCCTAGGCCTTATTAGTTACAGTGATTGTCTTTGTTATTTAGAAACTAGACTGAATCAATAGGCTGGTTGATATGATATGATAGATATATTGATCAGATCGATTAATCCGAATCTTATTTTCATTCTTTTCATTCGATAAATATGGTGTCGGTAGCCCAGTTTTGAAAGTGCACCCGCCAGAGCCTCTAAATACTAGTTTGCTCGTTTTGTTTATTTAGTCAAACATGTATTTGGCACACCAAACAACAATTCTAAAAACGTATAGGCCTAGGCCTAATAGCCTGTCATAAAAAAGTTTGTACCAAGACATAACCTCCAATTGCCTACTCTATAAGAAATACAGTAGGCCTCCTATTTTAATCGTGAATGAAACATGATGACACGTAAAACTAATATAGCATATATGGCCTAATCACTTTTATTGATATTCAATTAAGTTAATTAACTCACCTGAATAGCCTATGTGGTGTGAGTAGGATTATAACCGTGTGAAGGTCTATCGTCTGCAGACTTAATTGAAGTATATCTCGACGAAAAACATAATGAAACACTAAAATCTAGTTATAAAAGAGATATACAAAAGTTTCTTCAGTTAAATTCCCATGAATGAAAAAGTATTTTAACATTGAAACTGTAACAACAACACAATACAATACACAAACGGAGGTGACACGGTGACAGACGTTAAAAAACAAACACGGGTCAACGGGAATGATGGGAAGCCACAAGCCAGCTGTATCGGCTCTGAACCAATCGCTGTCGCTGAACGTTGAGAGCTGTTCCCGCCAATGTTTTGAATTTGAATTTGAACCAGTCTAAAATTCAGTATACAGAGTGTTTCAGAACTCCCTACCAATATTTTAGGGCATTGTCCTTGGGTTAGAAACATATCTAAATATCATATTTAAATTGTCCGGAAGTCTTTAGTTACTCACACAGCCGCCATTTTGTTTTTTTCACATAATAATTTTTATTTCCGTAATGGATGGTTGTATTCAGTTCATATTTGGTATGGATATTTATGATACCAATGTACGTATCCAAGAAAAAAATTAATTTTTTGCACTGTATATTTTAAAAACGGCGGCCATTTAAAATTTTAAAACTTAAATATCTCAAAATCGGTAAATTTTATAGAAATATTACAAGACAGAAAAAAGTTGACAAATTAAATTATCTAACCAATGGTACCAAGTTTGTAAGGATTTGTCAACAAATAACGGAGTTATTGTGATTTTTTTTCTTTTTTTGCCGTTAAAATGGCCTTAATTTGCATTCAACGTTTTTATGAAGAAAAATCACAATAACTCCGTTATTTGTTGTCAGATCCTTACAAACTTGGTACCATTGGTTAGATAATTTAATTTGTCAACTTTTTTATGTCTTGTAAAATTTCTATAAAATTTACCGATTTTGAGATATTTAAGTTTAAAGTTTTAAATTGCCGCCATTTTTAAAATATACAGTGCAAAAAGTTAATTTTTTTCTTGGAAACGTACATTGGTATCATAAATATCCATATCAAATATGAACTGAATACAACCATCCATTACGGAAATAAAAATTATTATGTAAAAAAATGGCGGCTGTGTGAGTAACTAAAGACTTCCGGACAATTTAAAAATGATATTTAGATATATTTCTAACCAAGGAACAATGTCCTAAAATATTGGTAGGGAGTTCTGAAACACCCTATTGCAGTGCCTTTAAGAATTTCTGAAAACTGTTTCATAACTGACTAAATTGTTATGAATTATTAAAGCTTCAAAACTTTATAAATGTATAAACTTTATATATCAAATATTTTGTTGTTGAATAAATAAATAAATTAATTATCTATATCTTCCTCCCAACCACTAATTAGTTACCTTGTTCTTAAAAATAACTGTTCATCAAATAATTTTATTTTCTTATTTTAAAAGTTGATGACATGTTAATACGAATACCGTCCATAATATATTATTAAATCGGTAAGTTTTAATTTTGTGTGAAAAATAAGTTAACTTAAAAAATATGATTTAAAAATTCTAATTTGTTAATTTAGTAATTTAAAATTTGTTAATTTATTAATTTAAAATTTAATAATATATTTGATTAATTAAAATTAAATCTTTTATAATGACGTGATTCTTATTAACATAGAATATAAAAACTGGACGGAAAATTGATGATATAATAAAATTATTATTAAATGAAAACCCATTTTAAAATGCACACCATTGATTCAATGATTAAGAGTTAATAAAATTCCCACATCTAGTCCAGACATCTCATTTCTAGTTCGTTCAGACATCCCAGTTCTCACCATCGCACTTTTGGCCAATACATTTCAATTCTGCCCCAGACATCCCAGTTATGGTAAAATACACCCCAGTTCTGGCCCAGGCATCCCAGATCTGGCTCAGTTATGCCAGGTTCATCTGGCCCAGACATGTCCAGTTCTGGCCCAGACATCCCGGTTCTGGCCCAGACATCTCCAGTTCTGGCCCAGACATGCAAGGTTCTGGCCCAGACATGTTCCGTTCTGGCCCAGACATCCCATTTCTGGTCCAGACTTGCCAGGTTCTGGCCCAGACATGCAAGGTTCTGGCCCAGACATCTCCAGTTCTGGCCCAGACATCCCAGTTCTGGCCCAGACCTGCCCAGTTCTGGTCCAGACATCCCAGTTCTGGACCAGACATGCAAGGTTCTGGCCCAGACCTGTCCAGTTCTGGTCAAGACATCCCAGTTCTGGCCCAGACGTCTCCAATTCTGGCCCAGACATACCCAGTTCTGGCCCAGACATCCCAATTCTGGCCCAGACATGCAAGGTTCTGGCCCAGACCTGATCAGTTCTGGTCCAGACATCCCAGTTTCTGGTCCAGATCTGGCCCAGACATGCCCAGTTCTGGCCCAGACAAACCCAGTTCTGGCCCAGACATCTAAATTTCTGGTCCAGATCTGGCCAGGTCTGACCCAGAACTGGTCAGTACTGGTCTAGATCTGATCCAGGTCTGGACCAGATCTGGCCAGAAAACATTTTTTCATTAGGGTTGTCGCTAAAGTAAGAGACAAGATGTAAAGCATACAACAATCTCCACTGAAAGCCATAAGACACTATGACTGAAACATCAGTAACAAAGGAAACTGGAGCGCTTTTAAGTGATGAAAAATCAAGATGGCCTACAAATATGATTGCAGCGTTAACAATTATTACCTGAATAAAAATAATAAATCATTACAACCCCAACATCATTAAACACAGATAGCAAATATAACATTCAACAGTACTTTTTGCTTTTTCATATAAAATGCAAGTGGACGGTATTTGATAAGTGATACACAAATTTGTTACCAGTGAATGAATTAATATATTAATAATGAACCTCACCCAATAAGAGGGTGTGAGAGAAATTTCATCTAGTGTTGACAGAACTTCCATACAAACTGGCTGATACTAGCTTTTTCAGATAGTCAACTAATACAATAGTTAGTCAAACCTAAAAACATTTCTTATACTGTATACCTACTCATTCAGCAAGTATATATTAAATTTCACAGTTTTATATCATGTTACAAATTGTAAAATTACGTATTATATGACAAATAGAGGACGTTGTCCTCACCAATACCTCTTCTATATATTGGTGTTGATGTTTTTTTTTTACTATTATTAAGATTAGCAAATGGAAATATTGCATTGTTTATTTTATATAGAACATAATATAGAGAATAATTTGAAATATTTTTTTCAACTCGTGTTCAGATATTTATTATTGTCTGCCTTGCGAGACAAGCGAAACTACTTTTTAATTATCTAACTAACGCTGGTAACATTGTAGATAGTGACTATGGTATGATGCAAATAAATTTCCAATTAGGGTTAATTCATTGTTGCAAATTTATTCAAAACGCCTATAATTTTTTCAAATTGTAAAAATGACATCAAGTGAATCATAAGATATTCGCATTCACACAGCTGTGTCCTCCCTAACCACCTCTCGCCATTGCAGTTCGAGAGTGGTGAGGAAGGACACAACTGTACATTAATATTTCCATCGGACTATTTTCGTGCATTCTACTGTGTAGTAGGATTTCGTAGTACCGGAAAATTGTGAAATAATTTTCACCTTGTTCCGGGTGGATGAAATAACCATTTTATAAACTATTTTAATGGAAATGTTCAGTTAGAACCATATGTTGATTAAAATAAATTTTTTCCCTTTATTAATGATTGAGTACCGGGTTGACCGAGCCTTGCTCGTGGGTTTTAATTTATTTTTTTTAGTATCATGGTAATCAGGCTGTTAAGCTTACACCAACAACCAACTATACCTCTTCACAGCTAACAGCGGTTTCTTAGAGAATGTTTGCTTTCGTTGTTCATGCGTTGCTAAAATGGCAACCCATAAGACCAATGTAAAAAATAAAATTTTTTAAATTAATTTTAGACGAAAATAAATTTTTTGTGTGGTTGAGGCTAAATTTATTTTTGGCCCAAAAAACGTTTAAATGTAAAAGTTCAAGCAAAATATAGCCACTAAATTTGGAGGTAAAACTAAGCGCCACAGACAATCCTCATATTATGTTTCATTGAACCGAATTGACAAAAATTTTTCATGTATTGAGTTTTCCCCCTTTTTTAACACTAAGGTCCTAAATAGGTAGATTATGTTCGTTGTTCGTTGTGTCCGTGTCCGTGTTTATGTATTTATTCATGATTTTATTCTTCTTGACAACCTTCATATGAATTGCTACGACATGTTCTGTACGGCCTGATGATGATTCACTAATGAATCGAAACTAGTTGCCCCAGCAACCGATGTGGATTACAGAAAGCAGGTATATCAACTTTTAACAATTTATGCTAGATTTATGCTCTTTTCAGTGATATTTTCATCAAACCACCGGATTTTATGAAATAAAAAAATCGTGTTAATTAATAGCTTGAATCGTGTTATTAATTAATGCTACGGTTGATTAATTTCTGTTCATGCGAATGTTAAAAAAACTCTTCAGGACTTTGGAATATGATCACTTACATAAAAACGAAGAAAAGAAGTTGCTATAAAGGTATGCCTAAAATGATTTGTTAGGCCGCTAGCCACCATTTCGTTGTTTACACTTGATAGTTTTTATATCCGTAACCAATCGTTGCATTAGGTTTATATTTGACATGGACTTTTATCACAGCAATGTTTTCCGATTCGTATTTTCAAAATGGTGGTCATTTTCCATTTTTAACTCAAATATCTTAAAACATGTAAATTTTATTAACATTTTTCATGATACCAAAAAAGTAAAAAAAAAAAAAAAAAAAAAAAATTAAATTATGTAAACAATGGTTTTAAGTTAGTGAAGATCCGTCACAAACAATGGAGTTATGGAGTTTTTGTGCATAAAACCATTGATATTGCTTAACAATGCATGCAAATTTAGGTTATATTAGAAAAAAAATCTTAAGAAGAATAAAAGCAAATTGTAGTTTACTAGTTTGATTTAACTGGGGTTAAGACGAATAAAATTGAAGTTAAAAGTAATAAGCAGTTAATTGTAGCTTAGTTTTAAAGAGCAAACCAAACCTAAAAGAAGTCTATAGTTTAGTTTTAAATTACCTTATCGTCTCCAGTTCAAATCCGTTGTTGTCTACAACCTGGTTTCGGCACTGATTTTTGCCGTGTTCACGTAGTTCACAAGTCAAAACATCAAGCTGGTAAAAGCCGGTCTTGACGACGTAGTTAACGTTTTAAAAGTTTAAATAAATAACGCATATTTACGAACAGTAACAGTACACAGAAAACACATAGACGCGCGTACGCACGGACGGACGAGTGGTTGTTTTGCACTTTTTACTTAATGGTTCCGTCGCGGTAGCCGGCTTGAGGACACTGGGAGCGACGACGAGCGTGCTGAGTTGACCTTCGTGCCTTTGGCCTAGGACTCGTCCTGAGGTGGTGGCCTCTTAATATTGATTGACTCGTCTTATGTTTTTGGTGTTCAATGATTTGATTAAAAATCAATTGCGAAGAAAATTTTAGTTTTTCATTGAAAACCAGATCCTGCTCTTCTTTAGGGGCTTTATAAACATGGAATTCTTCCAGCGTGTCTAATGTATAGCCTTATGTATAGATTGCATGTCTAATTTATAGATTGCAAGTTTCAATTATCTCTAGATTATTCTCTATTTTACCACTGCTATGGTCTTCATCAATGAGGTTTTGTGCATAGATGGATTTCTGGGGGTTAGTTCGTGGAATCTTATGTTTTGTTACTCTTTTTTGGAAGGATCGGCCAGTCTGTCCCAAGTAATATTCATCACAATCGTTACATTTTAGTTTATAAACCCTAGTTTTTTTCTAATTCGTTTTTTACAGGATGTAAATGATGTTTAAGTGATTGCTCAATTTTTTGTTTTTTTTTTTATGCAGGGATTATGTTGTATGGTCTTAATTCTTTACCCAAAAGGTTATGAAGCCTATGGCCATATTCGATAGGGATGTATTTGGGCGGAAAAGTGTTAGTGGTCTCAATCTGTTTGCTTATTTTATTCAATTGTTCATTTAAAATTTCGTCGATTAATTTACTATTATAACCATTGGAGCGGGAAATATGCTTGATGATATTCAATTATTTGTTGTAGTCCTCAGTTGTTATAGGTACTTTAATTAATCTGTTAATTACTTACAGTCTTAATTAGTACAGTCTTTTTTAGACAGCCGATAACTTGAAAACTGGAGAAAATAAATATATCTTATTCTTATTCAATCATACTGTTGTAAGCTACCAGTTTAGGGCAATAACAAAACTGAAATCTAAAAGAAGAAAGTAAAAACCCAAAATCAATTATGGGAAACAATAAAAATGCGACATAACAAATATTTGTATACTGCATATGTCCTTGCCGAGTCTGTTTTGAAGATTGACACAATTGTAATGGGTTCTTTAAAAGCTCATGAAAATTGTCAAAATTAGAAGAAAACTAATCAAATGTACAGTTTGCCGAAACATTTAACTAAAGGACGGTCCCAAATTTAGCCTTGGTTACAAAGACGCTATTGCATGATTGTAGAGTTAAATTCAAGTATATTTTGAAAATGAGTACACTAAATATGTTTATATTTAGTGTACTCATTTTTAAGTGTACTCATTTTCATTTAGTGTAATAATTTATTTAGTGTACTCCTATTGTTGCAATACGGGTTGTCAAAAGACATTCAATAAAATCAGAGTAATAGAATAATTACTTGCATTGTTTATAGGAATTGTTGTTCATGTCAATGTAATTTATAGTTTAGTGTTTTCCAATCCAATATATGACTACCAGGTTTACCAAGCTTTGCTCGTTCGTTTCATTTCACTTTCGTTATAGTGACGTTGTAACAAGGTTGTTAACGTTAAACCTACAAATAATTATACCTCGTCACAGCTGACAGTTGTTAAAAAAAATGCTTAGAATTAATGTTCCTTAATTTTTGTTTACCTTTCGTTATTAATTAGTTACCAAAATAGCAATCCATAAGATTAATGGAGAAATAACGATTTTTTAAACTTAATTTTACACAAAATTAGATTTTTCTGGTGCTGTTTCTATACTTATTTTTTGGCCAAATCACTCTTAAATGCAAAGTTTAAGCAAAATGTACCCGTTAGATTTCGAGATCGTGGAACATACATTGCTTAAGACACTCCTCGAATAATAGTATAGGAATTTATGTTGGTTAGCCAGTCCTTTGGATTGAAAATTGGTGTATATCGTTTAACAAAAAAGAAGAAGCCACAGATATCTGGATTCTTTATTTTTTAAATAAGCTCTCTTTGATAAAAACATCATAGGTTGCTGGTGGATAAAGCAACAATCACGTTCTCGGTTTTTCCAAATGGGCGTTTTAGTACTTATTTTGACATTCATTTGTTGCTCTTGGGTTGTAGTTAGAACGTCTCACATTTACCTGCTTAGTTTTATCACACCTGGGATTATAGAGACAGAGGGGGGGGGGGGATTCCTAACAATCTGGTGTTTTGAACATAATATGTCCGAATCTCTTAACTTGTGTAGGTTTTTCTCTCCGTACCATCAACAGCCAAATTAAACATCAATAATTGAGCTAAACTTGTAATCCTCACAAATTAGAATGTATCAATTGTTTATCTTTTTTTTCTCCTGAACAGTTTTCACTGACACCATTAAAATAAGTTACAGTCGTCTTCAATAAAACGCTGCGGAAAGCATGTATATAGCTCCCACAATCCTGAAATGTATTCATAGTAAAGAGACTAAACAGAAACTGTTGGGCGGAAAGGTATGTAACCTATAAAAAATATAGTTCACTCTAATGATCCTTTGATAACGTTTATAAAAATGCTAGAACTATTGTAAATAGACAAAAAAGAGAAAGAAAACCCCTTGGATGACATAGAACCTAGTTAGTAAAATTTAAGAAGGGATAAACTTTTTAAACAATTAAAATATATCGCAGAAATAGCAATTAAATATATTTATCTATCAGGAAAAATGGGTTTTCACAGAGATGTATTTGAAACTAATAAAAACGACGCTAAGAGAACTTGGAACGAAATAAATTGAATTATGGGTGGAAATAAAAAGTGAAACATTGATGAAACAATAGTAAAATACATGATGGGGAAAGTAGGTTCATGAAAGGAAATCTGTGACCACCTTGCTTCTGTTTTCACTGAAAATATTAAAACACAATTCATGAAATCAATATTAAACAGATAAATACCACATGCACAGTTAATCCCTCCAATCAATTAAGTACAAAATTCTTAATACTCCAATCTAGAAAAAAGGTTAAGAAAGTTAAAGGAAAAAGTCTAGATTTAGATTGAATTACAGTACGCAAAAATTATTAAAATCATATCTTACAAATAGATAACAAAAGACAGAAATACAACACAAATAAAAAAATAGAATAAAAAGTTTTCAATCCACACTTAAAACAGTAGTTTGAGGAGTTCCGCAAGGCTCAATACTAGGACCGGTTTTTCCATTCTATACATCAACGACATCTCAGGAACTATTCCAGTCCAGAGTCTTTTTCAATTTGAAGATGACACAACAATTTTTACAAAAACCAAAAAGCCTCAACAGCTAGAAATAGAATCACACCAGATGGCAAACCAATTAACACAATACTTCTCCGAGCATTCACTAAACCTAAACCCGACCAAAACACACTTTCTACACATTCAAACACAGCAGAAAAAAATACATTCCAATACATCCCCTCCTAGCCTATTCATTGGCGAAGACGAAATAGCAAATATGGAGACGGCCGACTTCTTGGGAGTGAGGTTGGACGAGGGCATGACCTGGAATGAGCATATTGGGTGGCTTGAGGGTTGACTAGCAAAGGGCCTATTTATCTTGAGACAAGTTTGTAAATTTAACAACAATCACTTGGCAAGGACTGTTTATTTTTCCCTCTTTGAAACACATATAAACTATTCGATAATCCTTTGGGGCTCAACCAAAGGAAATCTCAAAAAGATTTTTCTTCTTCGTAAAAATGCAATAAGGGCTATGGCCAAGTTGCCCCCAGGGTCTCATTCTCAGGACACTTATAGGCAGCTAAACATTTTAACTGTTCCAAACCTTTTTATTTTTGAAAGTATAATGTACATTAAAAAGGAAAATAAACTTCCGACCATAAAAGATCACAAGTAAAACACTCGTTTTAAATCAAACTTCTCAGAACTTCACAAACTGTCAATATATGAACGCAAACCGGAATATATAGGGAAAAAAAACTCTTTCAAGGCCTGCCAAGTGAGCTTCAAACCATTTCAAAGATAACAGTTTTTAAAAAGAGGCTAAAATCATACCTTGTTCAACATAGTTTTTATAATATTGAAAGCTTTCTGAAGTTCGGAAAGTGAACTACCACTTCCACTGACATGGCCATCCAGTCCTTTACCTACCTAAACCAATTACCTTAAGCCTTAGCCAGATTGTCCTGACCCCGTCAGGCAAGAAATGACAAGCTCAACGCCGCTTCGGTGGACTACTAAGCGCCGAGGGATGCTGAAGATGCTGCACAATTTGAAAAAAAAAATCACTTAACATGTCTCTGATATGTTTATCTATTCTAATTATTAAATATGTTTAGGAAGGAAAGCCCAATGGAGAAAAGTCCAAGGTCATAGATATTTATGTTTAAATGTCTTCAAATGTTTTACTGTAAATATCAAATACCGCAAATTAAATTTTTTGCAATGAGAAACCTACTCATCTGGTAACTGTAATTCTTTATTAGTCAGAAGAAATCTTTATATTGTTCCTAGGTGTAAAAATAAATATGGTAGCACCAGAACTTTAAAGAATTTATCAGAAAAATCTATATATATAATTCTGTAGGCCGAATTTCTTGAGCAAAATTGTGAGCGTTATACAAATCGCAGAAAGATGGGAGGGGTCTCAAATTAAAGGTCTCGGTCCCATACATGACGGAAAACTATCGGCGTTTCCATAGTGTTAACAGGAAATGAGGAATCACGTAAAACGTCCTCCATAAGAATAGCATGGGGATACGAAAAACGTCTGCTTTGTGTACACTAAAACATGTGTTATGGTTTAATTTTAAAACGTGACCCAGATGATAACATTGAGTGAAGACGATAAAATAATTCACACCAAGAAAAGCAATCTACAGCGAATTTTTTTTGCACAATTTTAAGCGTTCGACAAAGTGCAGGAAGATGGTTGGGTCTCCAATTAAAGGCCTAGGTCTCATGCAGGAGGGAAAATTATAAGCTTAGCCATAAAGTTACAAGTAACTGAGAAATATCGTAAAATGTTTTCCATAAGAATAGCCTGAGGTTTTGAAAAACTTCATCTGCTTTGTGTGATACTGTGCTAAAACTAACAATGTATCAATTAGTGTTCTACTTCATTGACGAACATACAAAATAAAGTACAATAAAAGTAAGAGGGACGTCGGTGGCATGGAGGGTAAGTGGGCATGGGGGCACGGGGGAGACATGGGGGAATTAGGGCAAATGTTGGGGGCACAAAGGGCACGAGGTTGTCGGTGGCATTGGTGACAGAGAGGGCATAAGGGGCACGGTGGAGGCATGGGCAACATAGCAAGGGGAGGAACGGCGAGCATGAGGGCATGAAAGAATGGAGGGTACGGGGGCATAGGGGGCGGGGGCACTCTGGGGAGGCACGGGGAGGCACCGTAGCTTGTGACGGTGGTGTTGCGGGGGCACAAGGAGCACTAGGGGCGTCGGTTAAAAAAGGGGTAGATGGGCATGGGGGTCCGGTTGCCACAAGGAGCAACGTCGGGCATGGGGATACGAAAACATAGGGTGCCCGGGGGCACGTGGCGGTGCAGGGTTGGGAAGGCCCAATGGGCATTAGGGGCGTTGGTGGCATGAGGCATGGGAGGCAGATGGACATGGGGACACGGGGAGGCTTGGGGGAACATAGAGGGCATGGGGACTACGGGGAAGAACGGTGGCCATGTAGGCAGGGGAGCACCGTGGGTGCTGGGACATAGGGAGCACGAGGGGAGTCGGTGGCACTGCTTAGGGTCGTAGGTGGATGAATGGCGATATATGGGGCAAGAGGGAGAATGGTGGCATGGGGCATGTTGTACGGGTGTATGGGGGCATGGGGACAGGCGAGTATGGAGGGTACGGGAGTGTTTGGACATAGGACACTCTGGGGAGGCATGGGGATGCACGAGGACACTTGGTGGTGGTGGTGCGGGGGCACAAGCGGTACTATAGACGACGGTGGCACGGGCATGGGGAGGAATGAGAAACATAGAGGGCATGGGGGCAACAGGAAAGAACTGCAGGCATGTGGGCAAGGGCGAATGGGAGGCACAGGAGCATGTGGGGGAAAAGTGGTACGGGAACATGAGGTTTCCTCGGGCACCAGGGGCACAAGGGGTACAGGAAACAACGGTTACGAAAGGTGAACGGCGGCACGGGGAGGCAAGGGGAACACGGCGAGTGTGGGGGATGGGGGCAAAAGAGTCCAGGATGAAGGAGTGTACAGTAATAATGTTGTATTGAACTATTTTATTTACTTGAGTTACATACTCATTATAAAAATGTTTAAGGTTAAAACTATTTTTATTGCGTCCGGTAATATAACAGTGCAATAATGTTTTCTTTTTCTTACAAGAGATTCTACTGTATTTAAAAAAAAGGGAAAGTTATTGGTAAATTACTGATTTGATACCGCCAAAATGTTTCGTCAAGAAATGGCAATGTTTTATTTAAAAAATGTTAACACGTAAATTCACGTTACATTTTGAGAAGATATAATGTTATACTCACTAGAAGGTGGTGAATTGAAACTTATTTTTGGATCACCTTTTTTATTTTTAGGGGCCTTTGCCCCTACAAGCCACTAGTATTTAATAAGCCCCATAAAGATATGTTGTGTAACATGACGTGTGCAACCATTAAACGTAGACCAAAAGAATTATCTAGGGAGTAAATGAGGTACTGTTTGTATTGATTATATTTGTTCGTTTAGTTTGTAATATTCAATATTTTGTCAGATATTTATAGCGTTGTTAAAATGTTATGTTCATTGTGTATCGTTACTATTTCATTGTTATGTAATGATATATTTATATTTCTTTGTGATTTTGTTTCATAGAATTTATGATTAGTTACGATTCAAAATAATAATACCAATTGATTTTCCTGAGAAAATGTTGCAATCTTTAGAATTTGATATGAACTGACCCTCTTATAACGCTGTTTTTGGTACTGTTGGCTGATTAAACCTATGTTTGTTATAAAATATTTTCTATTCATCATTATCATTATCCTTATCATTAAGCGCAAACACACCTTAAAAGTATGATAAGGATTATCATTGATTTTATTTGTTAGCACAAAAAGTGCAGCTATGTTATTAATAATTTTACATTCTTAGAGCCTTTACACATTCCAAAACCTACTTAAACTTTTCTTGTAACCACATCCTCTGATGATAGGCCTACCTTTATAGTCCCCGAATGACATCATAGCTTCTTTACAGAGTTTGAGTTGTTCATCCAGTTATAACATTATAACAGTATCCGGTATTATACATCGATGGCATTGGGCGCTTTCACACTTGACGACACGACAACGACACGGTAACGACACGATTCCGAGACGACAACGACACGACAACGGTAAATTTTTCCGCTTTCACAGTTGACGACACGACACGACAACGACACAATATTACTGCCAAAATAAAATTACAACGTTGAAGCTGGCTGAGCCTAACATTCGCTTTGACTTTCTTTGTCTTCTTGGACTAAAAAAGAAGTAGGCTTCTTCATAAGTCGATAATTCTGCGTTCATCCAATGATTAAAATTCGTTACCTTAAAGGGACACACTATAATTCGTTTAAAAAACAAGTCAATAACCCAAATATCTCATTATCATTTTATCATGTTGAAGGTTAAGGCTAAGGCGTTTGAGAAGTACACATTTATAAAACTAAAATCAATTAATTCTAAAGTATATTATACCAAATTGAATAAGTTACCTATTTCTCAACAGACCTGCGTAAACAGAAATTTTCCAGACTAATCCGAGGAATCTGTCCTTGAAACGGGTAGAAAATTGGAGACTACAAATATAAAAATCATCTAACTTAAGTCGCACGCAGTCCCTGGGCACGATGAGGTTAACCCATTTTTCGTAAAAAGAATAAATATTTTGAAACTGGTTTAGTAGTGATCTACTCATAATAGGGGTAGTAAGCTATTTAGATATGAATTTATTATGTAGGTTTTAACTCAAAAATGCAGGTACATGGTTATCGATTCGTCATTGTTGAGGGTTGTAAGTTTTTAAAACGAAGCCATCCTTTTTTATGCTGTGAAATTAATACTATCTAAACTATTTAGTTTCTAAGGAAACTATTAAACTTACAGTTGTGGACGTTGACTATAAGATTTTGCATAAGATTTGTCATAGTTTGTTCCAAAACTATTAACTAACTTTCTGATTGTGTATTGGAATTTAAGCTGTGATTTTCAGAATAAATACCGTAAGCTATAGTAAGCTATTAGCGGATTTAATCATTTACTAAATTCAACTTATTCAAAATTTCTTTGCTTTAGTACCAGGTTAACCGAGCCTTGCTCGTTGGTTTTAATTCAGTTTTGATATAGTGTCATTAGAGCTATTAAATTTCTCCCAACAACCAACTATACCTCTTCACAGTTAACAGCTGTTTCAAAAAGTCTGCTTAATATTAATGTTCCTTTATTTTTGTATACCTTTCGTTGTTATTTCGTTACCAAAATAGCAACCCATAAGACCAATGTTAAAAATTACGATTTTTAAACTTAAATTCTGACAAAATTCGATTTTTCCTGGGATGGAGGCCTTTTCTAAACTTATTTTTGGGCCAATACACTTTTAATTGCAAAGTTTAAGCAAAATCTGACAGCTAGATTTCGAGATCGTGGAACACACATCCCTTCAGACATTCCTCGTATTATAGTATAGGATTAGGCGGTTTTTTTTTTTTTTTGTATCTCAAGGTTTACGAGGTGCCAATGTTAAAGATGTAATACAACTTACATCTACGGGTCGTCTCATTTGTGGGTACCGGTCGAATATCTGTGATATTTAGGGTTTATTAATTTATTCAAAATATACATACAGTCGGGTTAGTATGTGGGTTTGTTGGTATACGTAGGTTTGTCATACGTTTTGACATTCCTAATTTTCTACCTGTTTCGGGGTAGGTGAATTTGTATTTTCTTTTACCCTCCTCCAACCATTGACGATTTTGTGATGGTCCTTGGGACTATTAAGCAGATAACCTAGAAATGTCTTTAACAAATCTCAACATTTGAATATGTACAATTCCTATTTATAAAATATATTCCAACATAAAAACAAAAACTCTTAACTCAGGATTATAATTTGATTGTATTTTAGAATTTCCAATTTTTAAAAGCATTCAATTTAGGAACTAACCAAAGCAACCTTGATTCAATTTTAAAAATTAAATTTAAAATATAATCCCCATGTAGGACGATTTAGGATTATATTTTATTTTCATCACTTGAGAGGACAATTAGTGTTATAAATTATAATTATAAACATTTCTCAAAACAAAAGTAAACTTTTACTGTACTAATACATCCTGGACTAATGTCGGAATAATGACGGTGTGCTCGACGACCGACCGGGGCCACGAAGTATCAACGAATGGATACCGACAAATCGGCAAATGTGAAATGCTTCTATAAGATCTAATTGAAATTGCTGCCCAACGATATCGTGACGACACCGTCAGATGCACCAATCGACGACAACGACACGACAGCGACACTTTTGCGGGGTGTCGTCAAATGTGAAAACGGTCCATAAGATAACGTTGATTTTGGTGCTCGACGATATCGTCGCGATAACGTGTCGTTGCCGTGTCGTTGTCGTGTCGTCTAGTGTGAAAGCACCCATTAACCAAATTTTTATGAGCTATCTAAAACTGGTTCCAAGAAAACTGTTTGTGAAGAACTATATACATCGTACAAATCAAATAGTTGTCATAGTTCTTATTTATTACAAATACAATTACATTCCTAGGAGATATAGTCAATAGTCATCCCTCAGCCGATTTTACTAAAACCGTTGTCTCCTACCAAAACTTGGGTGAGTTTTCTTTCCGTGTTCTTTAGCCTTTTGTCTGCCTGACATGCTAAGGCAGTTACGCAGTTTTTCGGTTTTTTCCATAAAATAATGCACAGATATAAATATATTTCCCAACACCCTATTTTGTTATATTATCTGACGTTTTAAAGTAAATTGTTAATGAAAATGGAATCAATAGAGATAGAATTATAATGCTATACGTTTAACTTTAATTAGCGTGAGTTTGAGTTAAGACATGTTACACTCAAAATTATCTGTACTACGGTAATTCGGAGTTCAACAACAATTGGCATTCCTTATCTTCTCCTGTGACTGTAGCAGAACCTGTTTCCGTCACTTTAGCGTCTTCCTTTTTATTCGCCGGATGCAACCTGTAAAAATAAATAAAATATGAAACAAATATGTCATTAAATGGATACAGTGTAAACTAAAAGTCCATGGACGACTTGATAATATTTTAACCAATTTAGTCTAAGCAATGAAAGATTGTACATGTTTTATGTACTTTTTAAGAATTGTATAGGATTTTTATATATAGAGGGTTAGCTCGTAGGTAATAAGAATAAAATATTACATGCAAGCATAAGTAAATAGGTACATCATATTAAGAGAAAAATGCATCTAACCGGGCCTTAAAATGATGTCCAGGTGTGCATGTGATCAAACCTTGCATTAAAATAACACTAGTAGACATAAAATCAAACTCGTTAAATCCTGACATAATCGACCTTGGGATGTCGGGTTTGTAGAAAAGTGCAAAGTCTTGGTGTTTTCTATAACATTGGCCAATGAATGCAGTTTTCCATACCACCTACATTAGAGACGTCTCTTAAAGAAGTCTTTTCAAAAACTTTTCTGGCCCACGTCATATGATACATAGTTTTGAAGGGCTTTGCATTCTGAAAAAATTAAACGAAACCAACCTCAAAATGCATTACTGAGAGTTTTTTCTGCAATATTATTTTATTGCAAACTTTAATCATTTGCCATTTTTTACTCGATCGTCCTATTAAGGTCAGGTTTGTAGCATTGATCTCTAATAATAATAGACCTAGCCCCCCCATACCCGTAACGATTGGTCTGAAAGATCCGTCTGAACAGTCCCCGTCGTCTGACTGATCGTTGCGTGTATGGGCACGCTTCCGATCGGCCGATGACGGAAGACCGAGTGGAGGCCGCCTTTGTCGTTCATTGTGAGTTTATTCGCGGTTATAGACATAAAATTAATATTTTGCTAGGTTCCTTTTTTCACAGAGGTACAGTTAGTGGTTATATTGTTTGTATAGGTAGTTCTTTAGTTTAAATTGAAGTATTCTTTTATGCAATTAACATAGTATTTAAGTGTCAAATGGCCACGTGGAGCACTTGTGTTCACAGTGGTAGCAAAACACCGACTGCGAGTGAAGACCGCGCTTCACACACCATTTCCGATTGGCCGTGTGTCGCCACCGTCGGCCAATCGTTGTGTGTATGTTGAACCACGCTTCACATACCAAACTGTTCCGATTGGCCGTGGGTCACCCACTATCGGTAGATCGTTGTGTGTATGGGGGGCCTAGTTTTTTGTACACTAAAGCCCCCCATACATGTAACGATTGGTTGACGGCGGGTGAACCACGGCCAATCGGAACAGTTTGGTATGTGTAGCCTGGTTTCCCATAAACGTAACGATCGTTCGACGGCGGGCGACCCACGGTCAATCGGAACTGGTGTCTTGATCAGTCGCAGTCCGTGTTTTCCAGCCGCTGTGTACATTGATGCAAGATGTCGTCTGGGTAGATGGTAGAGCTGATTGCTTATGCTGTTATTGTAGCTGTATTGCAAAAAAGGAAAAGAAAGTGGTTGTGGTTTCATATATTATTATCTATATATTTATAATTCTGTTAGCGAAATTTTTGAGCAATATTGTGAGCTTTTCACAAATCGCAGGAATATGGTAGGGGTCTCAAACGAAAGGTCTTGGTCCCATGCACAAGGGAAAATTATCGGCGAGTCCATAAAGTTATCAGGAAGTGAGAAATAAGGTAAAACGTCCTACATAAGAATAGCAAAGGGGATTTGAAAAACGTCTGCTTTGTGTACATTAGAACATGTGTTATGGTTTCATTTTAAAACGAGAGACAGATGATAAAATTGAGTGAAGAACGATTAATATCTAACGAGGTGGCCCGTGCGCAAATTGCGCATTTTATGATTCTGTATGAGTGAAACTCACCTACAGTACGTGAATGTTGATTATGAAGTGACAGAGATTTATTTTTGTTTACTATCTGGCTTTTAAAATTCATCTGAAGGTAATAAGCTGTTAAATTACAATTCACATTAAAGAACTTGCAATAAAAGTTGGTCAACATTTTAAAGCGCCCTCTAGAAATAAATCAAAGGCAAGGGGGCGAAGCCCGAAACGATATGACCTTTTTAATTACGATTCGTCACTGCGCTATATCCTAAGCTTTAAAATGACACCTCAATCTTAAAAATCGGTTCAGTAGGCCGAGAGAAAAAGGGACGTAACAGACGAAACCCTTATATCAATGCAATGATGTTCTGCTTCTACAAAAAAGGCTTGTAAGGGTCATGACCCGTTCAGATTTTAGGTCTCATTGTAGGCCTCTTTTTATTAAGCTTAAACTGCAAACTGTGATTAATTTGTACATTTTTGAATTAGTTAAGTATACAGTAAATGAACTCCCAAATTTGACTTTAAGATGTGATATTCATAGTTATAGTACCAGACATAAGAATGACATTGACTATGAACGTTGTAGGTTAACTAGAACTTTAAATTCTCATTTACAAATGGGCTTGCGTGTTTTTAATAAAATTAGGCCTAGCCTAGGTTCAGCTTTAAACAAGAAATGTTTTGATAGGCTGTATGATTGGCTTCTGCAAAACCCTTTTTATATGCTTAATGAATTTTTTAACCTGAATAACTGTGATATTAGCTTTTAAGTACCTACAAATTTATGATTTATGTTATTTGTTAAAATTTTAGTTTTAATGTCTTTGTACTTGTTGTCATTTGTGTCATTATTAGTTAGCTGTTAGCCTCATGTCAATTTACCAACCACCTTGTTTTGCAATTATTGATAATTATTTTGTATTGCTATTGTTGGCCAAACTGTATAGAATTGTAATAACTCTTTTCTGTATACTTCATAGACCTATTGCAATCATTGTACTTAATTTTTGACCTGGCCTATTGTGCTTATTCATGTACTTAATGGCAATAAATGAATTTTGATTTGATTTGATTTATAGAAATAAGAAGATAGATTGAAAAAATACCTATATAGCGTGGTAATGCTATAATAAGACGTTTTGTTTCTTTGAGCTACTAAAAATTCTAATATGAGCATTACCAACCTTACAAATTATTAAAAACTGAATGGTTATTTTTACAAATCTTACACTCGTTTAAATTGTAAAAAAAAAACTGTAAAATTTACTGGTTTGGTAACCAAACATTTATTCAAATCATAAAAAAAATACATTCTGATCGTGATAGAGGGCGATGGGTGATGAATTGAGGTTTCCTAAACGCCTACTTTTTTAACATTAAGAAGGGGTTTAGTTTGATTTTCAAACGAGAAGTGTCAAAGGTTCATATTGAGTGAAGATAAAATATAGTGATTACAATTTAAAGTATATCATTCAATGAAGTGTTGGTATTCTTTTAGCTGAATTTTCTCAGAAACATTTTGGTAATTTTATACATTACAGAATTATAGGAAAGAGTAACAATCAAAGGCGTTTGTCAGTAGTGCAAAAGTAAGGCTTTTGGGCCAGTTCAAGGTCACCCGAGCGATGACGTCATCGATGACGTCATCGAGGTCAATGACCTCATCGATGACGTCATCGATTGCATCATTGATGACGTCATCACCAATGACGTCACATCCATGACGTCACACCCATGACGTCACAGAAATGACGTGCTGATGACGTCATCACCCCTTACGTCACCAGGATGACGTCATCGATGTCACAAAGGTCAAGGTCACGCTGAAACCTAAAATTTTTTGGCACCTTTGCTGTTTCTCACACTATGCTCCGAGTTTCAGTCAGGTTACCGTGACCTTGACGACTTGGAGCGAAATTAGATGAGAAACAGCAAAAGTGCTGAGGAAACCTGAAGTTTGCAACGTGACTCTGCCTAAACCGTCATGTGACACCGCTCGGGTGACCTTGAACTAGCCCAGCTGCCTTACTTTAACCATTACTGCAACCGCGATGCGCACCCTACGACAGACACCGAGCGACTGACTGTCCGGCCTTGTGCACTCTAGGTATATTGGCTCAAGAGACTAAGACTCTAAACTGTCAGGAATGGGATTAACTAACTGAATTTTGCAAGGAAAAGTCATTTCATCCAATATTTTAAACAAATCCTCATCAGTAAAACTGACACTAGTCTGTTTTGTATAAAAACTTAGGGTGTCCGCGCAACAGTTTGCGCCACTTAGCTTAAGTCGAAATTCTCTTAACTTTGAGTGGTGGACAGTGAGCAACTAATAAAGCCTTAACACGGCTAAGTTTCTTACCTAAAGTGTCCCGCGACATGGCTTCTCCTCACAAAAGTCCGCACAATACTGAGAGACTGCTTGTAGCGCATGAGTCAAGGGAAAAGAGGTGGGGGAAACAGCAGGAGTGAGGGAAGGTCACAGTGGTGGGGGAAGGTGAGGTGGTACGCTGGAGTATCGCATCACTTCACCATGAGCTGTCCTACAGTGAGCACACTGTTCTCTTGGCCCGAGTTGGCACTAGAAGAAACATTTCTGTACAGCTTAGGCTGTGATAGCCGAGGAAGCAAAGTCAAAGTGGAAATTGTGTTAAACTCCAAGACGAAGAGTCTCCTAAATAAACTAATTGTATCCCTGCAATCCCCTATAACTTTAGAGAAATACCACTTTATTAAGCGACACCTTATACTTTGGCAAAACGAAGTGGAAATGGAAAAGATTACAGTAAAATTAATTTAACTTATAACTCGGACTGGACACTCATGGTGATACTACGTGGCGTGCAAACGCCACCCTAAACATTACAAGTTAGGTTATTGAGCACCTCTGGTACGATAACCGATGTGCTAGAGTTAAAGTGTGATGACCTTGAGTCAAAAACACTGAAATACTACAAGTCGATATCGTCCCAGAGTTAAAGTGTAGTGACCTACATTCAGAACTTGTAAAATTACTTACATATAGAGAGCTAGAGAACAGCGAGACGCACCGCATGGAAGCCGGAGACATACTGGCGAAGCGGTGTTGTGCAGCCTAGGGACCCAGTTGTGGTGGGGGTATAGCCAACACTTAGAGTACAAGTGTTGTGGGTGACCTTGACCCACTTAACTTACCTGACCCCCCCCCCCGACAAAAAGTGCGAGCCCCCCCCCCCGACAAAAAGTGCGAGCCCCCCCCCCCCCCGACAAAAAGTGCGAGCCCCCCCCCCCGACAAAAAGTGCGAGCCCCCCCCCCCCGACAAAAAGTGCGAGCCCCCCCCACCCCCACCCCCACCCCCACCCCCTCCCCCACCCCTGATATCCTGGGCGTGGCAGCCCCGGTGGGGATATAAGGGGGCCCAGCCAGAGCCGGCTCGCAGTCCGCTCCCGCGCGTTGAACGTGAACGATCGGGACGGACCGCCATAGGCATCACTAAACATTGAATGGCGCCTTCAGTGTTTAGCGAAGTCTACTCTAACTTTAAGACTTGTATTAGTTGTAAGATATTGCGCTTGCGTTTGGGTATTGCGAATTGTTCTATATTAGAGTGTTTTACTTGTACCCTATGTCTCCTGTGTGTGTGTGTGTCTTTTATCCTTTGTGTCTTGTTTGTCATATGTGTTTAATGTGTATGTGCTTGTTCCAGCATTGACTACGTTGAGCTCAATTGTGTGTTGTAAGTGTGTTATATTTTTCTAAAGTGTATACGCTTGTTGTAGCATTTCCCCCTTGAGCTTTTGCAATGCTCAAAGTAAATCGTAAAGACAGGGAACGGGAGTAGGCCCCCGTGTAAAGTTACTTTTGTATAATTGTTAGGCTCCTCTCATGCATGCTTCAATGCGGCTGAGAACTCTCATGCATGCTTCAATGCGGCTGAGAAATAGGAGTTGGTCCGTTTGTACGCCTATATGGGGGTAATGAGCCGATGGCCTCTGCACTCGGACCGAGGACGTAAGCCACTAGGGTGTCCTCAGTTAGTTTCCCTTCCGGAAACTCAAAATTATGTAAATGAAACTTTGTTAGCTATTTGTGTTTTTTTGTCCCCAAGGCCCCCGAACATTCGTGGTTCGCCATGGATGTACGGGGGCCGAAATTTTTTAATGTTCGTATGGCCTTGACCTAGTAAGAACTTATATAAATTTACTGCATTGCTGAACTTAAATATTAAATATTAAAGATAGGGAACGGGAGTAGGCCCCCGTGTAAAACCACTTTTTATAATTAATTGTTAGGCTCCACTCATGCATGCTTCAATGCGGCTGAGAAATTGGAGTTGGTCCGTTTGTACGCTTATACGGGGGTATGAGCCGATGGCCTCTGCACTCGGACCGGGGACATAAGCCACTAGGGCTGTCCTCAACCTCTTTCAAAATTATGTAAATGACCTTTTGTTAGCTATTGGAAAAGTTATTTGTTAGCAATGCAGTAAATGCTTAAGTCTTGCGTGGTGAAGGTTAGACGACATTGGATGTTGCCTGTTGTCATAGTTGGGTCTCTTCGGAGGCTACAGCGATGACAACCCAAGTGCCCCAGGTGGGGCTTAATTTTTTTAAAGTTTTTTCGTGACCTTGACCTAAATACAGTAATAACCCCCCCACCCACCCCCTCCCCCACCCCCTCCCCCACCCCCTCCCCCACCCCCTCCCCCACCCCCTCCCCCACCCCCCCCACCCCCCCCGGAACTTTTTTTGAGAAAAAATTTTGACCTTGACCAAAAAGTTTTTTGCTCCGGACGAGAAGTGCCCAAACAAAAAATTTGTACAAAGTAGTGGATTTAGACCAAAGATCATTGGTTTATCAAACCTGTTGAAGAATAAATTGAAAAATGGGTGTTTAAAAGCCAAATCTGCTACATGATTGATAAACTGGATGTATATGACGTCACCTTCCCCCACCCTTCAACCTCGGGTATAAAGGGACCCGGTTGAGCGCGCTGCTCATTATTGCGTGGACATTCACCGAGTGCACACTCAAAGCCAAACTGTAAAAAAAATGGCTCTTTGCGATATTTGTGGTGAGTTTTTCCAAGATGAAGATATCTTTGTTTTACACCGAGAATTGCATCATGAAGAGAACAGAAAAGAAGAGATTGTTGTAAGTGAAGAAGACTTGGATGCGTTTGATCGGTTATTGGAAAACTGCCAGAAGCAGATGGACGACTGTGATAGCTATCTACAGTTACACCGAGAATTGCATCGTGAAGAGGACAGAAAAGAAGAGATTGTAGTAAGTGAAGAAGACTTGGATGCGATTGATCGGTTTTTGGAAAAACCCCATAAGCAGAAGGACTGGGCTAGCTATTTACAGTTAATGCAAAGAAGAAGACCAAGTGTTATTCAATTTGCCGGAGCTGGACCATCTACAGCTGGAGGATTTATTCAAGAAGAGAAAATGGAAGAAGAAGATACGGAAGAAGTGGAAGATGTAAGACAACTGCGTACCCAAGAAGAGGATATGGAAGATATAAGACAACTGCGCACTACAGCCTTGCCAGGACCAGTTGTAATTCATTTCAAAATTAATAATGTGCAATTAGAATTGGAAAATTTTATAACTCAAGCTAAAAAACTAGTTGTAAAAACATTGACGGAAGAATTGGCAAGATTGAACTTTATTAAAATTGGATTGGTGTTGGAGGCTATGTTTACTAATACCGATGGTGAAAATTCACCGAGAGCATTCATTGCTAAAAACCGAACCCTTACAACCACATCTGATATCAACGAAATTTTAGAAGAATGTTTGGTTGAACTGCTAGTGAAACTTCAAGAACATGAAGGAAGAGGATCCGGCTGGACGCTATCATCAATTGAAGGTATGGATGTGAGGGTTCACAAGCATGGATATGGTATGAGAGGAAGCAGCTTTATCCCTCTACCAAAGGTGATCCGAGATACAAGATCATGTATCAATGTGAAAAATGAGGATAATGAATGTTTCCGGTATGCAATGTTAGCAAAATATGTGGAAGACCATTCCTGTAGACCTAGCATAGCATACGAAGCTGTTCAACACCGCTATAACTTCCAAGGTATGTCGTATCCTGTTAGTCTTAATGATGTTGCTAAATTTGAAAGAAAAAACCCAGGAGTTTCAGTTAATGTGTTTGGTTTAGACGAATCAAATAACGTATACCCGTTACGAGTTACAAAGACTGAACGTCAAAATCATACGGATTTACTGCTATTGACCAAAGGTGAAATATCACATTATGTTTACATCAAGAACTTTGAAACTTTGGTTGGACGACAAGTGACTAAAAATAAAATTAGAGTAACAGTGTGTAAGAGATGCTTTTGTTTCACAAATAAAGACTTGAGACGTGGAGAATCAGAGTGGTTGTCAGAACACCAACGTCTTTGTAATGACAACTATGAAGTGAAGATTAGTCTGCCACCACCATCTAGAGCATTTGTCCAGTTCAATAAAACAGTTCACCAATACCGGATTCCACTAGTTATCTACGCTGACTTTGAATCCACGTTAGTGCCACAGGAACTTCCGGATGGTGAAGTAACTAGAAGAACCAAATATCAATTGCATCAACCTAACAGTTTTTGCTTATTGGTGAAATCTACTTTACCTGAAGAACAATTGCAAGACTATGGCTTAACATCCACTCCAATACTCTACCGTGGTGAAGAAGCCGCTAAGTATTTTGTAGACCAGTTGTACAACATTGCTGAAAAGGCGCAACGCTTATACGGTAATGTTGTACCTATGAAACCTTTGAACCAAAATCAACAAGAAGAAGAATGCAATTCGGCAACAAGATGTTATTTATGCAAGAAGAGCTTCAGTGAAGAAAATCAAAAAGTAAGAGATCACGATCACCTGACAGGGTTATACAGAGGAGCTGCTTGTAATTCATGCAATATAAATTACAAACTGCCAAACTTTATCCCTGTCGTGTTACACAATCTTAGCGGCTATGACTCTCACTTCATTATCCCAGAGTTAGGACGAGATGATGGAAAAATTGAAGTATTAGCTGAAACATTGGAGAAGTACATCAGTTTCTCAAAAACAGTAGGTAAAATTAAACTTCGCTTCGTAGACTCTTATAGATTTATGTCATCTAGTTTGAGTAAATTGTCTGAGAACCTAAGAAGAGAAGACCTAAAAGAAACCAGCAAAATTGTACCTGAAGATAAATTGGACTTAGTAATGCGTAAAGGAGTATTCCCCTATGATTACATAACTTCTGCAGAAAAATTTGAAGAAACCAGTCTGCCACCGATTGAAGCCTTCAATAGCAAGTTAAATGAAAGTGCAATCACCGTTGAAGACTACAATCATGCTTGTAATGTTTGGAACCAACTAAACATTCAAACCTTAGGGGAATATTCTGACTTTTACATAAAATTGGACGTAACTCTGCTGTGCGATGTGATGGAAGAATTTCGAAACACCTGCTTCTCCGCCTATGGACTGGACCCTCTACACTCGTACACATCTCCAGGATTAGCATGGCAAGCTATGCTAAAGTCAACCAACTGTCGATTGGAACTTCTAACAGATATTGATATGGTGCTCATGATAGAATCTGGTGTACGAGGCGGTTTGACACAAGCTGTAACACGTCATGTCAAAGCTAACAACAAGTACATCCCAGGCTTCGACGAGAGACAACCATCGGTCTACCTTGGCTACTTTGACGCAAACAACCTTTATGGTTGGGCAATGTCAAATCCGCTTCCCTACGCTGACTTCAAATGGATCGACCCGGCCACCATCGGAGACATCTCACAGATTCCAAAGGATGGTCCAAAAGGCTATATTTTGGAATGTGATTTTGAATACCCGGAGCACCTTCATGACCATCACTACGACTTGCCTCTCCTAGCCAAGACTGAAGTTTCACCGACAGGAAGATGGCCGAAATTGATGATGACGTTGGAGAATAAAGATCGGTATGTGGCTCACTACTGGGTAGTTCAACAAGCTCTTGATTTGGGTCTACGTGTAGTGAGAATTCATAGAGCAATTGAATTCACCCAGTCTTGTTGGTTGAAACCATATATTGATTCCAACACTACAAGAAGAGCAGCGGCAACATCAGCATTTGAAAAGGACTTTTACAAATTGATGAACAACGCCATCTTCGGGAAGACCTTAGAAAACAAAAGGAAACACAAGATTGTAAAATTAGTAAGTGATCCTAAGAAATTGGAAAAATTAGTGCAAAAACCAAATTTTGGAACATCCATGATTATAAACGAAGATCTAGTTGCCGTCAGTATGAAGAAAACAACAATAGTGATGGATCGTCCGTTATACATTGGAATGTCGATTTTGGATATAAGTAAAACTCTGATGTATGATTTCCATTACAACAAAATGGTTAAACACTACGGAAGAGACAACATTGGAGTTGCATACATGGATACCGACGCGTTTATCTACTGGATAAAGACTTTGGACATGTATGAAGACCTAAGGAGTTTCCCATACAAAAACGATTTTGACTTCTCTGACTATCCGAAGAACCATCCAAATTACAATGAAAAGAATAAAAAAGTAATCGGAAAATTTAAAGATGAAGCAAATGGAATGCCTTTAGAAGAAATAGTGGCACTGATGGCAAAATTGTATTCATTTAAAATGTACAACGAGAACAACACACCAACAGTCAAGAAAGCAAAAGGAGTCAAAACATCGTACTTGAAGAAACATGTGACATTTGACCATTACAAGACCTGCTTGTTTGAAGATTCTACAATGTCTGCAACGTTCAACACTATTAGAAGCTTTAAACATGAGGTCTACAGTGTCACTGAAGTTAAAAGGGCACTATCAGCTCGAGATGATAAAAGGCATATTATGCCAGATAAAATTCACACTCTTCCTTTTGGCCACTACTCTCTAAACCCTATCGACTAGTAACCTATTCTTCGTCCTTCTACAACTTCGACCTTATTCCTTTCTCCTTCCGTAAAAAAATGGGGAACACGGCAAGTCCAACGCCGTGTTCCCCATTTTTTTACACAAGTTTGGATGACCTTGACCTATATAAATGATGTGAATATTTAAGACAACATTCATTGTGATTATACATGTGATACATGAAACATTCAAACCTGCAATATGAAGAACTTGAAGCAAGAAATTGTCAACGAGCTTCATAAACCTGCAAGAAGAAAGTTTCCACGAAGAAATACAGTGATAAAAGGAATAAATGATTTATATCAAGCGGATTTAATCGAAATGATTCCTTATAGTAAACAAAATAGAGGATTTAAATACATATTGACTATTATTAATTGTTTTTCAAAAATGGCAGATGCTTTACCGCTAAAAGATAAAAGTGGCAAAAGTGTTACAAAAGCAATGGAAACAGCTATACAAAGAGACAAACATACTATAAAACATTTACAAACTGATGATGGAAAAGAATATTTCAATAAGGAATTTGCAAATTTAATGAAAAAACACAACATTAACCATTACTCAACCAATTCAGAGGTAAAAGCATCAATAATTGAAAGATTCAACAGAACTTTAAAAGGTGCGATGTATAAGATGTTTTCTAACAGAGGATCGCACGTATGGATTGATATGTTACCAAAACTTATAAGCGATTACAATAACAAGTTTCATAGAACTATCGGTATGAAACCAAGCCAGGTGACTAATAAAAATGATAAACTTGTATTAAAACGTATAAAACTGAATACTAAACCAAGAGTTGAAAAACTAAAGCCTAAAAGGTTTAATGTTGGTGATAAAGTGCGAATAAGCAAATACAAAGGTGTATTCAGTAAAAGATATCTTCCAAACTGGACAAATGAGGTATTTACCGTATTTAAGGTGCAACCTACAGTACCAGAAACTTACATTTTAAAAGATAATAAAGGACAATTGCTTGAAGGAGGTTTTTATGGACATGAAATGTTAAAATCAACAGTAGGTGATGTATATCTAGTAGAAAAGGTGTTGCAACGCAAAAAAGATAAGGTTAAAGTACGATGGTTAGGATTTAATAAGACGGAAGATTCTTGGATACCTAAAAAGGATCTAATATAATGATAGAGCATCATTTTGGGTTGAACCATTACAAAGGATGGAGATAATACCGCAAAAAGACAATTTTACTATTAATAATATAGATGAACTCACAGTGGATGGTTCTCAATTCAATACTGGGAAACACGGTGTTTTGTTACCAAACACGGTGCGTTGTCTGGTTACCGGTCCTTCCAATTGTGGAAAAACAAATGTAGTATTCAATTTGATTACAAACCCTAAAGGCTTACGTTTTAATAATTTATATGTATTTTCAAAGTCACTACAACAACCGAAATATCAGTTATTGGAACAAATACTCAATAATGTACCTGAAGTTAAATATTTTAAATTTAACGCGAGCGAGAGTGTCATGCAACCGCAAGAGGCTAAACCATTCTCAGTATTCATATTTGACGATGTATCTTGTGAAAATCAAAATACAATAAGGAATTACTTCGCCATGGGTCGACATAACAACATAGATAGCATTTATATTGGTCAAACTTACAGCAAAATACCGAAACAGCTCATTAGAGACAATGCAAACATGTTAATTGTATTTAAACAGGATGAAACCAACCTAAAACACATATATTATGACCATGTAAGTGCGGATATGCCATTTGAACGATTTAAAGAGTTGTGTGGAAAGGCTTGGGCTGAAAAGTATGGGTTTTTAACAATTATGAAGGAACAACCGCTAAACAATGGTCGATACAGGATAGGATTTGATAAATTTATACTAATACACTGATCATGATGTAAAACATTCATTGTTGTACAACACGTCTTGCTACAAACATGGTTAACCAAGAAAAGTTAATAAAGGAAATAAAATCACTTAGTGATTCTATTCGAGATAAAAACAGAGCATTAAAATTAGGTATTAGCGAAAGGGAGAAATTTCTTGAATCTACTTTTAAACCTATTACTGAACCCTTGAAACAATTAAACAAAAAATTTGCTAAACCCGTTTTGGAAGGAGATGCAATTGCACCTATTACAAAGTTTGAAAGAGAAGATGTAAAATCAGAAGATTTTAGTGATGAAGACCTGGAATCCTCTACATATAGTGGTTTTACCGGTGAAGAACCTGAAAGAGAGCTAGAATCACCAGACTATAGTGGTATAAGAGAATTATATGAAGTAAAAGCTAAAAGAGGACATGAAGATGTATCAACTGCTACTGAAGAGGAAAAAGAAGAAGAAGCAAGGGAAGGTCCGTCAAACATAAGCTTGTTGGGTGAAAACATTCATAACAAAGGACCTTTAGGAAGGAAATACATGGTAAAAATGTTACTCGGAACAATTCCTAATAAGAATTACCATAGTTATGGAGCGAGATTAACAAAAGATGGTTTAATGATAGGTAATAGCCCGTTAAACGTTGACGAACATGATAATATTGTCATTGGTGATCAAAGGTATAAGGGCACAAAAGGATTATTTGAATTATTATTTGAAAATAAGCCTTCAGTATCGGTAGTGAAAGAAAAAGACATGGAAGCATATAAAAATATTTTGGAACAGACAAATGCATATAGGAGAATGTATTTACCTGAGCCTCCTTTTAGATCTAAGTCTTTAAAATATAAAGAATTTGTATCCAAGTTAATACCAACTAGAAGACAAACAATGCCGTTAACACAAAGAAAACCTGTAAAACGAAGATTTATGGCATCCACTTTGGATGTAAGTGCTCAGGAACGAAGAAAAAGAAGTAAGTCCGTTACGGGTACAGGTTTAATGAAGAAACTATATAACACAAATGTGATTTATTACAATAATATCAATAAATTGGTGGATAGAATGAAACTAATACATGAAGCTAAAGAAGCGGGTCATACTGGATTGGAAAACGAATGGGTGGCTTTAGTGGATGAACTCCGAAACCGTGGGGTAATCTCATAAAAATGCGTTACTCCCTAGATTACTATTCAGTTGCACCATGAGTGTCGACAAGTTCGGACGTTACTCCTCGGATGGGTTATATTACGCAAATAATTTAAAAAGAGGTGCTGGTTTACCACAAACACCTGATGGGGATTATGATATAACTAATAAAAGGTTAAAAAACATAAAAGATCCCACAGATGAAAACGATGCAATAAATTTAAAAGTATTAAAAGAAAATATATCACCAACATTAAGACTACAGAAAAACACATATGACGCAGGTAATCATAGAATTGTCAATGTTGGTAAGCCAAATCAAAACGCTGATGCAATAAACAAAGGTTATTTATCATCAGAATTAAAAAATACGTTAAAATTCAATGGAAAAACGTATACTGCTGAAAATAAACGCATATCCAACGTAGATGATCCTAAAGATGCAAAAGACAGCGTAAATAGACGCTATTTACATTCATTAATACCTGAAAAGACAAAAGATGGTTTTTCTTTTTATAAATTTGTTATTAACGATATAGGTTATCCGAAAAATGAAAATGATGCTGTAAATCTAAAATATATAAAAGATCATTGTATTACACGTGATGTAGGAGTTATTGATTGTCTAGGTAATTGTTTAGCGAATGTTAAAGATGGTTCGGCACCATCAGATGGTGCAACAGTGGGTCAAATGAAGGAAACTTTAAAGCAAGAAACATCTGGATTTGTAAAACAGGATCAAGTAGTATCACGGTCGGGTGATGTGTTTGTACAAGGAAATGAAAAGTTTATTTTACTTGAACAAAAAAATAATGTTTGGGATTACAAAGACATGAAATTATCAAATGTGCAATTAGCTACAGATGCTCATGATGTTCCGATTTTATCACAAGTTTTACATACTAATCCAAACAATTATCATAGAAGTTGGTTGGGTACAAATAGAAGAATAATTAACATATTTCCAGGTATCGATGATTACGATTGTGTTGTAGTAAAACAATCTTTAATATTAGACAAACCAAAAGGTAGTACTTTCAATGCGAAAAATAAGAAAATAGGTAATTTGGCACAAGGAACAGATCCAAAGGATGCTGCAACTGTAGGACAAACATTACAATATGATAGTGCAAATCAAGAGTTTATTTATAATACCAAAAGATTTAAATTAATGGATGTAAATGATTATCAAAATATATTAATTGCAGATCCAAATTCATTTAGCGGATTTAGAAAATTGTCTGGTGAGGAATTTATTCATAAAAATCATGTATTTAGAAATGAAGCAGACAGATCATTAATTAGTGCAGATTTAAAATATTTTAAATGTCCCGGGAATGATGCAAATGTAACTGATGAAGACTAAGAATTTGTATAAAAACTGATATGGGTTAGAAATCGGGACTAATATTATAAAAATGGGTTACACTCTAGAATGTTATTCAGTTGCACCATGAGTGTTGACAAGTTCGGACGGTATTCATCGGATGGATTATATTACTTTAATACTTTAAAAAGAGGTGTTGGATTACCACAAACACCTGATGGAGATTATGATATTAGTAATAAACGGTTAAAAAACATTAATGATCCCACAGATGAAAATGATGCAATAAATTTAAAAGTATTAAAAAAAGAGATAGTACCAACACTGAAATTAGATAAAAACACATATAACGCGGGTAATCATAGAATTTCCAACGTTGGTAAGCCAAATCAAAACGCTGATGCAATAAACAGAGGTTATTTATCATCGGAATTAAAGAATACGTTAAAATTTAATGGAAAAACGTATAATGCTGAAAATCGGCGTATATCCAACGTAGCAGACCCTGTAGATGAAAAAGACAGCATAAATAGACGCTATTTACATTCTATAATACCTGAAAAGACAAAAGATGGGTTTTCTTTTTATAAATTTGTTATTAACGATATAGGTTATCCAAAAAATGAAAATGATGCTGTAAATTTAAAATACATCAAAGATCATTGTATTACACGTGATGTAGGAGTTATTGACTGTCTTGGTAATTGTTTAGCGAATGTAAAAGATGGTTTTGCACCATCAGATGGTGCAACGGTGGGTCAAATGAAGGAAACTTTAAAACAAGAAACCTCCGGTTTTGTGAAACAAAACCAAGTAGTAACACGTCAAGGAGATGTATTTGTACAAGGAAATAAAAAGTTTACTTTACTTGAAGAAAACAATTATGTTTGGGATGGTAAAGGAAAGTTATTGACAAATTTGGGTATTGGTGAAAAGCCTGGTGATGCTGTTACTTATGAACAGATAATACAATTAGAGCCAACTGGAAAAAAATGGTGGAATTGTGATAACAAACGATTAACAAATGTTGCAGACCCTGATTATGCCGATAACGTTGTAACTGTTAATTTTCTTGTTAAAGTAATAGGTAATTTATTATTTGATATGCATAATTATATTGTAGCAGGACAACATAAACCTATTGACGAAAAAATGAGAAATACATGGATTAAACAAGAAATTCTTTATAAATATTTTTTTAATCATAATACACAAAAGTTTAGATCATCAGATTGGGGTACTTTTGATATTTAATTAAATAACACCATATATTACATCATTTATGTGCAACCTGTCATAGAGGTAACACATGGGTTACGCTTTTCGAATATAAAAGACAATCATGGCGTTTCATTACACCAGTCCATATCGAGACACTATACGGAAAGGAGGCGGTATCACGTCCACAGCGGTTTCTCTGTTAAGTAAAGCTTTAAATCGTATTCCAGTAGGATCTATCGTAAACAGAGCAATAGACGCTTTACCATACGAATTTCATATACCGGGAGGTTATCAGTATTGCGGACCAGGAACTAAATTGAAAAAACGACTGGAAAGAGGTGATCCAGGCATAAATAAGTTAGATCAGGCTTGTAAAGAACACGATATCGCATATTCCACGTTTACCGATTCAAAAAATAGGTCAATCGCTGATAAAAAGCTAGCGAATATAGCTTGGCAACGAGTAAAGTCTAGTGACACTAGTATTGCGGAAAAAGCAGCAGCTTTAGCGGTAACAGCAGGTATGAAGGCTAAAACAGCGGTAGGAGGTGGAAAAAGGAGGGGTAAGAATAAAAAAGGATCAAGCAAGAGAAAACATGGTGGTAATATTAGACTAAAAAGACGTTCTCTGAGGAAAAATAATAAAAAACCGACAATATGGTCAATGGTAAAAAACGGGGCTGGTCTATACCTAAGACCGTATCGTGCATATTAAATAAAAGAAATCAATTGGTTATACCACATAAAGCGTTGACTAATGTTGAATTATTTAAATATATTTCCTGTTTAAAAATACCATTTTTCCGCGGAGTATTTATGAAAGACAGTTTACCAAAGAAAATATGGAAAAATGAGACTGGAATCGTAAATTTGGATAATACTGAAGGGCCCGGCACCCATTGGGTGTGTTATAAGAAACTAAATAGTAATGTATATTATTTTGATAGTTTTGGAAATTTGCCACCACCTAAAGAACTTGAACATTACTTTAAATCTGCTAAAAACATATATTACAACTATAAAAGAGAACAACCTGATAATACTTCAATATGCGGCCATTTATGTTTGGAATTCCTAGCTAAAAGTATCAGTCACTATTGAGATGTCTTCCTATACGGTATCATTAACAGGAAAATCGTCCACTTTACGAAGTATCCTTTTTCCAGCGTTACGCTTGCAAAAAGGAAGATTTTGGGAGGCAGCACTGTTGGATTTTACAACTTACAACTCTATTCCCAATGTTACGGAAGGTAAAAATAACTTATTGCATTATTATAAAGGAAAAGATGCTAGTGGGAAGTTTACAGACTTAGAAGTTTGCACTCTACCCACAGGTTCTTATGAAATTGATCATATTAATGAATTTTTGCAAAATAAAATGGGAAAAGACAATATATCGCTAAAAGGTAATAATAATACAATGAAAGCTGAGCTTACTTCAAAATATTATATAGATTTCACTAAGCCAAACTCAATTGGTGATTTATTAGGATTTCCCAAAGATGGAGCAATTTTAGAACCAAATAAAACACATTCCGGTAAACAAACTGTAACAATATTAAAAGTCAATAGTATAGACATAACTTGTAACATTATACAAGGAGTTTACAGAGATGGAGCAAATACTCATATAATACATACTTTTTACCCCAGTGTACCACCTGGATTTAAAATTGTTGAAAAGCCGCAAAACCTGGTATATCTACCTTTGAACACCACTTTCATTTCAGACATCGTGTTGAACGTATTGGATCAAGACGGTAACTTGATAGATTTCCGAGAAGAGCCTATTACGGTTAGATTACATTTAAAATCAACACTTTAATATAACATCATGGGTTTAACATTTAAAAGCGAACAACCTACGGGAATCCGCATTAGTAGCTCTTCAGCTGTGGAGGAGTTAACACGCGAGAACATTCGTTTCTTAGAGAGAATTGGATTAAAAGTAACCGATAATGGATATACTGGATATAGCGCAGGGTCCAACATTCGACGAAACCCTATGGGAAAAAGAATATCACACCCACAACCCTTACACTTCATCAAAATTAAACAATAACGATGAAATACGTATTCCCATACAAAATCAAGACATTTACACACTACCATGTGAAAGTTACTTGTATATTGAGGGAAAAGTTACTAAAAAGGACGGTACTACTACTGGTACAACAGTTCCATTTATAAATAATCCCATGGCTTTCCTGTTTGATGAAATTAGATATGAAATATCAGTTGTAACAGTCGATTCTACTAAAAAAGTAGGTATTGCAACAACTTTAAAGGGATTAACATCTATATCACCTAATGAAACCAATTTAATACAACCTGCAGGATGGGTTTTACCTGCAAAAGACACAATCACTCCAGATACAAATGGAAATTTTGATTTTCATATTCCGTTACGTTTGTTGCTTGGTTTTGCTGAAGATTATAGGAAAATAATATTAAACGTTAAACAAGAATTAGTTTTGTTGAGATCTTCAAACGATAAAGATATTATTAAAGCTCCAGACGGTACAACAGATGCAACTTTAGAATGGAAATTAACATTAGACAAAATTGTATGGAGAGTTCCACATGTTAAATTAGCTGACGAGCATAGAATGCTACTATTAAGAAAGTTAAAGGCTGATCGTGATATTGTAATTCCTTTTAGAAGTTGGGAATTTCATGAACATCCCAGCTTGCCAACTACGGATCGACACACTTGGACAGTTAAAACATCTAATTATGTGGAACGAGCCAGGTATATTATATTTGGTTTACAAACAGGCAGAAGAGACACCATCACCAAACATGCAGGCCAATTTGATCATTGCAACTTGAAAAATATTAAAGTTTATTTAAATTCACAATTTTTTCCATACGATAATTTAAATGTGTCATTCGCTAATAAAAAGTACAGCATATTGTACGATATGTATGCAAGATTCCAAAGTTCATATTACGGTAAAACAAATGCACCTTTACTATCACCAGAAAAGTACTTAGATGGTTACCCGATAGTTGTAATCGATTGTTCTAAACAGAATGAATCGGTAAAATCATCAAGTGTGGATATAAAAATAGAAATGGAATTCAACGCAGCTATACCAGCTAATACAACTGCATACTGTTTAATTCTACATGATAAAATCGTAACATACACACCTTTAACTGGAATTGTTAAAAATGTATTGTAAAAAACCGGTTTTGTTACATTCCAATGCATTCCGCGAGTATAAAAGCAGAGCGTTCAGGTCGCTCCTCATCAGTTTGTTGCCTGTTCTTGTATGGGTAGCATCTTATTCAATATGGCTTCTCCTAGTGGTACACAAGAAAATGTAGTCGATATTGAGAAGGAGATATCCGACTTTTTAGATCTTCGAGGTCAACCGGAGGGAGATGAACACAACGCTTGCGGACAACTCTACGCCAGTAATGATGTTGAGGAAAAAGGTAAAAGAAGAAAGAATGCACAGAAGAAGAAAAGGGATATTGAAGATAATATTTCTCCTAACATATTGAGTGAGGTATTCTTGCGAATATTTTATCCAATCTCATCCAGTTTGGACAAAAGTGTTTTAATCGGTGTTATGAAATCGACGGATTATTCACCTACTGTAATTTTAACTCATGGACCCAAAATAATTTTGTTCACCGATAGTGCTTGGGAATCTTTTATGAAGCACTTGCATCTGCTAGAATGCTATTTAACTAGTAACATGTATGGAAGAAAGACAAGAGTAGGACTTTTGGATTCAAATGTGGAAATTGATATTATAAAGAATCGTGGTGACCATCAGTTGCGGTTTAGAGACACAACAATACATGATAGAAAGATTCAACTTAATCGAGAAGAGTTTTTTATTCTAACCTGTGCAACTGAACCAATAACAAGATACTTGAGACAACTAGTGTTTTCAAGTTCTATTATTAAAGATTATTTGGAAGACACTTTGGACAAACAACCGGACGCACCTATACTGTACGGACCTGTGGATACTTCTATATTTAATAGAGGATTAATTATTGGATAGAGGATATCGACCTCATGAAGTACAAATGTGGAGACAATTGGAAAAATACGCTCAACTACATAAGAAATCAGTAAAACAGGAAGAAGAGGAAGAAGGAGGAGAAGAATCAAGTGTTAGTGATGAAAATGAAAACAAGGAGAATGTAAAGATGGAAACTTAGATGACAATGGTTGGTTTTTAAAACAATATCAAACGCTTTGTGGGGTTAGGCCTACCGGGGACGGTGCCCACGTTAAATATACACCAACGCGCCAACAACTGTACGGCCTGGTATAAAAGTCGTACCTACCGTGGTGTGGAAATCAGTTGATCTTTGGACTTCGACATGAGCAGACGAGTGGCCTTCGCAATGGACAAGGAAGAAGAACAAGTAAAGTCCAAACCTGGTATAATTGAGTTCCAAGCGTTTCGGGGTAATGACGATAGATTTATCATAAAAGAACTTGTGTTTTTTGACATCAATACAGGTGTTCCATATACATTTTTGTTCAAACCACCATGTTCTTATTCATCATTAACTAGCAAAGCCGCTACTACCAACAGGTGGATTTCAAAATATTTCCATCAAATCGATTGGTATGATGGTTTTGCAAGTTACACAGACTTGTATCACATCATGCATCAGTTTTCAAACAGGTTTACCAATATTTATACAAAAGGACTGGAAAAGAAGAGATGGATCGAAGAATTTACTCATGTTCCGGTTAATGATGTGGACTTGGATAAAAACTACAAGTATACGATGGAAAATGTTTGTATTTGTACTAAAAGTCCAGAACATGAAAAAGATAGACATTGCGCTTTAAAAAACGCCTATAAACTCGCATCTTACCTTCAAAGTGGGGAAGTGGGGAGTGGTGGGGGTGACGGGGGTTATATAAGTGAGGAGCAGACCGGGACCTGGCATGAGTATTACTCGAGATTCCGAGACGACAACATCTCCCAGCAAGAAGACGAAGAAGAAGACACTCTTTAACTCAACCATGGCATCTCACCAGTTCCTGCAAACTTTGGTTGAGCAGTTCAATGCTCACTCCAAATCTACCATACTACCTGTCAAGAAGTGTTCCGAACTTAAAGATGAGAAGCACTACATTATCCACGCCATGAAGAAGATGGAGACTACAGTTGGAGAGGCCATCTGCTGCAGTCTTAGCGAGGCACCATTCACTCCGGGGGATGAGCCCAAGTTCCAAGTCTACCTGCCAAAACGATTCGTCCATCTCCTCCAGAACGAGGATCTGCGCTCCATCCAACCTGGCTGTCTCTACCTGGTTTCCCACGGTTGCACGGGTAGCAATTCCACCGAGTTGACCATCCACATCGTCGACAAGCAGCAGTGTTAGATTTAAGTTTTACTGTTGTACATATGTTATTGTAATGTTTTATAAATAAACCATAAAAGACAAAAGAAAATACAAAAGACAAAAAAATGCAACATATCAATATGTGAGGTTTGTCACATATTGATATGTTGCATTTTTTTTAAACTTCGCGGGTGACCTTGACCTTTGACCTTTGCATTTCACAGTTACCCCTACCACCAAGCTAAAGGTCAAACATGCTTCAATGCAAACACCCCCACCACTTTTTCATAGTACCCCCAAGCGCTGTGCCTCAGCTTCATTTCAACTCCGACGGTCAACAGTACAACATCAAGATGTCTCTCAATGTAAGTTGTGCTAGTTACGAGGAGGTAACCATTAAGACTCAGCAGGAGCTGAACGACTTGTACAAGGAGTTGCAGCTGATGGTGGCGCGAGGCTACCGTATAAATGTGCAAGTCTACGCTTGCAATATACGCAATCTCCGACACCCAAAAGAAGAGTCTGAACATTACTCTTCTCCAGCGACTTCATCACCGGCGTCCATGAAGACTGAAGCGAGCCAGACTTTGGATTATTTCAGCTGACTAGCAGTTGGTTTCTTCTTCTTACCATTGTAGAATATGTTTATTTCTTTATTGTATTAAAGATGTAAAAGAGAAAAAACACCTATCTTGTTACTGACATATGTGCTCAGTAACAAGATAGGATTTTTTAAAACACAATTTGGATGACCTTGAAACTTCCCCCACTTTTTTATAGTACCCCCAAGCGCTGTGCCTCAGCTTCATTTCAACTCCAATGGTCAACCATACAACATCAAGATGTCTCTCAATGTAAGTTGTGCTAGTTACGAGGAGGTAACCATTAAGACTCAGCAGGAGCTGAACGATTTGTACAAGGAGTCCAAAAATGAGGTTGTCAACAAAACCGATGATCAACAATTGTGGGACTCCTCTATTACAGAAAAGGAATTACATGCAGCCGTCGAAGCTGTCGAGGAAAAGGAAAAGAACCTTAGGCAGCTCTGGTTGGCTCAGATGGATATTTGCGGATCTGTGCCGCGTGATGATTTTGAACTTCAATGTCAGATGGCGATTACCCAGCAACTAGAAGAAGCCGAAAAGGAGCTAAAGAGTGGAGGTACTATTTGGGCGGAGGTGAAAACTGAGAAACATGAAGAATATACCGAATATGATGATTAAACGTACTGTTGATCCCAATCCTTTTAGTTTAAGTGGTTATGTTATAAGTAAATAGACAAAGTTTCCTTTTTTAAAACTCCATTTGGGTGACCTTGAAATTTCCCCCACCACTCTGTTATACCAGCATTGCTCGCTGCAACAAGCATCATTCCTCCTCCAACAACCATGGCGGACACACCTGCTTGCGATGACATGTCTTCCACCGAAGATGTACCCACTACAAGTTGGAAATTGACAATCGACGACGTGCATTATTTAGAAACAATCTGCGATTGGATGAAGTCTATTCTCCTCGACAACCCGGGAATAAAGCTCAAGGTCACTTTAGATTATGATTGGTCTGAAGTTATAATGCAGCAGGACGATCAAGAATCAGATCACAGTGGAGGTCAACAATCACCGGAGTATTTGTCACATTTACCGTTGTCAACCATATATCCTACAAATGAGGTGGAAAGGGAAGAAGAGGAGCATGAAGTTTAGAGTTTCTTATTTTTTAAAACCCAATTTGGATGACCTTGAGATTTCCCCCGCCACTTTCCATATACCTAGAGTGCGCAGAGCCAGACAGTCAGTCGCTTGGTGTCCGTCGAAGGGTGCACATCGCTGTTGCTACTCCAATTCCTGACAATTTGGGGTAGTTCAAGGTCGCCACACTTCTACTCTGGAACGACATCAACTTGTAGTATTTCTGTGTTTTGAATCTAGGTCAGTACACTTTAACTCTGGGATGATATCGACTTGTACTATTTCTGTGTTTTGACTCAAGGTCATCACACTTTAATTCTGGGATGATTTCGACTTATAGCATTTCAGTGTTTTAACTCAAGATCGTCACACTTTAACTCTGGGGGTGGGATCGACTTGTAGTAGTATTTCTGTGTTTTGACTCAAGGTCACCACACTTTAACTCTGGGATGATTTCAACTTATAGTATTTCAGTGTTTTGACTCAATGTCACCACACTTTAACTCTGGGGCGGTATCAACTTGTAGTATTTCTATGTTTTTACTCAAGGTCATCACACTTTAGCATGTAACTTTAAGGTAGCACCGAAACGGTGCTACCCGGCTTGACATTTTCAAGTTTCCCAAGGTCATCACAATTTCCCCCACCACTTCCCATATACCTAGAGTGCGCGGGGCCGGACAGTCAGTCGCTCGGTGTCTGTCGTAGGGTGCGCATCGCGGTTGCAGTAATGGTTAAAGTAAGGCTTTTGGAACAGTTCAAGGTCACCCGAGCGGTGTCACATGACGGTTTAGGCAGAGTCACGTTGCAAACTTCAAGTTTCCTCAGCACTTTTGCTGTTTCTCATCGCAAATTCGCTCCAAGTTGTCAAGGTCACGGTAACCTGACTGAAACTCGGAGCATAGTGTGAGAAACAGCAAAGGTGCCAAAAAATTTTAGGTTTCAGCGTGACCTTGACCTTTGTGACATCGATGACGTCATCTTGGTGACGTAAGGGGTGATGACGTCATCAGCACGTCATTTCTGTGACGTCATGGGTGTGACGTAATGGATGTGACGTCATTGGTGATGACGTCATCAATGATGCAATCGATGACGTCATCGATGAGGTCATTGACCTCGATGACGTCATCGATGACGTCATCGCTCGGGTGACCTTGAACTGGCCCAAAAGCCTTACTTTTGCACTACTTTTGTCCTACACTATAGGGTGTAAAAATGAGCAGACAACAATATACTTTACAACAAAAATTTACAACAAAATGGAAATATATAAGGAAGATATTTATTTTCTGAAGGTTTCTCTTGAAAGATTTACCTATAAGATCCTCCATGTATATTAGTTTTTTTAATCTGCTTTGTTTACACGAAATAAAGTTTTTTTTTATTAGGAGGGACGAATATTGACAGTGAGTGAAAATGATCTACTTTGAGGTGCTATATTAAAATTTGGTGACTAAAAATAACAAAATCTGACAGGAACAAAATCATCCATTCAATTTTAGGACAAACAAGACAATTAAATTAGTAAGATGAATGTATTAGAAGTTTACTAACCCTGAAATCGGTGTTGAGCATCCGTCATATTGTTTCTCATTGCCGCTTGTCTATGTTATATTAATAATATTAATCTATCTCAAGGAATATGATTTGTTCTGAAAACTTATTTTTAAATATCGATACAGGGTTAACAACAGACAAAATGAAGCACTAACCCAAGAGGGAAGGCTTGATTGTAAAGAGTGCTTTGGAGGCGAATAGCCTATTAAAGTAAAATCCTCTGAAAGTTTCGTAGTGAACAACTCACAATTGGCTATGGTTCATGTTATTGTAATTTTATAATTAGGGGCTTTTGTCTCTATTAGCCACTAGTATTAATAAAGTCTAGAACATTTTTACTTGGCCATTTCACACTTTAAAACTACATCAGTTGCAAAAAAAAAAAAAAAAAAAAAAAAAAAAAACACTCCACGTTAAACTGAACATAACTATGTAACCTATACAAACTATATGACAACTAACTGAATATCTGTGAAAAAACTGATCCAATAGAATAATTATTGTTATGTGTATGACTATTATATGCGCTAATAGTACCTGAACCGGATGGGAAAGACCGGTTCACCGGACTGCATTTATTGCCCGGGTGTTCCCGACGATGCGGAACACACATTCTTCCGCTGTCCCCGTTGGGAAGGGCCCCGCCTGGAGGCCACACAAATCTTTGGTGCATTTTCGGTGGACTCGGTCTGCCAAAAGATTTTGGAGGATGAGGGCAACTGGGATTGTTTGTCACAGTTCGTCCGGGGCATCCTCCTGGAAAAGAAAACCGATCTGGACCGCGAAGTGGCCCAGATCCCTTGATCGAGCGGCTGGATAAGGAGCGAGCCCCACGGGCGTAAGCCAAATTTAGGCCTAGCCTGACGTAATGTGACAAACAATTCCAGGTTAGATTCCTAAAGAGTAGAGGAGGTTTTTTAGTGGGTAAACCCGTTTTTAGGGGAGCCCCACACTACAGGCTGGCCACCTGTGTGCGTAATGCATTTTTCCGCCTCTCCCTCAAAAAAAAAAAAAAAAAAAAAAAAAAAAAAATATGCGCTAATAAACTCACGATAAGCCAATGAGCTCAAACGCCGGCTCCACTTGGCCTTCCGCCGTCGACCGATCGGAAGCGTCTCCATAAAAGCAACGATTGGTATGACGACAGATTCTGGTCAGACGAAGACTGATAGGAATCTCACCAGTCGTCGTCAGTCCAATTTCGTTGTCAATCGATCGGAAGCGCCCCCATACACACAACGATCGGTCGGACGACGAGGTCTGTTCAGACGGTTCTGTCAGACCGATTGTTACGGGTATGGGGGGCCTAAGTCATGCTTACATTTAAAACTTGTCTTACTCCCTGTGGGCCAACCCCCTAAAGATATAAAATTCCAATACGTGGCTGAAAAATTAATTTGATTTGGTTTACTCATGTATAAAGTTTCGTTACTTTGAATAATTTGCGTAAAAGATTTTTTTTAACCGTTCAGACTCTTTTTTAAAGACATGAATATTAATATGTATTTTAATAGTGTAACCATTTTAAAGAGGTTTCTTATTTTAACTTAGTAGGGAAGTTTTATCCCGTAAGTACTCACATGGGGTGTTCACAGACACATAAGGTCCTAAATTTTGGAAACAGCCACTCAGTACCTTCAATGACAACATCGTGGAGGTGGCCAGCTCAGTCGGCAATTTCAGCAGTCGTAGTGTGCGTACTGTGCTTTGGGTTCACTGAGAGACCCCCCTCCCCCCCAAGTAACAGTGTTTCATCACCTGAATTTTTTTTTAGCATGTGTTTATTAATAATAGAAAATTAAAAATTGTGTTTTTTTCACTGTTTGTATATTTAGATTAAAGCTGAAACTCCTCTGTAAAACTTAAATACCATTGTGTCTGAAACACATGCAAATAATATGCCATAAGTGTTTTCAGCCATAGCAGGATGAGTCTAGTTTGTTGATATACTCATTTTTTTGAATTTTTTTATTCCATAGTATAATATTAGTTAATAATAATGTTCTTTTATAAGTGAATTTTCTGCGTTACATTTTTTTTTAGTAAATAGCAATTGTTTAATATCATAACTTTATATTAATACTAACTATATATTAGGCCAGTTTATGTAAAAATCTATGAAATAAAGTTATTTTGAAGGTTGGTTCCTTCCAATAAAAAAGGATAATTAGTCTTTTTCTTATAAACTTTATTTATTTATTTTCAGTTTTGCAATAAATAGATAGATTTATTGTAATAATTACTACCTAGGGATTGTTTTATTATTCTAAAAAGGAGTAAATCTAGTTAAGTTTTCATAGGCACTGAGAAAAAATGACTGCAATCATGCTTAATTTTTCCGAAAAATTATATATTAAAAATTTTAATATTTATAAATGGAGACCCGATGGACCAGTTAAAATATTAAAATTAGTAACTTTAATTTCCCACTTACCTGAAGAGTTTTCTTTCACAAGTTTTGTCATTTAGCCAGATCAATGCTTGGTACGCGTCAGTGGCGTGTAACTTGTTGAGGCGCACGTACTTCCCGTATAACACCTTTTAAAAATGCATATTAGTTAAAGTTATACATATATTTCTAGATAATTACTGGTGTTTTATTGTTGCAAAGACCCTAACAAAATTGGTCCTGTATCTTAAAAAAATATTGTATGCTTTTGCAAAAGAAGATTAAAGTAGACAAATAGGTTGTAAGAAATGTTCAAAAGCCTTAATTAATTTTCATGACGAGCTCGTGGCGAAGGTAAATAAAATAGTTAGATAAAAGACAATATGACAAGAGCTGCAGGAATGAGTGTACTTTTCTTACGTATATACTAGACATTTTAAGTCGCCTTATTCGCCTTATCCTGTCACTAGGCACAGCTACTCGTTCTTTTCAGTTACGTTATTTTTTTTAACAATAAAATTATTTTAGCTGATTTCGCAGAAGCAGGGAGGAAGTTCAATCCAACCACGACAAGGTCAAGAATGTAGGCACGTGATATCTACGTTATTTTGATGTCTCGGGGATTTCGTACATAGAATTTTAAAGCAGTGTATCCCGGTTTTAATAGATGTTTTTGGCGTGTTTTTACCAGCATTATTCCTTACACCAGACCTGTTGAGCAACCTATCATGGCGTGGATCCTTTAACTTGCCTTTGGCATCTTCTACCTCAAACCCTAGGTTCTTATTGTTGTCTTCAGTCAATTAGACCTACATAGGACTCGAATTTAAAATATTTACAAGTTCAGTTGTAAATAGTAGTTTTCATCACTAGGAGCAAAATTGGGTACTTTTGGTACGCAATCGTGTTTTAAAAATGAGGCGCAGTAGAGTTTTCAAAAAAGACTAAGAATCATAAAGACACTTCGCTCCTATTAATGAACAATGTTTCTTTATCATAATGCGGAATTATACTTTTAATCTTTAAAAATGTTAAGTATAAAGATTTCAGTGTATTTTTGAGGTTATATTTACAAAGTAAGTAATATGCAGTGTTTATATCCTATACTATAATAGGAGGAATCTCTGAAGGGATGTGTGTTCCACGATCTCGAAATCTAGCTGTTAGATTTTGCTTAAACTTTGCATTAAAGAGTGTTTCGGCCCAAAAATAAGTTAAGAAACAGTCTCAATCCCAGGAAAAATCAAATTTGATCTAAATTTAAGTTTAAAAATTATAATTTTTAACATTGGTCTTATGGGTTGCTATTTTGGTAACGAAATAACAACTAAATGTAAACAAAAATAAAGGAACATTAATGTTAAGCAGACCTTTTGAAACAGCTGTTAACTGTGAAGAGGTATAGTTGGTTGTTGGTGAAAATATTAAAATTGAATCAAAACCAACGAGCAAGGCTCGGTTAACCTGGTACTTTCTGTTATATACAAACAATGCTCTTCATAACGTTTGAATTTCGAAATTCTGCATCTCAAAATTAATAAAAGAATAATAATATACTTAGCAAACAGCTGACTTCTCAGTCCTAGGACCTAAAATATGTTCCAGCAGAGTTTTCAGTCATAGGACAAAGCAAAAAAAAAAAATAAATAATAAAAAAATAGTAGTTTTCATCACTAGGAGCAAAGGGGAACTTTTTGGTGCACAATCGAGTTTTTTAAAAACGGTTAAGCATCAAAAAGACACTTTTGCTCCGAGTGACGAACAAAGTTTTTTTATCATAATGCGAAATTAGACTTTTGATCATTAAAAATATTAGCTATAAAGTTGTATTTCGAGGTTAAATTTACAAAGTTAGTAATATGCAGTGTTTACATTTATGTTATTTACAAACAATGCTCTTTATAACGTTTGAATATCAAAATTCTGCTCCTCAACATTAATAAATTAATAATAATATATACATAGCAAACAGCTGACTTTTCAGTCCTAGGACAAAAAGAATCGGTTTTGGTACAGTTGAGAGAACAAAAAACAGGCAGATTTCGTGCAGACTGATAAAAAACGTTTCTTGTACTGTTGAGAGAAGAAAAAACAGGTTGATTTCGTGCAGAATGATAAAAACGAAGTTTCATTACCAATGCCCGTTCACTAGAACTTACTTCCGACATATTAAATAAAGAATACGGTGGGACTTAAATATATAGACACCCTCTAAATCATGCGAGACAAACAAAGTACAGAGCGCTGGGAATAGACAAGGGGATAGGGGGCATTATATAGTAGGAAACCATACAAAAATTTCCTTAAAAGTTTTTCCATTAATCAACTGTCAAAAAAGTTGTTTTCTATATAAAAAGTAAATTGAGATCAAATGTAACAGTAACTTTAAAACACTGTTCTCAAACAGTAACTCTGTAAGTCCTCCCTCAATTATATGTATTTGTTATGTAGGGTATTTAATATTTTTCTTTAAAAAGTTTTTTAACATCTAAAATATTTGATGGGCTGTACATATTAATGAAAATAGGGCAGGCCTATTTGAAGTTGTGTTTCAATTAAGCCCAGAAACTGGTTCCGCATGAAGCGAATGACACAATAAATTTTTACACGGAATTGTTAGTTAAGTTAGAAAAAAAAAATATGTTGGTTATACTTATATTTGTAACTACAATTTACTTAAATTCCGTTAAATTTTTTCCTTTAGGAAAAAAATTTAACTAAAAAAATCAACATTCTTTGAATGTTTCAACGTAAATCTTACCAGTAATTAGTAAAACTTAAAGAATTTTAATAAATTCTATTTCTGTTTATAAAAATCACAATTTCTGATAAGAGAAAACATTATATTAAAAAAATGTGCTGGTAAAACAGTGTGACAGAAGCATTATAATACATTTAATGGATGGCAAGCCAGGTAGCAAACATACATTACAATGTTATATACACGTTTATCTTACGACACAGTAAGTAATTTAATATTGATTAGAGCTACATTTATTATGGGGAGGAAGGAACATTTCAATTACGCACTCAGCCTGTAATTTCCTGTACAGTGTAGTGCCCAAGCCTTTAGTGTGGGACCGCTCTAAAAACGGGGCTACCCACTAAAAAACCACCCCTAATCTTTTGGAATTGTTTATCACATTACGTCGTTCAATATCGAAATTAGGCTTACCACCATGGGGATCGATCCTTACCCAGCCATTCGGTCAGGGATCTAGTCCACTTCGTAGTCCAGATCTGTTTTCTTTCCAGGATAATGCCCCAGACGAACTGTGATAAACAATCCCAGTTGTCCTCATCCTCCATAGTCTTTGCGCACACTGTGTTCACCGAAAATCAAGATTTATTGTAGCCTCCAGGCGGAGCCTTTCCCAGTGTGGACAGTGGAAGAGGGTATGTTCCACGTCGTTGGGAACGCCCAGGCAGTATATGCAATCCGACTAATCGGTTAAGGTATACGATTTGAAAAATATCCGTGATCTATCAGGATCTGCGTGAGGTAATAATTCGTCTCGCCATGCCGCGATTCCACCTATGATTGAAACCTGATCAATGAGTCGCGCAGTCCACCAGCCTTAAATGTCGTGTTTCCAGCTGTGTTGGCACTGCCGGAAGGTTTGGGTGTACTCTTCGGATCTTGCAGCATCCTTGCCTATATTGCCTCGTCTGTGATAAATCGCCTTGTTCTCCCCTGCCAAGAGCTTGCCAGGGATGACTCTGGCAACCACCAGGATGGCAGGTTCGGATACTGTCCGATAGGAGGAACACACCCGGAGCACAGCTTGACGCTGAACCCGGGCGAGTCGCAATCTATATAATTCCTTGGTGAGAGCGTCTGCCCGCAACTCTGCCCCGTAAATGAGCACGGATTGGTCTGCGGACATAATTGACCGTCTTCTGCTGGACTGAAGACAACCAACATTGGACATCAGTCTACTGAGATAAGAGACCACCTTAGCAGCCTTGCACAATGTATGGAAGATCTGATCTCTCCAGCTTAACTTTTTGTCCACAATGACTCTGAGGCACTTGGTGGCACGGGTTGACTAGACCACTTACCATCCCACTCTTACCGGGGTAACGGTGTCAATTCTTTTCTTTGTGAGGATCGTGATCTCAGTCTTGCTCAGGGCAAGCGAGAGGCCGTAATTGGACATCCAGGTGTTGACCTCGCGTATAGCGTGGTTCAACTTTAGCTTGGCCAGCTCAACGTTGCGTGTGGCGATGAGAGCCACGACGTCACCTGCGTACCCAATTAATATGGTTTGTTCTGGCATTTTGGATCTCCGGAGGTTGTAAAAAGCGATATTCCTGATATCTGGGCTGAGTATTGAAGCCTGTGCGGCACCATGGTGACTTCCATGGTCCACGCTTCCTCTTTGGTGTCGTACATCAGACGCCTAGAGCGGAGTTAGGTCTCGGTGAGCTGCAGCGTAAACTTTGGAATGCAAAAAGAGTTGCGAAGAGCATCTCCACACCGCCTCCAAAGAATCTTGATGTATTCTTGACATCAAGCATAAAAAGAAGCACTAACAGGTGCTTGAAATGGTTGTGACTCTCGGTTCTCTCAACAGCTTTCTGAACTTCGGCGATAGCGTCGATTGTTAATCGTCCCTTTCTGAAGCCGTACTGACCAGGACGTACGCTTACATGTAGATATAAGCTCTCGTGTAATAATACAGTTACATTAAAAGTTGTCATTAATTTCATTAAGTTACATTAATTTTGTCTTAAACATAAATACAACACTTATATTATAGCACAGTAATAATAATAATAATAATAATAATAATAATAACGAAAATACATGCATCATATTTTATTGGCAAAATATTCATTTTTACCTGATCGTCAAACATGAATATGTGTTCATGAAGTGCACTGTCTACAGGTACAGTGACAATAGGTACATCCTTTACTAACAAAGTCACTGCCTCAAACATTTTCCCGCTGTCGTAATTTTTTATGGTTTGCACTATTATGCCCATATTTTTTCCCACATTGTATTTCCGCAAACGATTCGTGTACTCGTACGCCTTAAATATTTTGCCCTCGAATATGTGTTCTGTAAAGATATAAACATCATTAAGTGACTGACACTTTTTCTTAATTATTATTAAATGCTAGTTGACATGTATATTTTGGTCTCTAAATACGTTATAAGAAAATTAAATCAGAGACATAAATAAATACTTAAAACCAAACTTTTAGTCACTGCAAAACAATGATGTATTTATTTCTTATAGTTTTATAGTTAATTATAAGATCAAGATTTGACTGCTTTTATGTCATATGTCTACAAAATCTTCATCTAAACTAATGAGTTCTTAGTAATCTAAACTTCTAGGCTAAATCATTTAAATTCAGGGTACATTTCATAAACTGCAAGAGAAAATATGAAAATGTTTTGAAAGTTTTCGTGGACTTCAAGGAAAGATTAAATTTATTTAAATTAAAATAAATACACTAACAATTAAAAACCACTGATTCCCATTAGATCAATAATGTTTAAGGATGAATTCAATTAAAGACTCCTGTCCTAAAATTGTCCTGTTTTAAGTGCAATTTTAAGATAAAAAATTATATAACTATCCAGTCAAATGAAAATGAACTTTGGATTATAAGATCCAAGTATTAACACTCACCAGCCGAATGAAGTTATACAGTATAAAGTTATACAGGGTGTTCGGAAAAAACGTTTCAGGAATTCAGGAGGTTATTGCCCACATCAAAATAAGCAAAAAAGTTACGGTAAATATATGTCCTAAAATGCTTTGTTAACCCGCTAGCCGCCATTTTGTTTTTTACACTAAATAATTTTTATTTCCGTTATGGATCATTGTATTAAGCTAATATTTGGCATACACCTTTATCATAGAAATAACCATTTTCAAGAAAAAAATTATTTTTTTCCAATGTGTATTTTCAAAATGGCGGCCATTTTAACATTTTAAGCTAAAATATTATCTCAAAACCGGTAAATTTTATGAAAATTTTACTAGACACAAAAAAGTTGACAAATTTAATTATCTAACCAATGGTACCAAGTTCATAAGGATCTGACAACAAATAACGGAGTTATTGAGATTTTTCATTTAAAATTACCTTAATTTGCATTAATTGCAATGCAAAATCAATGTTTTTATGCAGAAAAATCTCAATAACTCCGTTACTTGTTGTTGGATTCTTACAAACTTGGTACCATTGGTTAGATAATTAAATTTGTCAACTTTTTTGTGTCTAGTAAAATTTTAATAAAATTTACCGATTTTGAGATATTTTAGTTTAACATTTTAAAATGGCCGCCATTTTGAAAATACACATTGGAAAAAATAACTTTTTTCTTAAAAATGGGTATTGCTATGATGAAGGTGCATGCCAAATATTAATTTAATACAATGATCCATTACGGAAATAAAAATTATTTAGTGTAAAAAACAAAATGGCGGCTAGCGGGTTAACGAATCATTTTAGGACATATGTTTACAGGAACTTTTTTGCTTATTTTGATGTGGGCAATAACCTCCTGAATTCCTGAAACGTTTTTTCCGAACACCCTGTATATCGAATAAAGGTAGATGAAATAAGGAGGTAGGGTATGTGACATTTTAAATATGTAATGCTCAACCCTGTTGGTGAAATTCTTCAATAGAACTAATTTTAACACAGGAACACTATCTATCTTATATGTTTTACAAATCTCAGAAAGATGTAAGGGGTATAAAATTAAGGGTCTCGGTCCAATGCACGAGGGAAAACTATCGGCGCGACCATAAAGGCCCATGTACACGTGGCTAATATTAGCAGCTAATTTATTAGCGCTTCTAAACTAGCACCGTGTAAACGCTTCACTAGCGAAAAGGACTACTAGCACGCTAACAGTTTACTCGCCGCTAGTCGCTTTTGACATGTTTGATAATAAAAGCGCTAATAAGTGGAGGGGGTAGTCACGTGACCACTAGCGTTAGCGAATTAGCGTATTATTAGCGGCGTGTGGATTATCTATAGCGCTAGTCGCCACTCGCCATTGGTGTTTGTTAACCACGATGGTAAGAAAATCAGAACGAAATGGAACGTTGACAGGGTTATTCAGTTGTTATGTTACAAATATAAACATTAAAAACTCATCCTTGTTTGTCTGATACTTCAGATCTGATACTTCAGATGCAAATTATAACAAAAGAGTCAAGAGAAATAGCCATAATTTAATAAATTATTAGAAGATTTAGAATTAATGATCAGAAGCGGCTCGTGGCCCGTGCGGCCCTTGTGCATATATACATCGCAAGGTATAATATAGGAAGAATGACAAAAATTCTGTGAAATTTATATTTCCATCACGCAAAGTGTTTGTGCGTAATTTGCCTAAGAATCTATAATTAAAATCTTTAAAAATTACCTTATCACAATTAAAATATATTATCTAGTTAAACTCAAAATAAGCAATTGAAGACTGAATGTTGTGGACTTCTTGATCAGGCTAACGTGTTTTTATTGTCGTAATACAATGTATTCAAGCTTGACTTCTTGGAATCAGAAAGTCGTAGTTGCCGGACGCACGGTGTGGTTATAAACTCCGATAAAACTTTTCTTTCTGTCTACCCAGTTATATTCTTCTTTAGAGATTCTCAAATTTTTATACATTCTTGATTTTTTAATGTTAATATTTGAAAAAGTTTTCAACGAGATACCGGCATTTTACAACTGTCCTTCCATTAACATATATATCAAAACTCTTTGTTTTAAATAAAGTTCTAAATGAATTACCCGAAACTGAGCAACTGAGCCGCGTCTGATGATCGGTGAGGGGGGGGGGGGGGGTTCGGGGATAGCATGCTGCCGGAAAGCGGGCGGGGCGTAAAATTTGTTCTTTTTTGCACGGGCGCTAAAAAAAACTCCCGAGACGCTTCTGTTAACAATGATGGCAGTGTATCAAGTTGCTTTGAAAAAAATTTAATCACTTAAAGACTGGTACAGGATTGAACTGATCAAAATTAAAAATATATATTCTTAAAATCTGTCTCAAAGCACTGCGATTTGAATTAACAGAAGACATTTATGTAAAAACTACACTAACAACTGCGTCCACTGAATTTACTTTTGCAGGTTACTAGCGCTAAAATTAGCGCCATTTCTACTAGCTACGTGTAGGCTATATTGGAACATTCGCGCTAATTGGCCTAGCTTGTGCTAATAGCGAATATTAGCTGCTAGTAAACTAGCCACGTGTACACGGGCCTTAAGGTGTGTTTTGAGTACATTAAAACATGTGATATGGTTTTATTTTAAAATGAAAAACAGATGATAGATAACATTGAGTGAAGAACTATTAAAACAGTATATTTCGTCTCTAGTCCGGAAAGTGGTCGTTATCGTTGCAAGATCGAGTTCCAAGTACTTGAAGCCCAGTACATGAATTAGTACTTTGGGACGAGTTACGAACAGAACTATTCATCATACCACCATTACTAAATATATATTTTGGATAAAAGTAATACATTTTGAACTATATGCCGAATCTTTCGTTGTTATTGTTTATCTTGTATTTAAACTGATTTCAGGTGTTTAGTATAAATAAAAAATGACGTCGACAGTAGTATATTTCGTCACTATTCTGGAAAGTGCCGCCCACCATTACTCTTTGAGCCATAAAATGTTTTAATATTATGGTAAATCCACCAAATCAGGTTGTTTAACCTTGGTGGTTATTGTTTCATTTTATGTGATCATGTTTGTACAATTTACTGTAAAGAAACAATAAAGATTTTCTAAAAAAAAAGTGGCCGTTACCGGTGGAAGATTGAGTTTCAAGTACGAGACGAAGCCGAGTACTTGAATTACATCGAGCACCAATACAGGGTGAACGACTTAACTATGCCACTATTGGCATATCCTAACCTATGAGATTTAGAGAAAATTTTAACCGGGGAAAATTGAGTGCTGAGAATTCGTCATGTATTTTCTCATCGGTGCTTTTCTATGCTATATCAATGAATACGTAGTCAATGATTATATTAATAGGTCATCCATCATAGCTCAAGGTCTATGATTTCTTTTAAAAACTTATTTTTCTTAGATCGACATTGGTTTAACGGCGGACAAAATGAAGTATTTACAAATGGGTGGCTCAAAGGTACAGGGCTATAAATAGTGATTTCGAGTTTAATGAGTCATCAAACGGTATTTAAAAAATATTATATGAATTATAATTAAATCATCTGCAAACTGTCAAATTGAATAAATGGTAATCTGCTATCATTCATGCTATTTTAGTTTTATGATTAGAGGCTTTTGCCACTTGTATTTATTATATTAAACACTTAGTTAAACATTATTAAAAACTTATATTATTTGAAAATGTTAAAAGATTACTGAATATATTTCATTATAACAAATTTTTACTCTAATATTTTCCCTCACTAAATGAAAAGCCCAATGAATTGTATGATTTGTTTACTAAAACTTCTAAAAATAATGTCTATCATTAACATAAACAATGCATAACCTTTAGGCGGAAGTTTGCCAATTATGGCACCAATATTGTTCTCATTAAATTTATTGTCCGTGTTTTCTGGTCCAAGCAGGTTTTGGCAATCCTTGTCATCTTTATCTAACGTTGCCACATTTTCTAACCTGCTAACAACCCTGTGGCCCCTGAAAAACAAAGTATATTATTTATATTATTTTTTGAAATAGTAACATATACGTGATCATCGTGTAAAAATTTTGTCATTCCTCTACACACGAAAGTGCACTTTTTAAACGTAAAATGAGCTAAGAAAATAGGTTATTCCCGCTACTGCACGGCAAAATTACATCACGTTTACTTTCCGCGCGTATGTGGTGCACGGAAAATAACCGTTATGGGCTTTTGCGGTGCAGTCCGATCAGCTGTTGCATTAGGCCCATCAGCTGTTGCACAATGCTTAGTTTCGGTGCGTGTGTACCACGGCCTAAGCACGTAAAAAATAACCGTCATGAGTTCGGTTTTTTCTTGATACTAAGTTGAACAAACAAAAATATTCATGTTGTTTACAAGTTTTTCGATATCGTAATGAAAAATAATGTTCAATACTCGTCTTAAAAGTGCCATTGCGGGGCTCGATAGCCTTTTCCACGCTCGGCTTCGCCTTGCGCGTAAATTCAATCTCTCCCCGCAATGAGTCACTTTCGAGACTAATGAAAACTACTATTTCCATCATACTGCACGTAGAACTGCCGTTTTCTGGCCTGTATTTACTCCACAAAGTTGGCGTTTTCTGTAGCCTTTTAAGTGTGCACTGAAAAAAACATCTGTTAAATTTTTCCGTGAAATAACCTTAAAATTTGTTTTCTTCTTAAGCAAAAATAATAATAATCAAAAACAAATAAAGCCAATGAAAACAAAACACTACTTGCAGACTAAAATATTAATGCAAGATTTTGACATTTCCCTAATTCAACGTATATATCAGCTGTGAATTAGGAATGTTTAAATTAAGATGGAAGTCAACTAATAAACGTAAACAGATAATGAAATTTTTATCAATTTACTTTAAAATGAGTTATCTATTTGATATTTTTGCAGTATGATGAGAAACCTTGTTCATCACTCGGACGGAAAGTGTTTTTTCTGTGCTTATTCGCTGTTTATGGCGCTGTGTAAAACGCGATTGAACACAGAAAAAAGCCACTTTCCGTCCTAGTGATGAAATAGTATATTTCGTCACTGGTCTGGAACGTGGTCGTTATCGGTGCAAGATCGAGGTTCAAGTACGAGGCGAAACCGAGTACTTGAATTCGATTGAGCACCGATATACCACTTTCGTAAGAGTTACGAACACTACTTTTCATCATACCACCTTTAATAAATTTACAGTTTGGATAAAAATTTATAAATTTTAACCTGTATACCCAATCTTACGTTGTTATTTGTTTATCTTGTATTTGGACTATTTACAGCTGTTATTAAAAATTAAAATGAATTAACTTGTTTGGTATCCCGAAAACCACTGTTTCGCGGTCTAGTCCCGAAAACTTTGTTTACTAACACGTTTATCCAACCCACCAGGGACCAACTAATTTCGATCACAGCTGACCATTCCGAAAACAACATTTATCGCAATGGTATGATCAAAACTACTACTACGCTTTGGTTCTAGAAATTAAAATAATTAGTTTTTTACAATGACAAATTCTGCCATTATACCCGTTATGCTCTATGAATTTTTACAAAAAAATATTTACCACTTAGGCCTATGACAAGGACGTAAAAGATTTATTGAGTCATGTTGTAAAAAATATTTTCTTTTTAAACTATATATATATATATATATATATATATATATATATATATATAAGTAGATAGTATCATGTTACTTCTAGGACACTTTTGGAGACAATCAAAAATCAAACAAATTTCACAGTTTTATAATACAATTATGCAATATTTTTGCCATTTTTTGGCCAATTTTCAGCTTTTGTCAAATTGTCTTAAAAAATATGCAATTTTAATGAAATTTTTAACAAATATGCCTAAATTTTCTACAAAATAAAATTTTTTTAAAAACAAGTAAAATTATCACATTTTATAAGTATTTTTTCAATAAAATTAATAGTCGACTTTTCATAAGGTAATTTAAAATTTTAGTAGTATTTTTTCAATAAATTTGACTAAAATAGTAATAATTCATTCTAATTAATTTCAGTAATATCATTTTTGATTATATTATATTCAAGTAATTTTTCAGATACAATAATAATATAACAATTTGTTTTACTAGTAGCTACTATATCATAATCAAAATCTGCATTAATAATAATATCATTTTTTGAACTTGAAATATTTGTTGGATTTTTTGTAGTATCAATTACATAAATTGGTCTATTTTCTAGAAATTCTGTTGGACTATAATACATTTTACTACTAATATAATAAACTTTTTTGTAATCTTGATACATTTCATTCATAATTCTAAATTTTTCATTATTTATATCAAAATTTTCCAATTCATCAGGGTAATAATGACCATTTAGTTTTACTCTTATATTTTTTACATACATACTATCAAATTTAGAAGTATCAAATAACTGATCATTTGTTCTTGATTTTTGAAATCCAATTATAATAAATTTTGGATTATAAATATTTCTATAGATATTTGTTATATCAAAACTTAAATTCTTTCCTGTAATATTTTTTTGTTCAATGCATTGCCAATGATTAAAATGAAAATTTACTTTTTCAAATTTGCTTAGTTCATTAATTAATTGAATTTTACTTGTTGTTTTGTATTCAATTATAGGAACTCTAATAAAAAATTCATCAATTGTTATTTTACCTTCAGTTGGTAATGTAGCATTATCATAAGATCCATCAGCCTTTTTAGTTTTCCATCTAAAAATTGCATCATTATCTTCTGATCTAATAAATGTTATATTAAAACCACCTTTATATATTGGAATATTTACATTTTCAAAAAATCCTAATCCAAAATGAGATAAATTACCAATTGCTTCAAATTTATTTTTAAAATTTGATTCAAAACCATTATTTATTTGATTTATTTCTGATTTTGAATAAGTTATAGTACCTTTAATTGTACTTAATAGACCAGGGTATTCAATTTCATCAATCAATTTATTATGTTTTCTAACTTCAATTTTTGAAAATAAAAATGGAACAAAATTATCAATTAATTTTATATTAGCACCATTATCATATGCATTTCCATCAGATTTAGTCAATTTACCAGATATATAAAATTGAAATTTAGAAGTACAAAATCCATCTCCAAAATCTATATTAAATTCAGTTTTTTTATTAGGTTCATTTAAATGTAATTTAGATAATGGATAGAAATTTTTGTATTCAGCTCTTTCAATATCATTTACATATTTTTTGTAATCAGCCATTTATTAAGGATAAATTTTTTAAATCAAAAGCTTTTTTAAAACAAGTAAAATTTTTATAATTTTATGATGTCAAATTTTATTTATGTATCAATTTCATTTTTACTTTTAAAATATTCAATTTCAGTAGCATGATCAAGTATAAATTTTGCTGATATTTTTTGATGTTCTAAAATTAATTCCCAATTTAATGTAAATGCATAATCATAAATGAAATATTCAGTTAAATCTTGATATTTACAAATCAAATCAATATAATCTTTTAATTGATAATTTATGAATTCAGTAATAAAATCTATAGTTAAATTTTGATGTTGAGCAATTTTTTGCCAATTTAATTTATTTTGAAACAATCTCATCATATTAATACTCAACTCATATTTTTCAGAAACATCATCCCAAACATCTTTGTTTAATTGATTTTGGTTTCTGATAATGAATAAATCAAATGAACTGTATAGAGCCATTTATTAGGGAGAAAATTTTGTAAAACAACTTTTCTTTGAATTACAAATACAACATTTTGATTTAATGACATTTATATTTTTCAATTTTATTATCTGAATATCTTTAGAATTAGTTTTTTGTTTACATTTAAGACAATAAATCAACTCCATTTATATAAAATAATTATTGTAATTTATCTATATCATCTTTAATTAGTATTATTTCAGCATTTAATTCTTTTATGGATTCATTGACTCCATCAAATAGAAATTTTAGTTCTTTTTCTAATTTTTCTTCTAAATTTTCAACATATTTTCCAATATTAATTAAAAAGTCTGTAATTTTATTTAAATCCTTTTTAGTTTCTGAATGATCATTACCAATTTTAATAATTGAATCTAAAACTTCATCTAATTCTGATTTTATTACAACATCATATTTATTTATACTTGGTTTAACATTAACAATTCTTTTACCATTAATACTTATATAATTTTTTGATAAACCAATAGCATTTACTAGATTTTCAGTCTTTTTTACATGACTTTTAAAACTTTTACTAAAATTATTAAAAAATATATTTAATTTAGAATTTATATAATCTTCTTTAATATTAATTGGATGTTTTTTCTGTCTTCCAAACAGATCAAATATATTTTGTGAATCCATATTTATTAAGGATTAATTTATTTATTATATTATCAAATTTTTTATTATTATTTAATTCATTTAATATAAAAATACATAAATGACCACAAATTGGTGGATCATTATAATTTTGAATTTGATTATCATTATAAAATATATTATCTTTTCCTAAATATTTAACTAATTCTATTGGTGGTTTATTAACTATATTTCCATATGAATCAAAATAATATTTAATTTTATCTTTTTTATAATAACAAACCCAATGAGTTCCATTTCCATCAAATGAATCTAAATTTATAATTCCACATTCAAATTTATTAACTTTATTAGGTAATATATCTCTCATAAATACACCTCTAAAATATTTTATATTTTTACACAATTTTTCTAATTCACCTAATGTTAGTGGTTCAAATTTTTTTTATAATTTTGTTTCATATATTTTAATGTTTTTTTATCTAAACCAGATCCTTCTACATTTTTTAATTCATGATCTAACCAATTAACAAAATTTCTAAATTTAGGAATTATAGATTCTTTTACTACTTTTGCTCCCTTTCTAACATTTGGTGTATAATTTTTAACTACAGGTATATTATCAGCAAAATCTAAAATTTCTTTTAGTAATCCACCATTTTTTATTTCTTTTAATTGATTATATGAAAATTCAAATCTTAATCCTTTATTTAATTTTTTATGTTTATTTAGTTTATTAATTTGTCTTTTAGATAATAATATAATATCTTTTCCATTTTCATTAAATTGATCAATATTAAATTGAATTATAACTGATTTTTTATATTTAAATGCTAATTTTATTTTTGATTTTTTATTATCTGTCAAGTTTATATTTTTATTAACAAAATTATTAACAATAGGTACCAATTCCATAAGGTTTTTATTTTCATTTAAGACTTTACCAATTTTATTTTCAACTTTACCAATTGCTGATGTTATAGGTTCATATGCTTTTTGTTTAATTTTTTCATAATTATCTTCAATTTTAATTTGATTTTTAAATTCTTTTATTAATTTTTTCTCAATATCATCTAATTTTTTAGCTTCATTAACAGATATTTTATCCATTTATTACAAAGAAAAATTTAGGTTCAAAACAAATCATGTTAACATAAACACAAATCATGTTAACATAAACACAAATCATATTAACACAAAACACAAATTATGTTAACACAAACACAAATTATGTTAACATAAAAACAAATCATGTTAACACAAAACACAAATCATGTTAACACAAAACACAAATCATGTTAACACAAACACAAATCATGTTAACATAAACACTAATTATGTTAAACACAATTTATTTTACTTTATTTCTGTAATTTTCATTAAATATATAAATACTAATGAAATAAATAATACTAATAAAATAAATATTCTATCAATTATTGAATCAAACATACAACAAGCCATTATCATTATTTAATATCAGAAAAATTTTTCATATATTTTCCATCATTTGATTTTTTCAATAAATTAATAGTTAAAAATCCATAGTCTTCTTTCCAACAATCATTACAAATAGTTTTAAATTTATCAAATTTCATATCTGATCCAACAAAATTATTATATATTTTTTTCATATAATGTTCATTTTGTTTAAAGATGCATAACATATTTAAATTATTTCTAATTAATTGCATATCAACTTTTGAATAACATTGTGATAAATAAATACATGATATATTTTTATGTCTACCCATTATAAAATATTCTTTAATTTTATCTTGTTTTTCTAAAATACAATCATCAAAAACTACTAATGAATTTGGTTTACATTTATTTAGTGGAATCATATCATCACATGAAAAATAAGAAATTTGTTTCTTAATATTTGATTCTATATTTTTAAATCTTTTTTGTAATAATTTATAAGATGGTTGTTCTAATGATTTACTAAAAATATATAAATTTGAATATAGAATTAATCTTTTGTAAATAAAATTTAATAATAATGTAGTTTTACCAGATCCACTTGTTCCTATAATTAATAATCTAATAGGTTGATCATTTTTATTATTTTTATCATATGATTCTAATTTTATATTATCTTTGTTTTCTAAAAATTTCTCCATTTAAATAAGATGAAATTATTTAAAATAATTGGTCATTCATCCAAACTAGAATTAAGATTAGAACATCCAATACATTTAGATGGAAAATATAGTATTGGTTTAAGTGGATTTTATTCAGATAATTTTATATCAAATATACCAAATGATTATAAAAACTGTTATGGATATTCTATTAAAGATGAAGATGATAAAATTATAGATCAATATTTTGATATAAATAAAGGAAATTATACAATTGAAGAAATAAAAAATATTTTTATTAATAGTTTAAAAGAATTTAAAAAGAAAATTAATAAATTTGATGAAAATGATTTTATACTGAAAAATGATGGACCATATATTATAATAAAATCTCCTGTTAAAATTATAGTAACAACAATTATAATTGATTTATTAGGATTAGATGATAAAATGATTGAACCAAATGTATTAACAAAAGGAATAAAACTACCAAAAATTAGACCTTTTGATGTTATTGAAATACATTGTAATTTAGTTGATCCTAGTTTTGAAAATCATAAAGATCATTCACATTTACATAAAGAATCAGAAATTCTATATTCATTTTATCCAAATGTTGAATATGGATCAAAAATTAGTGAAAAACCAAATGAAATTGATTATATTCCTTTAAAAAATATAAATAAAATTCAAAATATTGTAATATATATTCAAGATAGTGATGGAAATCAAATAAATAATGAAAATATTAAAAGTATTGTATATTTAAGATTAAAACAAAATTTGTAATATAAAATTTATCTACATAAATAATAAAAACAATAATTTATTTAATTAACAATAATTTTATATTTAATAATAAATTAATTGTATTTAATAAACAAAATAAACCTTGGTTTAAAAGAAAAGATATTTGTTATATTTTAAAATATAAAAATTCTAGAAAAGTTTTAATTGATAATGTAAAAGAAAAATATATAAAACTTAAAATATATCAAGTGTAACCAACAGTTACATTTACATAATAATGATAAATTAATTTACATAAAAATTATAGGTGTCACAAATTATGACACCCTAGAAATTGATGTACAAACATGTTTTTCAGATGCCCTAAAACAGGGCGTCAATAAAATAGATAATAAAACAATGTTTATTAATAAATCTGGTTTATATTTATTAATTTTAAAATAAAAAAAGTAGAAAACAATAAGGATAGATTAAAATTTATAGATATTTTTAGAGGGGACAATTTGTCCCCCCTATCATATAATGAAAAACATACAAAACTTATTAAAATTAGGTAGGACCCAAAATGGGTCCCATATAAATTAGAATATTTATTTTAAAATTTTTTAAAGGAGGTAACCTTATTATACAATAAAAACTTAAGGGTAACAAAATGTTACCCTTCTTAAACATTCAAAAATATTCATAAATATAATAAATTATATACAAATTTGAGACCCGTCTTAAAGACGGGTCTTACTTATAATGATAATAAAGTAAAATTTATAGATATTTTTATGTTAGATATTCAATAAATTATTGAATATATTTAAATTTATTAAAGAAAATATTTAAAAATATACATAAAATTATAGTATAAATTCAATATCATATGGTTATAAATTATTAATATAATTTTGATCATTTTCTTTAAAACTTTCTTTAACATAATTTTTTATTATATTTATAAATGGTTCTATTATAAAATTAAACTTATAATGATATACAAAATAATTTTTATATTTAAAAAGATATATTAAAAATTTATTTGATATTTTAGTTTTAAATAAATATAATTTTATATCAAAATCATTATTTATTAATTCTTTTGGAACAATTAAAATTTCCATTTATTTATAATTATTTTTATACCCCCAAGGTAATGTATCAATTTTATTTTCACAAATAAATCTTTTGTCATCTCTATTACTTAAAGCTAATTTATTTATTGTAATTGTATATAGTTCATGTTTAAAACTTCTGATACAAGTCATTTCTCTATATTGTTCTTGATCATCAAATAAACATTTCTTAAAATCATCCATATGTAATGTTTTATCAACAACACTTTTCTTAATACCTTTACATTTTACAGGATTTTTATTATTAAATTCATAACTATATAATTTTGATCTTAAACCACAATATTCTTCTAATATTTCACCATTTAACTCATCTTTAAATTTACCAATTATTTTTTTATTCTTTTCACTATAGCATTCATGTTCTTTCTTATAATCACTTGTATCAAATTCATTAATATTTTCTTTAATAATTTTATATGGATCCTTTTTAAATTCTATAAAATAACTGTCTGTATCCATATATAATAACCTTATATTTGGATCAAACTTCTTTAATTTTTCATAATAAAATTGATACATATGTAATTTTGATAAATCAAGTACTGAAAATCCTATATAGATTGGTTTATCAAACTTAACCTTTTCTTTTATCATATGTGAAGCAATACAGTCTTTATCAAATATACTAAATGTTTTAAAATTAGGTTTTTTTGCTTGTTTTAATGAAAACTTTTCATCACCTAATTTAATATCACATCTATTTCTAACATTTTTCATAGTTTTTCCAAAAACACTATTATTCATCAATTTAAAAAAGTCTTTTTCAAAATCTGATGTTGATTTGGATCTTAATTTGGTATTTAATTCAATATATTTTTTCATATAATCATCTTGATCAAATGCTATAACTCTATTAACTTTCTTTAATTTTAATCCTTTTTGTAGACAATATTTTAAGTTTCTTGAATGAATAACATAATCTTTTTTATCAAATAATGTTGTGCAAAGCTTATTATTATAATGTTCAGGTGCTAATGGTAAATCTTTATGGTCATCATGTAATTCAATAGGATATTCTAAATCAACATCTAATATATATCCATATTCAGCATTTTCATCTAATTCTAATATTGTTTCATCCCATTCATTTAATGTATATGTATTAGGATTCATCCATGTTATATCTTTATAAGGTAATTTTAGACTTAAAGCCCATCCATATAGATTATTTGCATCTATATATAACATATAATTTTCTGGTTTTGTTCTATCATAATTTTTTGTATATTTATTGTTTGCTTTACAATATCTAGTTATACATTGTGAAATACCACTTCTAATACCTTTTTCAATCATTAAATACATATTATAATCACTTATTAATTCTAGTTTAATTTTTGTTAATTTAAACATAGAATCCCAAGCTAATGATGGTGATGTTAGATAATGTGCTGGATCTAATTGATAATTTTTCAAACAAACAGATCTAAAATTTTCAAATATATCAGCTAATAATAATACATCCTGAATATTTTACAAATCTGTATAATTACCTAATGTTTTTATTTTTAATTTATTCCAAACTTTTATATAATGTTTATAATCATCATCACTTATATTTTCATTAGTTAAACAACTATAAAATTGATCTTTTTCTAATATTTTATCATAGTTTAATTTTTTAACATTATCAATAAATTCATATGGAAATACACCTTTAGAAGTTAATATTTTTAAAGTTTCATTATCATATTCAATTATATCATTTTCTTTTATAAATTTATTTATATGCTTAAATTCTTTAAGATTTTTAGCTAATTTTTCAATTGATGTAGCCATAAATCTAAATGTATCTACAAATGAGAATTTTATAAATTTTCTAGGTTTAAAATATAGTTCACCTTCAAATTCATAACCATAACCAGAATTTACTGAATAGTTTATATATTTTTCATCTGTATTGGCTAACAAATCAATTTTACCATATTTTTTAGCTAATTCTTTTATAAACAAATGTGTATCATAATTTGAACTATTATGACAGAATATAGGAATATTTTGAGGAAATTTTAGATTTAAATTACAATTTAAATGTGCAGCACCTCTAAATTTTCCTGTTAAATGACAATGATCTCTTACTTTTATTCTTTTATCATTATCAAAACCACTATTTTCACAAATATGACAAATATTTGTTTTCTGATAATTAATTTCTTCTTCATTAGTTAAATTCATAGGCTTTTTATTTTTTGAATTATATTTTTTAGCTATATATTTTGAAATTTCATCTAAATATTCAAATAATTTATTTGGTACATTTATTAATTCCTCTTCATTTTTTGCTCTATAACAAATAGGTTTATACATTTTATTAGTTACTCTAGATACTAAATAGATTGTAAATCCATATGGTTTATGTTTTTGAATTTTATTTGTATATGAGCAATTTGGATTATTTTTACAATTATCAATCTTTTCTAATATACTTTCAAAATCCATATAAATTACATATGGATGTTCAAACTTTTTATAATAATTTTTAAAACTTACAGTTTGACCTTTAAATGGCATTATAGGTCTACAAGGTTCTAATGATTTACATATCTCTAAATGATTATTCAAGTCTTTATTTTTGTAGAAATGAGTCAAACATCTTCTACAAATATATTTTTTATTTTTATTTTTTTGTGTTAATTGCTTAGATACTAACTTACTTAAATCAGTAATCAATATATAATGAGAATTATTACCAATTTTATAATATAATAAATCAATTTCTAGTTTTGAATTATAATGTTCAGATATTTGTAATGGCACTATTTTTTCATCTTCATCAATTCTATAAATATTTATTGACATTGATGGATAGTTATATTTAGAATCAAATGATCTTTTTTCAAATAATTTAATATCTTTCAATGATATTGGATAATCAAAACCTTTAAAAATATCATCATTTATATATTTTTGATATTGTTTAACTCTTTCAGCATGTTCGTTTGGTTTATCAATAGCACATCTAATTGCATAAATAAAACAATATTCATCTTTATTTTTAAAATTTACACAACATTTTTTATTCTTAATTTCATTTGGTAATTCTATATATGATCCAGCATTTAATGAATTATTTTTAGATAATTTTAGATTTAGTTCAACACATCTTTTTAATGACCAACCAGAGCCTTTTGATGGTTGATTTAGTTGTTCTCTAACTATTAATTTCTTAAATTGATCATCAATAAAATCATCTATATTTAAAATATCTGAACTTTTTATGCAAAAATACATATTACTATTTTGAATTTCACCATTTATTAATTTTCTTTCATATTCACATTCTAAAGCCATCTGTCCTTTAATATTTTTAAATTTTTGTTTTTCTATCAATTTTTTTATTTCATTTCCTTGAGTTTCTAAATAATCATTAATATCTAAATCATCATTTGAATTTGTTAAAATATAATCTTGAAAATATCCTTTTAATGACGAAGCTTCTTGAATATTTATTATATTTTCTTTTGGAATTGGTCTATTTTTAAAATAATCATTTAATAATCCAATCAATTCTTTTCTAGTTTTATTAACAATTTTAATACTATTTTTAATTGCTAAATTTTGAATATATTTAAATGATCTATATTCTAAATTATTTGGATTTTCTTTAATTTTGTTTAATCTTTTAATTAGTTCATCTCTAGATAATTTTTCATAATTTCTGACAGATAATTTTTTTGCAATTTCATTTAATTTTACTATATTAAATAATGAATAATTTGTAAGATCAAATGTTTCTTTAATATTTGTTAATTCATCTAAAGTTTTATTTTTATAATTATATATATTATTATTTTTACACCAATGTTTTAATTCAAATATTTTATTATCATATTTTTGTTTATTTAGTAAATGTTTAGTTGAATTATAATGTCTATCATAATTTTTATATAATATATTTTTATTACAATAAGGACAATTAATATTTTTATTTGTTCGTTCCATTTATTAGGGGTGAAATTCTTTATTTATTAAAAATAATTTTTACTTAGAAATAAAACTCTTAAAAATATAAGAAGTATTTCCACTTTTTACTAGGTAATTTATAGTTTAAATCATATTTTTTTAATAAAATTTGAATTTTTTTAAAACAAGTAAAATTTTGTCTTCATTTTTTTATCATATTTTTAAATTTTCTAGTTTTGTTATATTTTTGTCATGAATTTTAGTTTCTAAATGTTTTAAATAATTATTAGTCCATTTAATATTTCTTCCACATTCACAAAATTGTGGTTTTAAAAACATTTCTATAATACATTGTATACAAATTGTATTTTTTCTCTCTTTACTATAATGATAATTATTAAAATTTGAAATATCTTTAATTTCTTTACATTTATGACATTGTTTTTCATTTAATTCAATAACTTTAATACTATCATATATTTTTTTATAATACACATCCTTACATTCTTTACAATAATAATATAACCCATCTTTAGTATTTTTATCTTTATAAAATTTAGATATATCTTTATATAATTTACACCTTAAACATATCTTTTCCATTTATATAAAATAAAATTTACAAATTGGTTTTTTTCAATTCATATTCATAAAAATTTCCAATAATATCTTCATTATTTTGATCTTTTATACTATAAGTAACTGGATTTGTATTATTAATTTTAGAAATTATAAATATTTCTCTAGACCAATTATTTTTATATTTATTAGAAAATGTTGATTTTTTATTTCCAATTCTAACTCTATCATTTATTTTAAATTTTGATTTGGTTATTATTTTTGGTGGTTTATATTTAAAAACAGTATCTAATAAATCCTTTTCATTATTTTTATTTACTTCAATTGGTTTCATTTTAATTGTTGAAAGATATGAGTTATTATATTCTTTAACAATTTTTGGTAAAATATTTATCCATCTATAATTTTTATTAATTTCAAACTGTATTTTCATTTTTTCATTTTGTGTTCTATTATACCTTTCTATTATACTTGATTTTTCTTCATTTTCTGTATGATACAATTTAATATTATATTTATTTAATATTTCTTTAAATTCTTTATTGATAAATTCTAATCCTTTATCTGTATGTAAAAGATTAGGTGATTTATGATTAATTTTAATTGCATCCTTAATTATTTCTTCAAATGCTCTAGAAACTGTTTTTCCATCTTTTTTCTTTAATGGTTTTGACCAAACATATTTTGAGAAAGTATCTATCACATTTAACATATATTTATAACCATCATTTTCTTTTTCATAATTTTTCATTATAATGAAATCTGCTGCCCATAAATCATCAATACCTAATGTAATTATTTTTCTTTTTAGAAATTTCTTTCTAATTGGAGCATGAATTTCATTTGCTTCAATTATTTGTTCATTTTTAGTTAATTCTTTTTTAATTATAGGTTTAACTTCTTTTTTCAAAATTTTACTTTTATTTGTTTTACAAATTGAACATTTAGTAGCAATTCTATATAATCCATTTTTCATTTCAACGATTTGTGGATTAATATTTTTAGTTTTTTTCTTACATTTGTGACAATGAATTGGTTCATTCATTTATGTATAATTTTTTTTTAAATAAATGGATATGTGTTATAGATGTCATAATCAAACTAATTTTACTATTATTAGAAATTGTGTAGGATGTAATATATGTAAAAGAATTATTTATGAAAAAAAGATTAAGAGAAAAAGTAATAAGAATAAACATCTTAAACATATTTTAAGAGAATTTAACCATTTTCAACCATATAAAACACAACAATTAATTAATGAATTATATATTTTATGTATTTCCAATCATTTTGAAATAACACCTAAGAATATAAAATTATTTTTAAAACAAAGGAATTGTACAAATTGGATATTTTACTATCAATTTTTAAACAAAATATACAATATTGATTTTGAATTGAATAATGAAGATAAAGAAAAAATTACACTATTTTTTAATAAATATTTATGTTTTAAGAAAAGTAATATATCATACAAAAAATTATTACCTATGATTTTTAAATACTTAAATATGGATTTTTGTATAAAACCTAATTATGATAATGACTTTTTAACATATCTATCACAAACAAGATTGTGATATTTTTTCCTATATAAATGGATCTGCTAGAAGAAATTAATAATGTTGGAGAATTAAGATTTAAAGAATATAAACCATTAAAAAGTTTAAATTTAAATAAAAAATATAAAATTGAAAAATTTGAAAGAATTAAAGATAAATATGGATATACAATTATTGTTGAATTAGAAAAATGTAAAGTACATTTACCAAAAAGATTTACTAATGTAATTGATGATAAATCAATTAAAGAATTAAATAAAAAAGATTTACATTTAATTGTCACTGATATTAAGACTTTTGATGATAAAGAAACTGCTTTAGTTAAATTTGAATAATTATTACAATATTATTGATACTAAACCTTAATTTTACTTGTTTAAAAAAAATTCAAATTTTATTGAAAAAATACTATTAAAATTTTAAATTACCTTATGAAAAGTCGAATATTGAAAAATACTTATAAAATGTGATAATTTTACTTGTTTTTAAAAAAATTTTATTTTGTAGAAAATTCAGGCATATTTGTTAAAAATTTCATTAAAATTGCATATTTTTTATGACAATTTGACAGAAGCTGAAAATTGGCCAAAAAATGGCAAAAATATTGCATAATTGTATTAAAAAACTGTGAAATTTGTTTGATTTTTGATTGTCTCCAAAAGTGTCCTAGAAGTAACATGATACTATCTACTTATATATATATATATATATATATATATATATATATATATATATATATATATATATATATATACTGTTAACTACAACACTACACTACAATGACAAGTATTGATGTATAAAAAAAAAAAAAAAAAAAAAAAAAAAAAAAAAAAAAAAAAACGAAGAGTTTCAAGTAATTAAATTTTGTACACCTTTTACATTGTAAATTTTTTGTGACAGACTCAGAATGATTAAACTCAATTTTTTTAACAAAAGGGAATAGAATTATTCCTTTAGCGGATTTCCCTATAGAGAATACGCTATTATGGTAGTAGCCATGAAAAGACCTAAGCCCGGGACCACTTTACTTTTTCATTTTGAGGTCCCCAGAAGCCAAAAACACCATTCGTATATTTTCATATATATATAAGTAGATAGTAATATGGGGTTCCTAGGACACTTTGGATACTCAAAGAAAATCAAACAAATTTCACAGTTTTTTAATACAATTATGCAATATTTTTGCCATTTTTGGCCAATGTTCAGCTTTTGTCAAATTGTTATAAAACATATGCAATTTTAATGAAATTTGTAACAAATATTCCTAAATCTTTATAAAATTTCCTACTAAATAAATTTTTTTCAAACAAGTAAAATTATCACATTTTATAGTGTATTTTTTAAGTAAAATCAGTAGTTGACTTTTCATAAGTCAATTTAAGTTTTCTAGAGTATTTTTTCAATAAAATCAACAGTTGACTTTTCATAAGTCAATTTAAAACTTTAATAGTATTTTTCAATAAAATTTGACTAAAATAGTGATAATTTTGATTATATTTTAATAATTTTAATTAATTTGTATAATATTATTTTTGATTATATTATACTCAAGTAACTTTTAATTTTTTATGAATATGAATTGAAAAAATAATTTATATAATTTTTTTATATAAATGGAAAAGAAATGTGCAAGATGTAAATTGTATAAAAATGAAACTCAATATTATAAATGTAATAAAATTAAATTACATTCAAAATGTAAAGAATGTGATAAAATTTATGAACAAGAAATATTTAATAATATTAAAATAGAAGAAAAAACTGAAAAACAATGTGCAAATAAGAAAGAAAAGTGTGTAAAGAAACAAAAGATATATCAAATTATTATAAAAAAAGTATAGTAGTAAAGATAGAAAACAGGCATTTTGTAAACAATGTATTAGACAAAGGTTGTTAAAACCACAGTTGTGTGAATGTGGAAGAGAAATTAAATATCTTTATCACTATCCAAAACATTTGGAAACTAAAATTCATAATAAAAATATTGAGAAATTAAAGACTTAAATAACTAAATTAATAAAAAAATTTAATTTTATTGAAAAATACTCTAGAAAACTTAATTGACTTATAAAAAAGTTGACTATTGATTGTATTGAAAAAATACTCTAGAAAACTTAAATTGACTTATAAAAAGTTGACTATTGATTTTACATTCCTCCTGGGACGCCTTTCAAGGTCGGAACAACTTCTTGATAGCTGACCCGACCGTAGCGGTAGGTGGTATGAATCTTCCTCGGAAGCAGTGGACTGTACTCAATCGTTTCCGCACTGGAGTGGGAAGATGTAATTATTGGAAGTACAAATGGGGAATGACACAAGACCAGTCATGCGACTGCGGAGCAGAGTATCAAACTATGGAACACATAGTCGAAGTGTGCCCACTGAGTACCTTCCCCGAAGGATTGAGCGGTCTGCATAGCTCAAGTGAAGCTGGGCTGCAATGGCTTAGCGCCCTGGATTTAGCTCTATAAAGAGAGATCAAATTTTTATTTTAGTGTTTAGATTTTTACTTATACTGACTTAGGTGCTCTGCACCGCAGAATTTATTTTATTATTCTTAAACCATTGTGGCTGGCTAAATGAGCCATACGATATATATAGGTGCTGATTTGTGGATTTATAATAAAATAGGACTATCAGCTTCAGAGTGGAGGGACGGTCTGAAGATGACATGCAATGTTGTATCCGTGAGATCCGTGACTGGAAGGTGTCCCAACACAAACCGTTGCAGACACTGTAACGAGTTTGAAACACTTGCACATGTGTTGGGCTCTTGCAGGCACGGTGAACTTCTGATCAACAAACGGCATAATGACGTCCGAAAAATTATAGCTGAAGAATTACGAAAACAATACGAAGTCCACGAAGAAGTAACCTGTACCTCCGAAAGTGGAAGCACACGCCGGATTGACATTATTGCCATTGATCGAAGAAATAAATGGGCGTGGATTATTGACCCCACAGTAAGGTTTGAGACGGGCATCAACCAACCTGACGAAGTAGACCAGGAAAAGAAAAATATTTATCTGCCAACAAAATCTTACTTTTAAGAGAAATATGGAGTCAAAATAATTAATGTAATTGGTCTTCTGTTTGGTTCCAGGGGAACATTAAATCAAAATTACGTAAAATTTAGGCAAGATTTCAAAATTCAGAAGAAAATTAACAGTTTATTAGTGATTAGTATTTTGAAGAATTCTGTTTTAATAAAAAAAAAAACATTTATATAAACAAAATGTCCTGTAAATTTGAAATAAATCAATGGAACAGATGCCATGCATTTATGGCACATATAAGAATGTCCAACTATTAAAATATCCATGTCATGTGTATTTACAAAATATGTTCTTACAAGCACTTTGTCAAAGATGGCAAGCCATAAATGCGTCGCAAGTTAACAGTTCCTGTTGTTATCATATATAAGACAGCCACAAAGTTCTTTGATGTTGAAACAATAATTCTTTAAAAATTCGCTGAGTACGCAGGTCTGCTGCGACAGGGGTATTTAATTTTTAATGAAAACTGTAAAGCTCATTAGTCTGTTCGATTTAATTTAGATGTAACGTTTATTTGTTTCATTAACATGTATTATCTTTGATTTTCAATTTGAAATTGAATAACTAAATATTAACACCTAATCTAAAACTCACCCTAGGTCAGGGAACCTCTGGGAAACATATACTTTCCGGAAGCAAATCCCATTTCTTAAGTTCGTATCGATAGTATATGTGAAAATGTTTTGGTTGCGCTGGACTAAGATGTTGAGGGTATTCCCGATTCGCAGGGATGTGTCGGTGGAGGTGATTTCTTCGATGGGACCGCAGGACAGTTTGAACTCGGTCACCGGGTGGCCATCTAGGGTCAACGTCAATACCCTGAAGCACTTGGGGGGCAATGCCAACCGGTCCGACACCTCGGACACGAACTGCGTACTGTAGAGACCTAACATTCCATGGATGTTGTACGTCATGGAAGGCAAAGTCTTTCTGAACATCCATTCATTCAGGTTGGAAGCATCCCAAAGGGAGATCACTGAAAAGAGTGTATGGTATGGTTAATTCAAAGTTTTTGCAATAATGGGTAGGTGCGAAGTTTGAGTGCTTAGGTATAGAAAGCCCAACGTGTTTGTTTCATAAGCCAGGTCCGCAATGGCCAAACATGTTGGCTGAACAAAGTTTTTCTGAACTTTGGTTTGTTTGTTGATAACCTTTTAGAATGTAAATCATATGGCTTTTAATTGTTCGTTAGGAATGTTTGTTGATTATTTGTGTTCGCCGAACAAATTCGCCAAGAATGTTCGGCCAGTGCGGAGGCGCCTTATAGGCCTAAGTGACATACTGTTTTAAAATATTTGGTGTAGTTATATTGTTTCAATATGCAACTAACATGATTAGTGCTTTGGCCATAAAACTTTTCAATTCATAAAACATTATTATGAATTGTTGATTTGTTCATGTATTTAGAAAAAATTAACAATTTCATAACTATATATTACTAATATTACACTTCGTTTGTAAAAACTAAACACACAGTCAAACAAGTCAAATAAGCTAGCATAAGTATATTTGGTCTGTATATTTTTATAAAAATTTTAATATACAAGTTATTAAGAACATTTTTAATGACATTTATTATGTGCTGTGTTTCGTAACAGAATAGTTGTTGAATAGCAAATTGATTCACAGAAAAAATAATTTTGAAATGATCTTAATTTTTTTAAATAGGGATATTTTCATTAGGTTTAGATATGGATTTATCCTCAACAAAGGGTATTTTGTTTAATACAAAAAACGCTTACACCGCATTGGATCTAGGGGTTTCTTATCCAAATCTTCGCATGCTTCCATACTCATAACAGTCCTAATATTCTTTCCACTTGCTCTAAAACAGAAATAAATTATTATTGGTATTGACCTAGAAGAAAATTAGGAGTAATAGAATTTGGCTTTAAGTTTGTGTACAGGGTGTTCTGAAACCTCTTCTAAAAATTTGTGTGGTGATTCCTAGGATCAAAAGAAACAATAAAGTTTGTTTGAACATATGTTTTAAAATACTTTGTTAAGCCACTAGCCACCGTTTTAATTTTGTAACCTCAGATATCGTTAAAATGGTAAATTTTCTATTATTTGTACACGTAACATAAAAAAAACTGGCAAATTAATTTACCTAATTAACAGTACCAAGTTTGTAAGGATCTGACAACAAATAATGGATTTATTGGGATTTTTCTATTAAAATTACATTAATTTAAGGTAGTGAAAAGAACAGATGTAATTATCACAAAACATGATGCAAAAAATCCTCCACTAAAATAATCAATTATTATTAATTTGATACTTTAAATTTTCGAATTATAAATAAATACTTAATGGTGAAGACAGTATCTTTGTAAAAAAATTATTTGATGATTAAGCTCAATTCAGGCTGTTTTAAAGCTCAAAGCCGTTTTGCTATTAGTTAGGTTAAGAATGTCAAATTCAAACAACCTTTGTGTTTTATTAAAATTGTTGATTTTTATTAAAATATGGGTAGCACCAAGTAGAAACAAAAATGAAGAAGTATATTTCAATAGAAATATATATAACAACAATATTAATAAGAACGAAGACATGATAAATATTTTGTATAGAGAAATCTCAAATCGAAGTTTTCAGAAAAATTTGGTTCTGACAAGTATGAAGCATAAAAAACACAAGAAGCTATGCCAGAGTAAATGGATGATAAAAACTTAAATTTTAACTGTATGATATACAATATTATTTTTCATATTATTGTTATTTTATTATATTATTTATACTACTGTCTGGAGATATTGAAGAAAATCCTGGTCCATAATGCCAAATATGTAAAATAAATTATAAAAGACTTGAAGTACAAATGAAAGGGAAAGCACAAGCATGATTCGATCAATTTCAACATAGGAAATACTTCTCAACCAGGACAGTCCAAAGTATTATCAGGAGCAATAGTGATCCCACCTTATCTAGACCCAAAATATTTTAGACCACGCTACACAGTTCAGTCTGACAGTCAGGATGACATTGAAAGCCCTCTGAAACAAGAAACTAGTTTCAATATCAATAAATAGATCAACAACAACTACAAAATTCTAATTGGTCTGATTTGCAGCATCAAACAACTGAAATATGTTCAATTGATTCATAAGAAGAAATATCTCTTCAAAATGGAAAGATACCATGTAAACTCTGTAATAAATATTTTACAAGAAAAGGGATACCGTGCGATACACATTTCAAAAAGTCATCCTGAATATTCAAGATATAAATTGTTAACAAGTAAGACAAGAAAAAATGTTGCAACAGACTCACAAAAAAATGATCGATGATGATTATTTGGCAGAGACTATGAATGCAACAAACCCTCAACTTCACGCCTTATTGAAACCATGTGAAAAAAATATATTAGACCTTTTCTTAAAACATGGTTTTAACAGCTTACGTAATGAAAAGTTTGACAGCTATATACTAGAAGTATGTTGTTTTCTACACCAGAAATCAGAATTATTGCCATTACCAAAACATCCCGTTCCAAAATTATTTTAATTCAAGGAAAATAAGGTAATGGCTAGAGCGAATTGTTCTCACCAGAAAAAATCTAATTCACGTATGTTTTCAAATCGAAAAAGAGAAAAAGCTAAGAGCAAATACAACTATGACCTGTTCAATACCTTAACTACATCAAAGAAAAAAGGTTGTAAGACATGTCATGAACCTAAATAACAACGTCTCATTCAATATTCCAATGTCTCAACTTGAAGAATACCACAAAAATACTTTTTCTATTGTTAATGATGAAACCCCCCCTAAGTGAATGACTAAATCAGTCCTCATCATGTTCTGGTAGGTCTACTGATTTATTTATTTACTTATTTTATTTTATTTTGAGTGTATCTCCAGTGGCATTTTGTAACGTTTTGACCGGTACGGTCAAAACCCCAATCTAGTTACTATCTAACCAAGCCCAATGACAAATGGTAACTGGGTCCGGAATCCAATTTTTTTTTAATCTACTAACTTTTCTCAAGATAGAACCGGCAACCTTTGGATTCAAAGGCGAAAACTATAACCACTCAGCTGCCCAGCCACTTAATGTAATCAGTTAATACTGATGTAATGCAAACAGATTTTGAAGAAATATCTTTTACAGAAGAATATACGAGTACAAAGAGCCTTAAAGGAAATTTCAAAACATACAGCTCCTGGCACCGAAGGAATATTGGTAACAATGGTGCTGAAATTTAATTCAAGCAAGATTCAACTCTTATAGGAAATCTGATGCTAAAAACAAACCATGTTCCAAAACCTTTCAAATGTGGAAGTACCATATTGATCATAAAGGCGGGAATACCAATGAATGCAAAAATTGGAGGCCAATAACAATTTATTCAGTAATTAGAAGAATCATTGAGCGGCGATTGTTCTTAAAGCAACTCCATACATTAACTTAGTTTTACAACAAAGAGGATTTGCAAATATGCCTGGCACATATATAAATTCTAGACTTCTGAATAATTATCAAACCCTGTAAAGAAACATGAAAATGAGATCTGTGTGGTTCATTTCTAGATGTAAGCAAAACTTTTGATAACATTGGCCATAAACATATTCGTTGTAGCTTATTACAAAGTAAGATTCCACATGAGTTGCAAGACTTGATAATGTCATTGATCAAAAATAATATGATCCAAATACAATCCAACTTTACAATATCAAAAACAATATGTGTCAATCGTATAGTATCCCAAGGGTCACCTATATCTCCACTGATTTTAACTTGTCAATAAATAGTGTTTTAAAAGAGCTTGTGGATGGCTTAGACAAATCAACAACTCTAGCATTCGCTGATTACATTGTATTATGAGGCAATAGTTTAAATTCAGTATCGTCGTTGGTATGCATAGCAGAGGGCTCTCTAAAAAAACTGTTTATCATTAAATGTAGAAACATGCAAAACGATACATATTAAGAAAAGAAATCTGTGTGAAACGTTATCCATAGAGTTTCAAAACTATCAAATAAAAAAAAAATAAAAGTAATGAAACAATAAATACCTTGGAATTGATTACAATGATGAAATCAAATTAAATAAAAATCGCATAATAAAAGAACTAAGAAACACGCTTGAGGAGCTAGTATGAAGCATTCTTTTAAAGCCTGGTAAAATAGTGGCCATTACAAATTAATACATTTGGCCATTAATTATATATCCTCTGCAATGCGCACCATTCAGCCAACTCCCAACTTCGTTTTTAGAAGATATTGACTTAATCATTAGAAGCATAATAAAACAGATAATTGGTTTTCCAACCGACTGCCCAACGAGCATGATATATGCTTCTAAATCATTGCGAGGTCTAGAAGTTGTCAGAGCTAATTAGGAGACATATCTGCAACACTACAATATAAGTACTAAGCTACTCGCCATAGAAGGTAACCTTCTACAACATTCTAAAAATGTTTATGTAGAAAGACTACATTGTTTAAAAAGTTTAAATATGAATATTGAAGAACTTACAGACAGTCAAAACATGTTACCAACAAAAGCACGCAAAGCTCGAAAATTAAGAGAAATTAAAAAAAGGATCATACGAATATTGGAGCAACCTTCTTCAAAAAGGCAGTGTTCCTTTTTTAACAATGGCTAAAGCTAAACAAAATGATTATGAACAAAAGTAGCTTAAGTATTTCTCAATGGAAAACCATAGTTAAAATGAATGCCACTGTAACAGGAGTGAGACCTACTCCAGGTAGATTGAAGAACAACTATTGCCTTCATAAAGACTGTAATGAGATCGAAACCCTTGGCTATGTCCTGAGATTTGATCAAAGAGAGAATCGCTTATAACTAACAGACACCATAAAAATAGGATCAACATCAGAAGATGCTTTCAAGAAATCAGGTTGGGAAGTATTTGAAGAAATAAGTGCAACATCAATAGTAAGGGCGAGAATGAGTTCCTTGGGTTCCGGTAGAGGGCGCTAGTGTCGATAATAATTTTCTGGTACCTTGCACTTACAACGTCACCTTAGACATTTCTAACCTAACAAGCCTTATAGTCTACCATTAATTAAATTTTTATGAGCAAAATTTATACACGGCCAGGTCAGGAATCGAACCCGGCCCGCTGGCGCTTGAGACGCGAGCTATACCCCTGAACCACCGAAATACTTGTTGATCGGTGGCGGAAATGTGTCTGATAACGTGGTATCTGCGGTGTCGACACGTTGCATTGTACCGTAGTAAATGCATTCTCCTCTTTATATGTTCTTATTTATTTTAATGTGGATTGTTGGGGTAGTTTATACTATATTTGTTTATTTATTTTTAGTAACAAATAATGCTGTAATGTACTATTTGTATTGAGTCACTAGGACCCATTACATTAATAGATTTAATAATACTGTATTTATGTATAGAAGTGAGAGAAGTTTTTGTCCTATGATGTGTAAAGATTTGTATTTAAAAATAATTCAACAATTTTAAACTGTAATTTTTAGGGAAAGATTACTTACTTGGAAATAAATTCTATATATCACTAGTAAACTCACTTTGATTATGTTATGCGCGCGCGAATGAACTGAACATTGTTCTCCGTCTAATTTATCAATCGGCCACTTCCGTTCTGATAATCTGTGGTGACCCCGTGTCAACACTAGGATTTCTCAATTATATTGGGTTAGAAAAATTATTTGATTCATGTAACTGGTCTTAATGTCTTGGATATTACTATATTGACTTAGAGTATTAAAGTATTGAATGTAATTTTTACTAGATACTAGACTTGCTATTTTGCTGGGTCTCACCTGGTACATTTTTAATAATGTATAAAGTTTAAGTGCATAATTTTCTTCAGGGTTCTGTATTACTGTTGTTTAAGGTACTAAACACAAAGCAGAATGTTTGTTTGTATCTATACTTAACTTTTATTGTTTTGTGTTGTAAAAAAGTCAATCATTATTTTTATAGTTTAGCTTTAAAGTCTTAGGAGCTGAAGTGTTTTTATCAACTAGCCTAATTACTTTCTGATAACCTGTGGTGTAGCAATGTTGATTCTCAGTTATATTGTGTTAGACAAATTATTTTGACCTAAGTAGTTTGTTTCAAAGTCCTGGGCATTACTAGATTGACTTGAAGTGTTAGAAATTGTAAATATTGATTTTAAATTACTAAATTTTGGTGGGTCCAACTTGGTGACAAAAGCAAAATGTTTAATAACATACTGGATTTTTTTGTGTTGTTGAAAGCATACTTATGCATTTTAAATTAAAGTCTTTAATTATTCTTACTAGATTGCATGATAAGTATTTTTACAGTTGGAGAAGCGTCTTTGACTCAGTGATGAAACAATCGCGTCGCACCGTGTACAATTCTAACCCTGTGATTGGTCAGAATACGGAAGCGCGTCATTGGTAGATAATAGGTGTGCAGCGCTCTAATTGGCTGGGGTTATCTACCTCCACCGACCGCTGCTTTTCCTTGGCTATCTTTGCGTCAAGCTCTCGTAGTGAATAGACCTATCTAGCTTCCGTGTATTGCGTACTTGCTCACTATGTGTAAAAGTTTATAATGCTTGGCTCTTGTTCTGAGTTGAGTGTACTGTTGTGATATTGTGTACATATTTGTGGTTAGTATTATTTTTGACTTGCGTAGTAGTTTTTAATTAATATTTTGACTTACGTAGTAATTTTCTTACTATATAACCAGCTTTGCAGTTGTAATGTTTTTGTCTTATTTCAGTTACTATACTGTTCGGACGTGAGTAACATAACCTCACTTTTGTGTTTTATACTTTGACTTTTAATTAATTTTGAGCATGGAATTGTCATAAAAAACGAATTCTCCTAAAATTACTGAACCTGTTAAAGTTCTAAGAGAAGGTCAGACTTACATAAAGAAATTCAGATTGTATGGACTTAGAACAATTTTTAAATTTTCTAAAACTCCGCCCGAAACAAATGAAATTGACTGGCTCAGACAAGGTTTTGCTCAAATTGTTACTGATATAAAGAAACAGTCCCACGAAAATGATATGCTTGGTTTCTCTTTGCAGAGTCTAAACCTAAAATCTAAGGATCCGGGGTATGTTGATTTTCGGCCCGCCAAAGATGTAGATTCAGATGTTTTATGGGAAGTTTTTGGAGGAATTATTCAAAGTAATTCTGAATTAATTAAATCAACTGATACTTTGAAAGTTGAATGTTCCTGAGTTAATCTCCCTGTAGGGTCTGGTTGACGTAGGAGACCTGGGCTGTACAATAGTTTCAATGGAGAGTGCAAGGCAAGACGGGGAATTGTAGTTATTAATAATAAAGATAACTATTGTGTCCCCCGAACTTTGGTGGTGGGTAAAGCGTATGCTGCAAATGACCCTCAGGCTTATTCGATTCGTACGGATAAAGGCAAAAGACAGACAACTAAGGCTCGGGAATTAGTTGCGAAAGCGCGTGTGGATATGCCGGAAGATGGTGCAGGCATCCCGGAATTTGAGAAATTCCAAAAACATCTGAAAGGTTTTAAAATTACCGTGTATGACTACAATTCTAAAGGCCGGAACGTTTATTTCTCTGGGGGCAATGAAGATGCTAAATTTTAAAATTAATTTGCTTTTCTATAGAGGCCATTATAATGTTATTATCTCACTAACTGCTGCCTTTGCTTGTAGTTATTTCTGTGAAGCATGCCATGTCCCCTATGACTATAAAGGGCATCACCGTTGCTCTAATATCTGTTCTGCTTGTCATTCTATCTCTCCACCCTGTAAGTTAGAACATGGAGGTCTTACATGCCGTCTTTGTAGCTGCCACTTTAAAAATGAGAGATGTTTGATTGCACATAAAGGCGAAATATGTAAGTCGATTAAATTTTGCCGTGGTTGTGAACAAATGATTTTCTTGGATAAACGTAGTACATGTGTGCGAAGCGGTTTTTTGTAATACTTGTGGGGAGTTAATGCCTGAAAACCATAAATGTTTCATGAAGATGGACAGGAAAACCCCAAAGGAAAATGATTATTTGTTTATTTTCTTTGACTTTGAAACTAGGCAAGATGAAAACCTTCTTTCTGACCTAGAGAAAAAATTGCATCAAGTCAATTTGTGTGTATCCCAACAGTACTGTTTCAAATGTATTAAAGGAAGTGAATGTGAAACTTGTTTTGAGAGACAGAGAGTATTTGTTGAAAACCCAGTAAAACAATTTACGGACTATGTAATGCAAGTAAGGAAAAAATTCAAACATGTTTGCGTGATTGCACACAATGGACAGTTGTTTGACTTTCAGTTTAATTTAAAGTATACATTGGAGGAGACTAAATTTACACCTGAACTTGAGAGAAAATCCAAATCACCTGAATGAGAGGATCCAAAATTATTTTGATGAAGATGGATAACGTTAGGTGTGTTGTTTCCTTAAGCTATTTTCCCATGCCTCTTGCTGCACTCCCTAAAGCGTTTGACTTGCCTCCGGAGAAAAAGAAGGGCTACTACCCTGATTTCTTCAACAAAGTTGCAAATCAAAATTATGTAGGCCCGATGCCCGCGAAAGAATTTTACTGCCCGGAGTCAATGTTTGAGAAGCCTCATGATAACTTTGAAAACTGGTATAATGAACAAGTAAATAGCGACTATGTGTTTGACTTTCAAAAAGAGATTTTATAGTATTGTATAACAGATGTAGAGATTTTGGCGTAGATATGTATAAAATTCCGAGCTTTGCTTCTTGAAGAATGTAATGTTGATCCGTTTCTTGAGGCTGTAACCATTGCTAGCGCGTGTAACTTGGCTTTTCGCCGTAATTTTCTAAGGCCCAGTACTATTGGTCTTATACCGAAGAATGGATACCGGTTAACGGATAATCAGTCAGCTGCGGCCCTCCAGTGGTTATCTTGGGAAGAAGAGAAGCGCGGTGTTAGGATTGAGCATGCTGGAAAGGGCAGAGAAGTAAAAATTAACGGAATAAAAGTAGATGGTTTTGACGGGAAAAATGTTTATGAATTTCACAGATGTTACTGGAATGGATGCCCTAAATGCTTTCCTTACAAAAGAGAGGCTCCTCTGTAGGAGGATCCCTCTGATTCACTTCATTTGCGTTACCAGAGAACTCTAAAGAAAACCGAGAAACTTGGAAGTAATGTTATTGAAATGTGGGAGTGTGAGTTTAGGAAAGTTAAAAAAGATGAAAACCTTAAACATTTGGAAAGCCTATCTGTTTTGAACAGTCTTCCACTTAATCCTAGAGATTCTTTTTTCGGAGGTAGGACTGGTAACGCAAAGACTTATCATAAATGTGAAATATGTAAATAAATATTGTAAGTATCCTATTGGCCACCCTGAAATTTTCGTAGGAGACAGGGAGTGCAGAGAGCGGGAAAACTTAATGAAAATACGAAATTTTGCACTATATTCTTTGAATATGAGTTTTCTCTTACAGGCCCAATAGAACCATGTGAATGGCCTTTAGCGTTTTCAAAGCACATAGTAGATACGATTTCAGATGGATTTTCTTCAAATGCTCATGTTGGGATAACAATAATTCATGCTAATGGTTCAGGCAATATTCCGTTTATGACTTTAGATAATTTAACTCCATCAGTTTTTGATGATCACTTTGAAAAAATATTTTCTGATGTTGAAAAACTGTCTGGTACATTGAAGGTGGAAGTATCACTAGTCACAATTCCAAGATGCTACATTCGATGGGTGTTTACAGACTTGTGACAGACTGATTGCCCACATCTGTTGTAACTGCTGCTGACAGTTACTGCATTCTTAACTATGATTTAATATGGATTTGTACCTTACTTTATGAGGTATGCACTGTAAAAAAAGCCAAGGAGGACAATTAGAGTAAACATTATAACCCTGATTTTTTAATCTTCACCTCTTATAAAAATGTAAATATTGAAAAAATAAAAAATGTGTGAATGTGTGTGCGTGTGTGGGAAGTTAGTAAGGCAAAGTCTTGAAAGCTTCCAGTCCGTGGAGAGGTCACCTGTCAAGGCGAGGTTAATCCCTGGTAAGTCCTGGCAGATGAGTGGGTTTACCCAAAAGCAGTATAACATTGCGTTCCCCACGACCGCCACGGACTAAGGGCATAGTAGATTGAGATGCCCTGACCCGAGGAGGGTTTGGGCCTCTTCTTTGAAAAGCCCGGTGTGAATGAAGGTCCCTGGCACGGCTGACGAAAAGACCCGTAAAACTGTATGAATGGTATAAAAATGTAAAAAATAAATAACGGGGGAGGTAACTAGTTTGGAAGGCCTCCACGGACCATGACGGTGGTGGAGCTATGGTTTTTTAAATTCTCAAAGGGAGAGGACATTAGTCTGTGCAGAGTATAAGCCAGTTATATTCTGGATGACTCTTGCATAGAATAATGTTTAAACTGGGTGTACAAAGCTCTCGGTGGTAAGAAATACCTCAGAGTTGTGTTCTCTCAAGGTATATTACTGCTGAGGGTGCTATACACGGGTGGTCTCAAACCCCGCTCTATTACCTAACAGTACATGTGTAACACTTAAATTGTACAGCGAGTGGATACTTGATATATTATGTCTTCTCAATATATTTCTGTTAATTCTATGACTCAATAAAAGAAAAGCAACCAGAGTTTTAAAGGTAGAGATGCTGCAAATATATTGTATAAAGCAATCAGAGACCATGTTAGAGAAAAATATCGTAATATCCGTGGGGTAGGCCTACGGGGGAAGGTGCCCACGTTAAATATACACCAACGCGCCTACAACTGTACGGCCTGGTACACGTACCTACCGTGGTGTGGAAAACAGTTGAAAACTATGCAGGGACACAATGGGAACGAAAAGTTCTCCTTCAAACCGTAAAATATAATAAGTATTATATGTCTACCTATTTTTATAAAAGGCTACACTTGTCTATATTGTACAACAATAAGAGCACAAATCAGTCATTTTCTCTCTGCACTTGACAATATTGAATGTAAATTTATAATCTTTTTTAGGCGAGGCGATTTGCCTCCACTGACATACATTGAAACATAATTTTTTCATTAATGGATCCAAAGCAATGATTAGAAGTTTAAATTATTCAATTATAACATAGGGTAAACCTTGAAATATTAAGTCTGGTTTTACATGTGAAATTCATGGGGTAGGCCTACCGGGGAGGTGCCCACGTTAAAGATACACCAAAGCGCCTACAACTGTACGGTATGGTATGCGTACCTAACGTGGTGTGGAAAACAGTTGAAAACTATGCAGGGACACAAGGGGGACGAAAAGTTCCCCTTCAAACCGCAAAGATAATAAGTAATATATTATTACGTATGTCTATTTAACAGACGTAGCGTGTTTTTTTTTTTTTTTTTTTTTTTTTTTTTTTTTGGCATTGCATTTTTACTTTAAATTAATTTTTTTTCATTTCTTTTAACGATTTTTTAACGATCTTTTAACGATTCATTTCTATTTAATATTTATAAATGTACATTTCAAATCACATATTTGAAAAAGCGACATTCATCCATCCACTATAATTATTGGAGCAACAACCATAAGCCCTGTTCTCTCTGTACTTGACTTACATTTAGAACAGACGTGTGCTAGCTGTAATTCCTAACCTCAAAGATGTCAGTAATACATTCCTATGTATTGGATAACACTCCTGTATCCGTATTATTCGGTGAATAAAATAAACCATGGTCTAAAGCAAAAGACATATGTAATATACTAGGTTATGAAAATTCAAAGAAAGCAATCAGAGGCAATGCTAGAGAAAAACTTAAAGTACAGTGCACAAACTTCAAGGGAAACGAAAAGTTCCTCTTACATTCTGACACAAATTTTATGAATGAAACTGGCTTGTATGCATTAATTATGATATCTAAGATGAGAATATGTAAAAGATTTCAGGATTGGGTGTTTGAAGTAGTCTTACCCTGAGTTCGCAAGTACGTGGAGTATAAATTAATGAGAGAAAACTTTTGAACTGACACATACCTTGAATCTAGCATTGGAAACAACAAAACCCTAACTAAAAAACTAGTTGACCAAGCCCCTAAAGTTGCAGTAATGATGGAAGACGTGGGTTTGAAACATGTATTCTGCACCTTGGAGAAGGACGTGTACTATAGAAAGTATGGACTAATAGAGTATAAATATATCAGGGATGAATAATACATTATAAAAACAGCTCCAAAGAGGGCAAAAGGAGATGGTGTGTGTGTTTTTAAAGTACCATCCCGTACCTAATGATGTAAATATTTTATTAATGAGTCAGATCTATGCGAATTAATTATTAAATAAAAGTGAAACCTTTTCCTTGAGTTCATAGAGAGGTGAAAACAGATACGCCTTTCTCAACATCTTATGTTGTAGAATTGCCTATATTTCATGTGAATTGTGTTATTTGAAAATGGTATTCCATAGCTGTGAGTTAATTTACTCGGATTCTCTGGTTCATGAGTTGTATGTTTTCACTGACTAATTCGCTAATGTGACCGTAACATTTCATCTTGTCACTGTAATCTGTATCATCGATGCCTAGCCTTTGGAATTTTAGCGGCTAATCCCTTGCATTGACTGTAAAGTTGCAAAGTCTACGATCATATGTACTCCTAAGCCCCTTACTTCTTCTATATTTAATGCTTTTCAACGGTCCTTACCTTACATTGACTGTGAAATTGTAATTTATACGGTCATCCGTATCACTTACCCCTATGTTAGATTATTAGTGGCTAATCCCTTGCATTGACTGTAACATTGTAAAGTCTATGGTGATCAGTATCATTGGTCCCTTAGGCTTTATTTTAAGTGAAGTTTTAAATTCTTCTACATGGAATGGTTTTTAATGGTTATTTTCCTATGCTGACATTATTATATAAAGTCTATAGGGAGATGGTTATTAGTTTAAGAGAAGTTGCTTTAGGTTAGGTTAGCTTGGAATAAAACAAGGTAATTTACAGCGAGACGGTTATTAGGTTAAAAGAGGTTGCTTTAGGTTTACTTTACTCGGATCCTCAGAAAAAAAACAAGCTAAAAGTACTGAAAGTAGAAAGAACAGAAAAGCCAAGACAAAAAAAGACTGAACCTGTAAATTTCAAAGTATACTTTTCTTTATCCTCCTCAGTCATACACCAAATAGGAAACCCCGACGCCTCTTGTTTCATTTTTAGAAATTTATTAATAAAATCAGTAAACAGACCGCCGTTTTCATAAGTCGCTACTTCCCAGAGTTCGTACATGTCCAGAATTACATATCCCTTCTCTACAGCTTTTCTGATCTCCTGCATCGTCCAAGCCCCTACCAATGCCCTCTCGTCACTATTGTGGCAACACTCCCCTTGGTTTAAAATATCCCCACAAGTTTGACACAAGACAAACATCAATTTATTATTAATCTTTGAGGGAAGAACCGGGTGGTATAGGTCCTGAGGTGGCAGGATTTTACATTTAAGCAAGCCATCTACGTCAATTCCCCGCTCTCTGCACTCCCTGTCTCCTACGAAAATTTCAGGGTGGCCAATAAGATACTTACAATATTTATTTACATACGGATAAAGAGAACAAACATCTACATACTGAATAGTCTCTCCCTCCGCTCATTTATGATGAGTCTTTGCGTTACCAGTCCTACCTCCGAAAAAAGAATCTCTAGGATTAATTGGAAGACTGTTCAAAATAGGTAGGCTTTCCAAATGTTTAAGGTTTTCATCTTTTTTTAATTTTTCTAAACTCACACTCCCACATTTCAATAACATTACTTCCAAGTTTCTCGGTTTTCTTTAGAGTTCTGTGGTAACGCAAATGAAGTGAATCAGAGGGATCCTCCTTCAGAGGAGCCTCTCTTTTGTAAGGAAAGCATTTATGGCATCCATGCCAGTGACATCTGTGAAATTCATAAACATTTTTCCCGTCAAAATCATCTACTTTTATTCCGTAAATTTTACTTCTCTGCCCTTTCTACCATGCTCAATCCTAACACCGCGCTTCTCTTCTTCCCAAGATAACCACTGAAGGGCCGCAGCTGACTGATTATCCGTTAACCGGTATCCATTCTTCGGTATAAGACCAATAGTACTGGGCCTTAGAAAATTACGGCGAAAAGCCAAGTTACACGCGCTAGCAATGGTTACAGCCTCAAGAAACGGATCAACATTACATTCTTCAAGAAGCAAAGCTCGGAATTTTATACATACCTGCGCCAAAATCTCTACATCTGTTATACAATACTATAAAATCTCTTTTTGAAAGTCAAACACATAGTCGCTATTTACTTGTTCATTATACCAGTTTTCAAAGTTATCATGAGGCTTCTCAAACATTGACTCCTGGCAGTAAAATTCCTTCGCGGGCATCGGGCCTACATAATTTTGATTTGCAACTTTGTTGAAGAAATCAGGGTAGTAGCCCTTCTTTTTCTCCGGAGGCAAGTCAAACGCTTTAGGGAGTGCAGCAAGAGGCATGGGAAAATAGCTTAAGGAAACAACAAACCTAACGTTATCCATCTTCATCAAAATAATTTTGGATCCTCTCATTCAGGTCATTTAGATTTTCTCTCAAGTTCAGGTATAAATTTAGTCTCTTCCCATGTATACATAAAAAAAAAAAAAAAAAAAAAAAAAACTGAAAGTCAAACCCCTGTCTATTGTGTGCAATCACGCAAACATGTTTGATTTTTTTCCTTACTTGCATTACATAGTCCATAAATTGTTTTACTGGGTCTTCAACAAATACTCTCTGTCTCTCAAAACAAGTTTCACATTCACTTCCTTTAATACATTTGAAACAGTACTGTTGGGATACAAACAAATTGACTTGATGCAATTTTTTATCTGGGTCAGAAAGAAGGTTTTCATCTTACCTAGTTTCAAAGTCAAAGAAAATAAACAAATAATCATTTTCTTTGGGTTTTTCCTGTCCACCTTCATGAAACATTTATGGTTTTCAGGCATAATCTCCCCAAAAGTATTACAAAAAACCTCTCCGCACACATGTACTACGTTTATCCAAGGAAATCATTTTTTCACAACCACGGCAAAATTTAATCGACTTACATATTTCGCCTTTATGTGCAATCAAACATCTCTCATTTTTAAAGTTCCGGGATGCCTGCACCATCCTCCGGCATATCCACACGCTCTTCCGCAACTAATTCCCGAGCCTTACTTGTCTGTTTTTTGCCTTTATCCGTACGAGTCGAATAAGTCTGAGGGTAATTTTCTGTATACGCTTTACCCACCACCAAAGCTCGGGGGAGACAAAGGTTATCTTTACTATTAATAACTACAATTCCCCGTCTTGCCTTGCACTCTTCATTGAAACAATTGTGCAGCCCAGGTCTCCTACGTCCCCCAGACCCTACAGGGAGATTAACTCGGGAACATTCAACTTTCAAAGTATCAGTTGATTTAATTGTTTCAGAATTACTTTGAATAATTCCTCCAACAACTTCCCATAAAACATCTGAATCTACATCTTTGGCGGGCCGAAAATCAACATACCCCGGATCTTTAGATTTTAGGTTTAGACTCTGCAAAGAGAAACCAAGCATATCATTTTCGTATGACTGTTTCTTTATATCAGTAACAATTTGAGCAAAACCTTGTCTGAGCCAGTCAATTTCATTTGTTTCGGGAGGAGGGTTAGAAAATTTGAAAATTGTTCTAAGTCCATACAATCTGAATTTCTTTATGTAAGTCTGATCTTCACTTAAAACTTTAACAGGTTCAGTAATTTTAGGATAATTCGTTTTTGATGACAATTCCATGCTCAAAATTAATTAAAAGTCAAAAATAAAACACAAAAGTGAGGTTATATTACCCACGACCGAACAGTATAGTAACTGAAATAAGACTAAAACATTACAACTGCAAAGCTGGTTATATAGTAAGAAAATTACTACGTAAGTCAAAATATTAATTAAAAACAACTACGCAAGTCAAAAATAATACTAACCACAAATATGTACACAATATCACAACAGTACACTCAACTCAGAACAAGAGCCAAGCAATATAAACTTTTACACATAGTGAGCAAGTACGCAATACACGGAAGCTAGATAGGTCTATTCACTACGAGAGCTTGACGCAAAGAGAGCCAAGGACAAGCAGCGGTCGGTGGAGGTAGATAAGCCCAGCCAATCAGAGCGCTGCACACCTATTATCTACCAATGACGCGCTTCCGTATTCTGACCAATCATAGGGTTAGAATTGTACACGGTGCGACGCGATTGTTTCATCACTGAGTCAACGACGCTTCACCAACTGTAAAAATACTTATCATGCAAGCTAGTAAGAATTATTAAAGACATGGCAAATAAATATTATTATTATTATTATATTTAATTTAAAATGCATAAGTATGCTTTCAACAACACAAAAAATCTAGTATGTTATTAAACATTTTGCTTTTGTCACCAAGTTGGACCCACCAAAATTTAGTAATTTAAAATCAATATTTACAATTTCTAACACTTCAAGTCAATCAAATAATGCCCAGGACTTTGAAACAAACTACTTAGGTCAAAATAATTTGTCTAACACAATATAACTGAGATTCAACATTGTTACACCACAGGTTATCAGAAAGTAATAAGGCTAGTTGATAAAAACATTTCAGCTCCTAAGACTTAAAAGCTAAACTATAAAAATAATGATAGACTTTTTTACAACACAAAATAATAAAAGTTAAGTATAGATACAAACAAACATTCTGCTTTGTGTTTAGTATCTTAAACAACAGTAATACAGAACCCTGAAGAAAATTGTGCACTTAAACTTTATACATTATTAAAAATGTACCAGGTGAGACCCAGCAAAATAGAAAGTCTAGTATCTAGTAAAAATTACATTCAATACTTTAATACTCTAAGTCAATATAGTAATATCCAAGACATTAAGACCAGTTACATGAATCAAATAATTTTTCTAACCCAATATAATTGAAAAATCCTAGTGTTGACAGGGGGTCGCCACAGATTATCAGAGCGGAAGTGGCCGATTGATAAACTAGACAGAGAACAATGTTCAGTTCATTCGCGCGCGCATAACATAACCGAAGTGAGTTTACTTGTGATATATAGAATATTTTTTCAAGTAAGTAATCTTTCCCAAAAAATTACAGTTTAAAATTGTTGAATTATTTTTAAATACAAATTTTTACACATCATAGGGCAAAAACTCCTCTCACTTCTATATGCCTTAAAAATGTTGGTCACATCTCTTCCCAAGACATGGTTCAAAACGGCTCCCATCTGTTGCAAAGTTAGTCCCAAACTACTTCAAGACATACACATACAGCTCAGATTACCTACATTTCACAAGAAATATTATCTCTAAAATCATTAGATACATAATAATCGCATAACATAATCGAAGTGAGTTTACTAGTGATATATAGAATATATTTCCAAGTAAGTAATCTTTCCCTAAAAATTACAGTTTAAAATTGTTGAATTATTTTTAAATACAAATCTTTACACATCATAGGACAAAAACTCCTCTCACTTCTATATACCTTAAAAATGTTGGTCACATCTCTTCCCAAGACATGGTTCAAAACGGCTTCCATCTGTTGCAAAGTTAGTCCCGAACTACTTTAAGACATATTACCTACTTTAAGACAGCTCAGATTACCTACATTTCACAAGAAATATTATCTCTAAAATCATTAGATACAAAAAATAATTTAAAACAGTCTACTAAATCTGTTGTAAATTAAGTCGGACTCTAACTAAAAAATCTACACTACACAGGTTACTTACATCTTCTCTTAAAAAACATGTTTCAATAAATACAAAATAGACAACATATACTGGTACAGTACAATATTGCAGCATTATTTTTAATATAATTTAAATAGAACGCAAGTATGAACCTCTTTCATAAAGGATTTCCTGCAAAAAAGCATATAGTTTCATTTAAATTGAAATATTCAGAAATAAATAGCAGACACTTATAACATTGTAACTAATCATCAGGTGATAATCTTTACATCACCACATTCTCCCCCACTTTTTATGGTAGGTATAGCAAATGTAGTTATTCAGATATGTTGGGGGTCTGACATTTCTTTTGGGACGAGTTTCCCCCTCAGTAGTCTCTCGAACTGGGACTTGAGATTCTGATTGAAGCGTTTCATTTCGATCTTCAACAAGGTCCAAGTTAGAGTACGTAGTATCACCTTTGTCTCTCTCAGAAGACTTGTCTTCGGGAGGCAGATCACTCGGCTGACCAGCGGGTGCAAGATGTCTCAATGATACTTGAGACTCCGATCCGTCTTTCCTCCTGATGAGAGCATACTGTGGATTTGATTCTAGTAGTTCAACTGGTTCCAGTAGGTCATCATATTTACTTGATCTGACAAACTTTCTCAGAAGGACAGGGCCGGGAGCAGAAAGCCAAGAAGGTAAGGATTCCCCATTAACAGTTCTTCTACTGTGTATAAAGAATCTTTCATGTGGCGTACAATTTGTCGCAGTGCATAAAAGAGACCTGACCGAGTGAAGAGCTTTCTGTAACACCTCTTCCCACGCCTTCAACTGGCAGGTTATGAGTTTTCAACGCTAGTAAAATGGTACGTTATATTGTACCATTATAGGGCTCAATCTGAGAGTTGCCTTTAGGATTATAAGGCGTTGTACGACTTGTAGCAACTCCATAGTTGTGAAGAAAATCTGTCAACTCACGGGACATAAAAGACGAGCCTCTATCTGAATGTACAAATGCAGGAGCCCCAAACATTGTAAACAGGTCTGTAAAACAGCTAATAACAGATGCAGAACTAACGTCTTTGCAGGAATAGGCAAACACAAAACGAGAATACTCATCCACCATAGTTAAAAGATACCGGTTTCTAGTCTTTGATGGTAGGGGACCTTTAAATCAACGTTTAACCGTTCAAAAAGAGTCGTGGCCTTTATCAGTTTTCCTTTGAATTGATGGAACCTAGGTTTTACTTCGGCACAAGTTTGACAAGTAGCCGTCATTCGTTTCACATCATCTAGTGTGTAGTTGAGATTTTTAGCTCTGATCCAGTGAAACATTCGAGTGATCCCGGGGTGGCAGAGGGATTCATGTAGTTCAAACAACTTAGCATTATCCCAGCGTACCGAACATGTACGAGATAGTGTATCGGCCTTTTCATTCTCTTTCCCAGGTCGGTACACTATTTCATATTGATAAGGTGCAAGTTCTAGGCGCCATCTCATAACCTTGTCGTTTTTTATTTTGCTAGTATGTTTCTTGTCAAAAACAAATGACAAGGCTTGTTGATCTGTGTATAATATAAACTCTTTTCCAAGTAGAAATGGTTTCCATTTTTTTAAAACCTCGGCTTCTTTTTCAACAGCTGAATATAACTTTTCCGATTTGTTCAGAGTCCTAGAAAAGAAGGCTACCGGTCTATCATTTTGACTTAAAGTTGCTGCCAACGCTATGTCTGAGGCATCAGTCTCCACTACTAGTGGTTCTTGCCCATACCGAGGAGTGATTAGTGAATTGGAAATGTCAAGTTTGAGGGATTCAAAATCTTCAATCGCTTCATGTGACAAAGGGAATGAATCAACTTTTATCAAATTCTTTATTCTATCCGAGAATCTATGGATCCATTTCGAATAATGGGCAAAAAATCCCAGGGCTCGCTTAAGTGAACCTTTGTCTTTGGGCACAGGAAGGGACAGAAGTGATTTTAGACGGTCTGGATCAGGTCGAATAGAGTTATAAGAAATTAAATGTCCCAACCAGTTAATTGAAGTGTGGTTAAACTTGCTCTTTTCTTTATTCAGAACTAGCCCATATTTGGCTACAGCATCTAAGAATCTTTTCAGATTTTCATCGTGATCTCTTTGGTCCTTTCCACAGACAGTCAAGTCATCCAAATAAGAGTACACTCCATTTAGATTTTCTTTTTCAATGATCTGGTCCATTGTCTTTTGAAAACAAGCCACCCCGTTAGTAACACCAAATGGGATCCGTGTAAATTGAAAAAGTCGCCCAGCGGCCTCGAAGGCAGTGTATTTCTTTTCTTCATTAGAAATGGGTATTTGATGGTATGCCTGTTTCAGATCAATTGTACTAAACACCTTGTTTGTGGCTACTGTAGATACTAGGTCATCTATGTTTGGTAAGGGGTATGCATCGAGGAGAGTAAATTTGTTTATTGTTTGTGAGTAGTCTACATACATGCGCTTCTGACCTCTTTCATTTTTAACCACCAACACTAGTGCCCGCCAAGGAGACGAACTTTATTCTATGATCCCATCAGCTTGAAGTCTGTCTATTTCTTGCTTAATGAACTGAAAGTCCTCTTCTGAGTAACGCCGAGATTTTGTGGCTATCGGCTTACAATCAGGAGTTAAGTCACTAAATAGTTTAGGTGGTTCAACTTTAGCGCAGGCGCCTACTAACAGAGGAGGTTTGCGACCTCCAAACCAAACCTGTAAGTTAGAGTGAAGTTTCATTATATCATGTCCAATAAGCACATCACTGCAAAGATCTTCAAGAACATTCAACTTAAAATCATTATAATTGTGACCCAGTAGGCTTAAATTGATCTTTACAAAACCATAGACATTGGATTTCAAATTAGAAGCAGCTAGTGATACTTGCCCACTTTCTTCATACACTTTTATTTTGTGCAGTTGAACAAAACTCAAATTTATAAAGCTCGATGTACTCCCTGTATCTATTAAGCAATTCGCTGCGTGGCCATTCACTTTAGCTTCAACTGAAGAGTTCTTTAAGGAAGCATTGTGTGCAGTTGCTAGCAGTCCTGCTGATGTACCAGAGTTCTTTAGTTTGTTCTTAAAAAATTTAGCACCAATACTTTTGCAGACTTTTGCACATTGTCCCAGCTTGTTACATTTACCACAAGTTGCTTCTTTGGCTGGACATTGATCCCTCGAGTGTCTATCATTTCCACAAAAATAGCACTTAGTAGTTCCTCTCTTTATAGAGGAGACTGACTCTTCCACACTTTTCTGCAAATCTGATTCGCTATGACTAACCTCCTTCGCCAATTTATTTACTGCACAAGTTTGCGTGCCATAATCAGGTTTTGGGTAACTCTCGACTTGAGCTTGAGCCATTTCAAGCGCTCTAGACTGTTTGACCGCTTCAGCCAAGTCTAAAGTTTTATTTTCGAACAGTCTCTGCCGTATGTATGACGAAGCTAAACCATTTATAAATGCATCACGGATATACTGGTCCCTATATTGGAGGCCATTTACAGCTTCAAACACACAATCCTGGCTTAGGAGTTTAAGTTCAGTCACATAATTGTCAATAGTTTCTCCTGGGCGCTGCTTTCTGGTCATCAATAAATATCTTGAAAATATTTCATTCTTCTGTTTTATGTAAATTAAATTAAGAACTTCCAATGCACCTACATAAGTTTCAGCCTCTTTGATAAATCGGTATGTCTTGTAAGATAGTCGATTGATTAGAAGTTTCAGTTTGTCTTTTCCATCAACAAATTCTGTCATGGTAAGAAAATCTTCAAATGTCTGTAACCAGTGCGTCCATTCCTCTGAGGCAGTTGGAGATTCTGGATCAATTTCCAATTTGTCTGGTCTCAGGAATTTCTCCATTATTATGTAACACTAATTCATTTTTTTTGAATGAATAAAATTGTAATAAAATAGACTAGATTAACCAAAAGTATGGCTTTTATTCATTCAAAAGTACAACCATGTTTTGTGTAGAATAAGCATAATGTAAACAAATCCAACATGTGTAACTAATCATCAGGTGATAATCTTTACATCACCACACTTCTTTAGAAAATAAAAACATAACAGGTGTGAATATTTCTCAGGGACTACAGTGTTTAGACCGGTATAGTACAACATTGAAGGTACATTAATGTTAATGTAGAGGACACAGGAGACACCTTGGAGTGTTGCAGAAAGAGTGAAAACATTTCACGGGGGATCAAAAGTAAAAAGTAGCAGGTCTGTGTATCTTAGAGAAAGAGTATAAACACCTAAAGCATAGGGACTAGAAATAAATACAGTATTATTAAATCTATTAATGTAATGGTTCCTAGTGATTCAATGTAAATATTACATTACAGCATTATTTGTTACTGAAAATAAATAAACAAATATTGTACAAACTACCCCAACAATCCATATTAAAATAAATAAGAACATATAAAGAGGAGAATGCATTTACTACGGTACAATGCAACGCGTCATCACCGCAGATACCACGTTATCAGACACATTTCCGCCACCAATCAACCTCGGTGGTTCAGGGGTATAGCTTGCGTCTCACGCGCCAGCGGGCCGGGTTCGAATCCTGACCTCGCCGTATATAAATTTTGTTCATAAAAATTTAATTAAAGGTAGACTATAAGGCTTGTTAGGTTAGAAATGACCTCTAAGGTGACGTTGTAAGTGCAAGGTACCAGAAAATTATTTAGCGACACTAGCGCCCTCTACCGGAACCCAAGGAACTCATTTCCCGCCCTTACTACTAACATCTTCTGACTGATTTCAAAGACGTGTCGACATTATAGCAATATTTAGAAAAGAAAAAAAAGGCTTTAATAATTGACCCAACCATAAGGATGGAAACTGGGGAAGAGCAGGTAGAAGAAGTTATATAAAACAATGCAATACATTGAAACTCTAGAACTCCAACTGAATGTAAACAAACAAATGTTAATTGGAAGTAATAAAATATAAGATTATACTAAAGTTAAATATAATCTTGGAAGAGTAGGTTGTCACTACACAACCCCCTCCGGAGATATCAAGTCCGGATCTCTTTTGACACGATCCTGACGTTCAGACCTCGTAGTGTATGTAAGAAGCACTGGCGTTTTTGCTGTCTCAGGGGGTATTTCAGGTGAAGCTTGTGCTTGAGCTTGTGCGCTGGTGACAAATTTCTGGTGTCCTTTGAATCCTCACTCAGTATGTAAGCAGACTTCACTCTGTCAATAGTCACTCGTGTCCTCTGTCCATACATTATTATTGTCATTATTTTATCATCGCGGTCAACAACTTCATAGGGGCCAGTGTATGGTGGCTGGAGAGATTTCCTTACTGTTGTATCCCTAAGGAAAACGTGAGGACAGGTTTTGAGGTCTTGAAAAAGGAACATTGTAGATTTTTTGTAGCTAGTACCAGGTATAGGACGAAGTTGAGACATGTGGTGACGGAGCTGGACGACAAAATCCGTAGGATCTTCCTGTTGATGAGGAATATTTTGAGCTTCAAAGAGTTCGTCGGGAAGTCTAAGTGGTTCACCATACACCAGTTCAGCTGATGAAGCGTTGAGATCTGATCGAAAAGCGCTACGCATTCCTGGTAAGCAGGTGGCAATTTAGGACATATGTTCCTGTGATATTTTTGGTGATTTTTATCTAAGGAATCACCATACGGAGTTTCGGAAGAGGTTCTGAACACCCTGTATATACTCGCCAATGTGAGCTCTACCCCCAAGCCCCCTTTAGGCTTTTCCCCAATTTCGGTTCTGGCTTTTGAACAGAATGCAGACAAAACTGATATCATGTAAAAAACTCACCTAGGAGTTTTCATGATACGGTTTTGTAATTTGTAAAATATAAAAACTTTTAAATCGGTATTGAGGGTAAGTGGTTTGAGATAAACCTATGTCAAGTTTTTTTTTTTTTTTTGTGTGTGAGAGAGAGAGAGAGAGAGAGAGAGAAATTGAGGGGAACACGATTGTTAAGGCATATAATTAACATAATTTTATCGTTAGGTTAATATGTATGTGAAAATTAGTCATGCTAAATGTCTACGTGCTAGTTCCTCCTTATCGAACTAATAGAAGAAAATAATAACTGTGGGTTTTCCTCCATTAGAAAGCAAACATCTCCTCCTTACTTACAATTGAGATATAACGTTATAAATAATAGTAAAAGGAATTTTACATAAAAATTAACTATGTATTCTTCTGTATTTTAAATATTGGCCACATTAGTATAATGATTTTTAAGGTGTAGCTATTGTAAATATAACAAGATTAAAGATAATTAAGCGTCAAAAACTTCTCAGCCTCTTTTAAGTAACTCAATCAAAATAATCACTCAGCCTCTCTTATCAATTTCGTATACGTATTCATTAAACTACAATTACTATCCAGCCACAAATATTACTCTTTACATCCAATAAATAATAGGCAAAATTAGAAACGTTCAGTATACCATAAATTTATTCTCATATAACTATATACTATGGCAAATCCAATACACTGAATTACCTAAGACTGTTGGTCCAATCATGAAGCCGTATCTCCGACCTGGTGCAGAAACCGTCTTGGTCACGCTTGATCACGACGTAGGTTTTACTATCCTTCTTGAAAGCCATTGCGATGTCGAAGTACCTGACGGTGGTGCCTTGGGCGACTATACCCATTGTGTGATCGGGGGAGTCGCAAATTGTGGACACGTGGTCTAGGATCACTCCGTGAGCTAGGAACGTCACAATATGTCGACACCCGAAGTTGTAGGGGTCGAGCTCGCCGAGAATCGAGAACGTGACGGATATGGGGCCCTCGCTCAAGAAATGAACGTAGTTCCAGAAAGGCTTGGGGTAGGACGGCCTGGGATCTGTATTGAACAGTAAAATTTGTTTTAAAATTCAAGGCTGTGGTTTTATTATGGTTTTCCATCACATCTAAAAAATCAATAAAAAATAGATGAAATATTTAAATTATTTTAAATTGTATGGAAATTGGGTATTCATTACCTTACTAGGGGGCCCGTGCAGCGCAATGCGCTGCATTTTTATAGTATACCTGGTGAACAAACCTAACTCCATGTTATTTTTTCTAGTGTCTATACGCCAGTGGCATTTTTTTACGTTTTGACGGGAAACGGTCCAAACCCCAGTCTTGTTTCTATCTAACATCGACCAGATGTTAGAAAGCATCATTAATTAAATGATGATGAACAGAGTTACTTTAAATACAAATCAAATTCTTTAATTAATTATTAATTGTTAATTAATTATTAATTATTATTATTAATTATTAATTATTAATTTCTTTAATTCGTTATTATTGATTGATGAAACATCAATAATCTGATTTTCACTTTTGAAAATCAGATTACACATTACTGATGTTTCATCAATCGATCTTCATTACTAATTATCCAACTTATTAATGTGATAGTGTTGAGCTTTGGTGGTTGTTCTTTTAGATATAAATTAGCTAAGATTACGTAGTTGTTCTTTTCCGATTTGTCTTAGGGCCTCTGTCTAAACACTCCTATAAAATTTAGAATAAATTCACAGATGTTGGATCTACATAGTTCATCAAACATAAAACGTTAAAAAAGCTTAAAAAACAAACAATTTGTATTTTGAATTTTTAACTTGGATTAACAGATTACGGAGAAAAGCTAAAAATAGGTTTCCAATGTTAATCTTATGGGAAATCAGCAAACACTGTATCTCGCTTATTTATGAGAATAACTTGATACAATTTGGTATGAACATTCATTAGGTAGGATTTAACTGATATTTGCTTTCAACACCCATATGGCGGCAAACCTACATACTCACCCCCATGGGGTTATGGGGAAAATTTAAAAGTGTCCAATTTTGATACAATTTGATATTTACATTACCTATTACATTTTTTAACAAACCTAACCTTTTCTAACAACATCCAATGGTAGCAAACCTACATACTCATTACTATAGATATAGATAGATAGATGTAGATAAATTTATGGACCTCGCCGACAAGTTTTCTTTAACTTGGCGAGGCCATCTTTATGTATGTTTTTGAAATAAACATATTCTTATTCTTATTCTTATGGTGTTTATGGGGAAAATAAAAAATCTCAAGATCCTTTGGAAATTCGCTGAGTACGCAGGTCTGCTATGACGGGGGGTATTTTTTTGCAGTTTATACATAATAATAAATAAGAGTCGTTTCCCAAATATATTCTACGGATACAGTTCCAGTTATGGTGAGTGGAGCGATAGGCAGATGGCGTGAAACATGTATAAAATGTACTTTTAGAGAATTTCCCTATTGGGAATTCGCTATTAGCCTACGTTAGTAGCCATGGTAAGACCACAGAAAAAGAAAATGAGAAATATAAAACCCAAAGTACTAGATACAACTGTTGTGTAAGATAAGTAAACTGGTTATGCGATAAGGCGATAAGAGGCCGCTGCTGTCTCCGCTCCCGGAGCGTTGTCTGGCTGGCCGGCCGATCAGCAGTTTTATGTACTTGCATCGTCGTTGCGCGCCGCCGCCGACCATTCTGTGCGTGAGGGGTGACTCATAAGTGGCGTCTTTCAGTGCGGTCTGTGCAAAAACAACAGTACGGGGAAAACATTAACTACATTCCCATCTTGCCGATTTCTTGTTTAAACGGAAATATTGCGATTTCGATGTTTGTGTCCATCTTGTGAATCAGGTGAGACACCGGACCTGACACCGAAGAGCCTGACATGGAAACAGAGTCTACGTCCACATAAGATGACGACGATTAAGATAATTTCGTCAGTAATTCGTTAAGCAATTTATTTTAATTTGTGGGGTTCTTTAATTGGCACCGATAAACGTATAACAGTTCATCTTTCGTTGAGTTTGGTTATTTTAATTAAAAGTTGTTCTATTAAAACAAATATGCTTTTGCAGACTTTAATAAAGCTTATAGTTCATTTTTAAACAACGTTTAGAACGTTTAATCAAGGTAGGAAAAGGTTTGAGCCTGGCGACGCTCAATTAAATAATTACCAAATTAGATGGTTTAAATAGTAAAACATTAATTTTTTTTTCTTATTATTAAAAGAATAACACTTTTTATTTATATACGTCTTTAGCTACTGACTATAATAAACCTAATATTTCTTAAATATGTTTGTTCTTCTACTGTATTTAGACAAAACCCCGTTTACAATCAGCTGATTGAAAGATTGTAAAATAAATTCTTTGCAAGTGTTGATAAATGCTGATTTTTTTAATATAAGGAAGTAAGATAACGTTAAATAGTAGTTTTCATAATACTGCACGTAGAACAGCCATTTTCTGGCCTATATTTAGTCCACTCGCGTTTTCTGTAGCTTTTTAAAAGTGCTCAAAAAAAAGATTTGTTAATTTTTCAGCGCTAACCTCAAAAGTTGTATTTTTTCTTTAGCAAAAATTATAATAATCCAAAACAATTAAGGCCCATGCTAAAAAAAAAAAAAAAAAAAAAAAAAAAACGTGCAGACTAAAATTCCTATGGAAAGATTTTACATTTCTCTAATTCAACCTATATACGAGCTGTTCATAAGGAATATTTAAATTAATATGGAAATCAAGTAATAAACATACACAGATAAACGACTTTTTCATACTATTGGTATGAACTGGGGGACGGGCCGGACTTGACGGCCGGTTTACGATTGTGGGGCGGGGTCCCTGGATAGAGTATATGTATGTTTGTTATCATCAAATTTGTGAAATATTTAATGTTTCTAAAAAAATCACATAGATAATTGAATTAACTTTAATGGACTAGTATATCATCTAACAATTAAAAAAGTTTGAAGTAATAAGCTTGTTCAAATTAATGGTGGAAGAGATAAAAAAATCAAGAAAAATGGTCGATCAAAGTTATTTTATGAAATGTCGTTCATATTGTGTGGTATTTATAGAATAAAATAGTTCCGTTATTAATTCTAATACACAATTTTTCCCGCAACACCTCTATGAAATGAACGCTCTTTTTATAAGCTTTTTAAATATCTATTATACTTATGACTGTTTTTTACTCTACTTGTTAACAGAAATGGTGTAATTGTATTTACTTAACATTACACTCACCTTCATTATACCCTTCAACATTCCCGTTGAAGATCTGAAACCAAACAAACCGATAAAGCTCTCTCTACTGTTTGTAATTTGATCTTCTAAATTAATAAATGGTGTTTTCTCTACATTGCTTATCTATTATATATTTTTAGCAACTTAATAATAAAAACTTGAAATAAATTGAGATTGTTCTGCCGCTGTTTAAAATGATTTACCAAATTTAAGTTGGTTGTGGTTTAAGTAGTGTGCGCAAAGATTTATTCAGCCTTTAAGCCAGTTGTAGACTATTTAGAACGCTAGGTTTTATTCTGTATAACTTAAATATTACCCGTGGCCTAATGGCCTTCATAACACACTCTTTGCATAAATTATTATTATTACCTAACAATAAGATAACTTTATATCAATATAAATTGAAAGAATGTTATTGTGGCTAAAGTTTGTCTCAAATTAAGTTCCTAACTTGGTGTTGTACAATGCTAACTAAGTGGACATGCCTTTTATGGAGGTGTTTTACTTTCGATTTCTGGTTCTTTTTAACAACCTAAACTTAAGTGTAGAAAAATATACAATAGAACTGCCTTGGTTGACACCAACAAAGGTTTGCAAGGCAAACATTCAAGATTGCAAAAAGCCATTCCAGAATGGAGAGCAAAGCCACTTCATGGACAGCATCTAGCACTTCTAGATTTGGTAAAATATACAAAAGAGCATAATTAATGTGGCTTCAGTGGATTCAGGGTGAACTTTATCCTGAAACTGAAGGTTTATGTTCAAGACCGCACATCATTCAACGACTTTCGGAGAGCCGTCATATTCGCCAGCCGGGATGCAGATGGATAATATATTCGTTACGATTTTACAGAATATGGAGAAATGTAATGAATAGGTTATGCTTTGTTGGAACACGACTATATTAACTGACCAGAGTATTATCCAGACACAATTTTGGCACATCATTAATGATTCCACTTTGTTTCTGATTGACATAGCTGTTCCTGATGTAGCTAATCTCACAACGCCTCATAATGAGAATATAATCCAATACAGAGAGATTGCCTGTGAAATAAAACGAATGTCTAGAGATGTTAACAAAATTGAAAGAGACCTTCAAAAATCCTAGTATGCTATCCTTATGGCGATTTTTTTTGTACCTAATATATTTAACAGAAAAAACAGCAGATAAATGTAGATATAAACATATGTGTTACATATTTAAGCCGTGGCTCAACGCAAATTTATACCAAAGTGCCCCTATCGGCCTGGCGAGTGAGCGAAGCGAACAAGCTCATTTAAAAAGAAGGAGGGCGAGTGAGCGGAGCGAATAAGCTTTGTCTAATAAAGGAGAGTGACGCTTAATATTTTTACCAAGCATAAGCTCGGTCCCCCTTGTACTTCGTTTAAAAAGAGAAACAAATTAATGTAGCTTTTTGAAGCATCAACTCATTCTTCGGTGTCGTATAATTTTTGCGAATTTTGATACATAGGGAATAGGCTTACGGTAGTAGTCACGGCAAGACATGAGTCCGAGACCGTGTTACTTTTTAGTTATGACCTAATACGCATATTTACCTAGATATCAAAATTTTTTTCTATTTAACAATTTTTGTTTCGGTAACGGATTGATATAGGGATTTCATATTTGGCATGGACCTTTGAAATAGGCCTACTAATGTTCGTTCATTTTTATTAAAAAAATGTTTTTTTCTTTTGTGCATTTTCAAAATGGCGGCCATTTTTATCCCAAATATCTCAAAAACTGTAAATTTTATAAAAATTTACAAATCACAAAAAAGTTAACAAATTTATTTATCTAACCAATGATACCATGTATGTAAGGATTTGGCTAAAAATAATAGAGTTATTATGATTTTTCAGCAAAGAAACATTGATTTAGCATTACAATTCATGCTAATAAAGGTTATTTCATTACAAAAATCACGATAGATCCATCTGTTGCCATATACTTACAAACTTGGTATCATTTTTTAAATAAATACATTTTTTGAATTTTTGTGTTTTGTAAAACTTTGAAAAAAAATTACAGGTTTTGAAATATTTGAAATTAACAATTTAAAATGACCGCCATTTTGAAAACATACATCTGAAAAAAATTAATTTTTTAAATGGAAATTATTATTATAAAGGTCCAGGTAAAATATGAAGTTCCTGCATCAATTTGTTATTTAAAAAAAAATTATTAAATGGAATAACGAAATGGCGGATATCTGGGTAAATATGCATATTAGCACATGCATAAAAACTTTATATGAACTTTTTTGTTTAATTTGACCCAATTTGCCATATTATGAAGTTTGGTAAGTTACTTAAGAAACCCTATATAAGTATGTGCATACCTATATGTGTGTGTGTAATATACTGTATATAAAAAAAAAATAAAATATAAAAAATCTGTATTTCAAATTATTAAAATAGCTTAACTGGCAATAAAAAAATTGAAATCAAGTATCCCTTGTTATTCTTATGTGCATAAATTTAAAAAGTCAATAGTCACTTGTGGCTCAACATATCCGAATAAAAAATTGTATGAACCTTCACTCGGTAGTAACTAATATTTGATCAGAAACTCGCATGGCAGCAAAATCCAATGCTATATGCTAAATACCACTGTACTCTCATCTACAAAAAAAGGACTACTCTGTATTTGTACTCTGTACTACTCTAACTATTTGGACTCTGAAACCGCTCGACATATTGTAATGAAACTTTCAGGCATTATTATTGTCCGGAGATGACTTGTTGGCCAGTGAGGGGGTTGCGGGATGAGGGGGAAGCTGAAGCATGCCATTGGCCAAAACAATTTGCTTTTTGTTTTTGGTTTTTTTTATTTCCCCATGTGTTAAGCTATCAACAAAACCAAAAACATACAGCATCCCTACGATGTTTTCTTTTATTTTGCAGTCAGCTGTCTTTCTCTACATTTCATTAGGCTTGCTGGTTTGTCAATAAAGATAATTGTTTACTTCTTTTAGCAATTTTTTTTCATGTAGAATAGTACAACCTAAGTTTGTTTTTATTCCTTAGTTAACAAAATGACCGGTAGGTTTCGGATGCAAATTTCCCCTCTCCCCCCAACCCCCTCAGTGGCCAACAAGTCATCTCCCGACAATATGAATTTTTTAAGGATGATGTCTGTGAAGTTTGATGCAAATCTGTCCAAAGGGCTCTAACCCAGAGGGCAAAACAGTTTGTAAAAAATCTGAAAATCTCTATTTGATCTATTGTATAGGTTGCTAAGAATCAAATCCAATGAAAAATTCTAATTTTAATTATATTAGCGATTTTATATATATATATATAGGGTGAGCGTGACAGCGAGTGAGCGTAGCGAACGAGTAAAGCCTGACGACGAGTGAGCGTATCGAACGAACTTAATCACCTAAAATAAATTCAATCACAGCAAAGCCGTGACGGGAAACATCTAGTTGAAAATAAAGTGTATAATGGGAGAAAGAGAGATAGAGATAATGATGTGTCTTATTTAATCAGCTGGTCATCCGTCTTTGTCCGTTTTGCTGGTCCGTTTTGGGATTTGTAAACAGATAATTTCTTTTGTATGGAAGGTTTGGATCTGCTTATTTATTACTGTTAAAGAATTTAATTTATTGAAATTTAAATAAAAAAATATATATTAAATAAAATTAATTATTTGAGCAATATTATGTTATGAAACACATTACATTTTCTTGTAAAGGTTATTAATTACATAACCCCAAAGTTCTTTTACGATGAATCCAAATATATTTGAAAATCACCTAGTACGCAGGTCTGCTTTGACAAGGGTATTTTTAAGATGCACCTGATTCGATGTACATACTTACTATTTTTAGTATTTGACGTGCTTTCTTTGTATTATTATAATTCGTTGTTAATAAATTGTTTTTTTTTCCAAAACTCACTCTGTAGTTTGTTCAATTGTTCCTAGGATTTCTCTCAAACAAAGTAGTCTGAGACATACGTGAACATCTTTGAAATAAATTTGGAATACAAATGCTACATGTATTCAAGCTAACATTCACATAGGAGGCCATTTAAAATTTCCCATGTATGAGGTTTAAGGGGTTTCAATTGGAGTTTCCCATGTTTTACAAAATTTCTAAATTACCTAATTTTGAGTTGCATATTTTTTGCAAGAGTTCAAAATTATATACAACTTGGTACTTTCAACTATTCAATTGTCATGAGTGTTTGCAGGATTGTGTTGAGTGTTGATTGGAAACATTTAAAAAGAAAATCTGATCCAATTATAGGATCGATGCATAGGCACCAATATTTGATCCAATGCGGTGTATCAATCGATTATCAATTCGATAGCATTGTTGGCATTTTACAAATATCACTATCGAACATAAAATTTATCGTTGTATCGAATCGAATAAAATATAGATTTATTCAGGACTGGGGAAAACTGCTGTAATGTAATAGACAAGGGCTGTTTCATTAGTGGGTAAACTATGTAAAAATTAGTACCCAAAACGTCACTAGCCTGATCAGCTGGTACATGTTATTCTTATGGACATCAGTTTGATTACGTCACCGGCCTGCCTCAAAAGCAGCATTTTCCAACATCAAAGGAATGAAACAGCCCTTCTTTTGTTCATATGTTCTCCGCAGCCCTGGATTTATTGGAGAAGATCAGAATTTCTTTTTAAATTTCTCTACAACCACTCAAGACAACTGAATAGTTGAATCTACTAATTTCTGTTTTTGAAGCTCTTGCGAAATATGAAACACAAATTTATGTAATTTAAGAATTAAATGGCAAAAATTTGGAAAATACATTCTAAGCCCCATAAAACATCATAGATTGAAAATCTAAGATATATTACTATTACTCGCCCAAATCCCGCCGAAGGTGTCAAATCAGTATTCAGTGTGGATACTATTAGTGTAGAAAAATTAGTCGGGAAAAATGAAATAATTTTTGAAAAGCCAATTTCTTCTTAAATGTGTTCTATGGCAACCCCTGACCTTCCTCCAAAAAGTCCCCAGAATTCCCATATGGGGATCACGCTTAAAATTGAGGGGTTGGCCCATAAGGAGTTACATTAAAATTGGATATTGAGCATACTAAATTTAAATACATTCCAGAAGGTTTGTTTATATAAAATTAAAGGTCTTAAAATGAAGAATGCAATGCCGACCTCAATATAACTGTCGGGAGTAAAATGGCAGGTGTTCAAAGTTTAGAATAAAATAATATTATCAAAACTTTGAAATGCAATTACTTAAAACATATTTGACCTTTTGAGGTCTGGTTTTCGGCTATGTACTCTTCTTACTTAGAACTTCAAAATTATGTATGGCATGGCTATGGACTTAGATTTTTTTTTAACTTCCTCTTTGGGACGTTCATGTAGAGGATATTTCAACGGTAATATGATAAGCACATGACAAGCTATCCGCACTTTCAAAGGTAGTTGTAAAAACAAACGTTTGCCGCAAACCGCACCTCGAAAGGTCAAGTATTTCGAAAATGATTACACTTTAAGCGTTTAGGTTAAAATTTGATTTTTGTTCAAAGTTTGACAGGCTGCCGTTTTCTACTCAGGCTACCTTTTAAGATGGGGTTTGCGACATTAAATTCTACTCCTTAAGAGCTTTAATTTGATGTACATAAACTATTGGTCGACGAAAGATTTATTTCTGACTCCACGTGGGCCACCACATCTTTTTTAGGCATGTTCCGTATTGGGGATTTCAGGGGACTTTTCTGAGAGAGGTCAGGGGATGGCATAGAACACATTTCTGCAAAAATTCGCTGTCCAAAATTATTTTCATTTTCCAGCCATATTTTGGCTTAATTTTACTACACTATATAGTTTTGAATCAGTTACGATTCATCTTCAGTCACTTGTTATTTCATTTGGCATTAAATAAAAAATATTGCCCACATGTGTGGTTGTCAAACACTTAAAATTACATTTAAAACACAGTTTATACACAATAAAACACATATTAAAATACCGATATCAGAACTATTGCTTTTGGATAGAGATTTTTTTTTTTTAATAGCCCAAGCAGCTTTGAAATTCAGTTTTTTATTTATTTATTTTTAGTATAATTTAGGAAATACTTATTCACAAAATAATATTTATCAGAAATAAATTTTATTTTTACTTTACGTTTTAGTTGCTTTTTTACCGGATAATAGTTAATTAATAAATTTTTACTTCTACGTTGTTGGATAAACTTTTATATATTTTTTTCCTGAAGAGCACAACCAACCTATAAAGTTTTTTTTATGGCATAGGGAAAAACTATTTTGAATCAAAAACTAAATTACCTAAATAATAAAATACAGTGTAACAGGAGGACACATGTTAAAAGCAGAACGAAATGCATATTGCGCTGTATTGTATGGCTACCCCTAGCTATAATTATATTGGCTAATGGCTGTATAACATAATAACGTAATGTTATTACTTATAATCTTAAATTTAAAACACACTTACGATTATTATTAGCACCAACAGTATTCGAATAGAGAGTTTAATTGTCATCCTTAGGATGTGAACCCTGAAAAGTAAAACACTGATTTATATCAAATGAATTAAGAAATAATGAAAAATATATCACTAAATAAACTCCGTTGTTGATTCATTATTTTTAAATCAGTCTAATCTCGAGTTTAAGATGTGTTTTATATTGAGATCATTTACAAACTCATGTGATAGAAAAATTATAATATGAATATTATATAGCCTATATTGATACTATGTGTAATAATGAGTAAAAAATTTCACTGGAATAGATAGATATTCAAAATAGGATTAAGGGTACTCACAGTTATTCGCTGCAAACGGTGTAAAGTTGTAGGCTCGGTGTTACGTTTGTCGCACTGTAGTCTATTCTGAACTGAGAGGGAGACCTGGCATAGCTTATGACGATCGTTGGTAACAGGTACAACAAACAAGCTCTATACGTGTCACATGGTATATGTTTAACGTTCTACTCTTAGAAATAACAGTAAACAGTTTTAATACACCTTTTGACAGGGTTAAACTGATGAAGATTACAACTTGCCTAGTTTTTCAACCCTTATAATTTTCCTAAGAAATATCCAAAATCTTACTTTTTACAACTAATTATGTGACTGAAACATATGTGGCCATAAAATGAACCAAAATTGATCAATTTATGTGTATCCGAATGGCTGTAAATAGAATATCTAAAAAGTTGTAAGTGTAAGTTAGAAAAATTTCAATCTCTTACTTGTATATCACTGAAAATAAAAAAAGAAAGATAAAAAAATTTAAATTATATTTTTACATACTACAATATAAGGAGACAGGATTGTTTTTTGTGAACATTTTATATTTTGAGTCGTTTGTGGATGTATTTGTTTTAGGGAACTTAAGCAAACAAATTTTGTATATATTTGTTTTCTCCTAGTTATTAACCGAGCTATTCATAAATTGAAGATATCAATTATACAATTTAGATCAGACTTTCCCTGGAGTATTGTGGTAAAACTGACTGTGCACTGACTTGAATCTTTACAGTCTGAACTTCACATGTGACTTATTTCCTTGGGGTTCAGTTAAACATCATTGTTTTCCTTTGAACATCTTGGAAATAAGACATGACACAAGAAGAGTGATAAAGATCTTTTAATACTCATGAAATTGTTTGGTCAAAAATTGACTATAATTTAATGTCTATGATGTGACTAGTAGGGCATAAAGGAGCATTATTCCTCCGATGAAACGGTTTGAAAAGAATTTTATGCAATTATATTTTTACACATTTACTGAGTTAGCCTGTATTTAAATTGCCATATTTGTTTACCTCCACATCTGATGTAGCATTCCCCAAACTCTTGTACAGTTGATATGTAATTTTGTTTGAAAATTCGTCTTTTTTATTTAGCATTTTGTTACTGCCTTACTTAAAAAAAAAAATGTTCAAAAATATAATATTCTTCAAAAACTTTAGCCTTTACCTTATTGTTACAATTTTTCAATATTTCTAAAGATGTATCTATGCTTATACTAGCTGTTGCCCGTCACGGCTTCGCCCGTGTTGAATTTGTTTTTTAATCTCTTTTAAGACCTACGAAATCTTCTTCCTTAAAATATACATTAAGATTAATTCATTGAAATAATATGAGCGGTTCACCGATGAGCAAAGAGGAACGATCATGTCAAATATTAAGTCGAAGGCCATTGAGTAATTTTTAAGTCCAGTGGGGCGGACCCCTAAAAGGTTTCAAAAACTATAATTCTAAAACCGTTTCTTGGTGACTTCCTATGACCAAATAGGAACATACATGTCAAATATAAACCCCGTAGGTCATAGAGTAATTTTTAAGTCCAGTGGGGTGGAGCCCTAAAAGAGTTCAAAAACTATTTTTCCAAAACAGTTAATTAGTACATTTGAGTAAAGAGGAATGTCCAAGTCAAAGTTTAACCCCGTAGGATCTATGGTAACTTAAAGGTTCTGTAGAGTGGAGCCCTAAAAGAAATTTGCAAAAACGTTTCCTAGTGAATGCCCATGAGTAAAGAGGAACGTCCAAGTCAATTTCCAACCTCATAGGCCATAGAGTAATTTTTAAGTCCAGTGGAGCGGAGCCCTAAAGGGTTTCAAAAACTATATTTCCAAAACAATTTCTTAGTGGCTTCCTATGAGCTAAGAGGAACACCCATGTCAAATTTCAACCTCGTAGGCTCTCTAGTAGTTTTTAGGTCCTGAGAGGTGGAGCCCTTAAGGAGTTCAAAAACTATAAATGCAAATCTGTTTCTTGGTGCCTTTGAGTAAAGAGTAATGTCCTCGTAAAATTTGAACCCGTAGGATCTATGGTAACCTAAAGGTTCTGTGGGGCGGAACCCTAAAGGAAATTCGCAAAATCGTTTCTTATTGAATGCCCATGACCAAAGAGGAACATCAATGGCAAATTTAACCCAGTAGGCCATAGAGTAATTTTTAAGACCAGTGGGGTAGAGCCCTAAAGGACTCCAAAAACTATATTTCCAAAATCGTATTTGTTTAATTTATATACAGTAATACATGAAGCAAATCACACCCCATTAGTTTAATAATTTACTTACATTATCATATCTTTTCAATATTTCTATTTTAACTCACATATCATTGTTTATAACATTCTTTACTCTTGTTATGAATATACCTTCATCTCATCTCTCTTTTCAAGATCTTAATTTCTCTTTAATAGTTTACCAGGTCCTTCCAGGATTTTTATTGGTTCCCCTCCAGTATCTAGTATCTTAGTGAATACCTATGAGCAAAGATGACAGTCTATGCAAAAAAATAACCCTGTAGGCTCTACAGTAATTTTGAGGTTATTTGGGGCAGAGCCCTGAAGGAAATGTGTATACCACTTTTTATTAAGCACCTATGAATAAATATATTCCAAATTTCAACCCCGCAGGCCCTATATTTCATAGATTCGTTCTTTTCTCTCAATTTGTATTGTAATTGGCCATAATTGTAACATTATATTGAAATTTCGAAAACATGTGGGGTGGAGCCCTGAAGGGGTTTTTGTGAAAGCGTTTCTTAGTGAGAACCTATGAGCAAAGAGGAACGTCCATGCCAAAATTCAACCCTGTAGGCCCCAAAAGTAATTTCGAAGTCAAGTGGGGTAAGGATGCCTTACAAAAGCGATTCTTAGTGAGCACCTATGGGCAAAGTGTATTTTCCATTTAAAATTTAAACCCCTTACGTCATATGGCTTTTCATAATCGTTGTTTCCTAGATTCATATTTCAAATTGGCCATAAGAATAACATTTGACCAAAAATGTGGCAGAGCCCTGATAGAATTTTGCAAAACAGTTTTGTAGTGAGCACGTTCATATGAGCAAAGAGGAACGTCAAATTTCATTATCATAGATCCTATAGTTTTTCAGATTCCTTGTTTCCTAGATTCGAACTAAAAATTAGCTATGAATAACAATAGATAGAAATTTTGAAGTCCTATGTGGCGGAAGCCTAATGGAATTTTGCAAAACCGTTTGTTAGTGAGCATCTATGAGCAAAGAAGAACGCCCATGCCAAATTTTAACATCGTAGGTCCTATAGTTTTTCAGATTCGTTGTTGCCCTGTTTTTATTAAATATTTTTCATAAGAATAATATAAATTGAAAATTTTGAAGTCCTGTGGGGTTTTGAAAGAATTTTGCAAAACCATTTCTTAGTGAGCATTTTTTTAACACAGAGGAACGTCCATGGCAAATTTCAACCCCTTTGTACCCCACGGTTATAAAGATTCGATAACACTGAGTGAGTGGTATTTGACAAAGTAGATTAAACCTAACCTATAAATTTTTACACTAGTTAAATTGTTTACAAAGATAAAAAATAGTGTCATATGGTTACGCCATCCTTTAAAATGTACTATTTCACTAACAGCTGATGGCTTTGAATCTTCAACAGTAATTATATCAAATCCTTGAAGTCGTGTGGGGCGGAGCCCTGGAGGAATTTCGCAAAACAATTTCTTAGTGAGCATCTATAGGCAAAGAGGAACTTCCATTCCAAATTTTAACCCTGTATGTCCTATAGTTTTGGAGATTCGTTGTTTCCTAGATTCGTATTTTAAATGCTCCATAAGAATAACATTGTAACGAAATTTCCAAGTCGTGCGGGGCGGATCCCTGACGGAATTTTGCAAAACCGTTTCTTAGTGAGCGTTTTTTATCAAAGATGAACGTACATGCCAAGTTTTAACCCTCTAGGCCTTATACTTTTGGAGATACTCTGATACGTGAGTGAGTGGTATTTGACAAATATATAGTAGATTATTATGAGAAGGGTTATCTTTGAGGTGTTGGGCAACCTTTGAAGAGGGATTCCTTTGGCTACGGGGATTATGCTCCTTAAATCTTGCACCAAAACATCTTGTGGTATACCCTACATACATTTGTTCACAACCCTCACTTTCATCACAATGAATTTTGTACACACCTTTTGTACTGGGATATATTTTGTTTTTTGATTCATTTAATGACAAATACTTATTTATTTTAAACCCTGGCCTATAAGATGATTCCCTAAAGACTGAAGCGACATTTTCTGTATATTTATTGGTATAGCCCATGGGAATGAACTTCTCCTTAGCATTTTGTTCTGTACTGTTTTGTAATTTAAAATTTGTTTTTCTAATAATATTGTCAATAATTGTGGTTTCATATCCATTGTTGTAAGCTATTTGTTTAATTACATTTTTTTTCTTTTTCATATTCAGTAGGCGATAAATTATGTGTAAGTAGGCTGAATACCATGGATCTGAAAGAAGACTGTTTGTAAACAAATGGGTGGTTTGAATCTATGGGAATCACCAAATCTGACTGAGTTAGTTTCCTGTGAACACCAAACTCAAAATTTTCTCCATTTCTCATTATTTTAACATCTAAAAAATTTACAGTGTTTTTATTTTCCAATTCCATTTTGAACTTAATAGAGCTGTGAATTTTGTTCAGGTAAGTTACTAGGAGACTAGCCTGTCTTCTCGTGCCCTTTATAACAATAAAGCTGTCATCCACATATCTATTATAAAATTTAATCATGTTGGAATGGGTTTTTTTTTCTATTTATTATTTCCTCATTTTCAAATTTTTGTAAGAAAACCTCGGCCAGAAGTGCTGAAAGTGGGCCTCCCATAGGTAGTCCATTTGGATCGTGATATATTTTCGCCCCACTGAAAGTAATTTTGCATGGTTATTACATCTACTATTTCCACTATGTCCTTTGTTTCATCAGAATTAAAATTGTTACATTGTTCAAGCCTAGTTTTAAGTGCATTTACAGCCTCCTGTCTTGGGATGTTACCAAACATATTGTCCACATCCATAGTTAATATTGTATTTGATCTATCAATCTTAAACTCCTTTAAACTGTTTATAAACTCCCTGGAATTCTTGCAAACATTTAGCGACTCTAAGTTGATACCAGTTTTGATAAGTGTGCTTAGATACTTGCTTAATTTATAAGAAGGTGCATTTACAGAGTCAATTATTGGTCTAACTGGATTATTTGGTTTATGTGTCTTCGCCAGAGGATTAAACATTGGGGGATTGGCATTAGGATTGTATAGAAATTAACGTTTGTTCGGATTTATAATGGAGTTATTATTATCAATAAAAGATTTGATTACTTTGTCGTAGTCTCTAGTTTTATCAACAATTTCAACTGCATTTATTTTATTTAAGTAATCCTCAACCTTTTTATTTAAATCATCCTCATACATTAAAACTGTTGCATTAGACTTATCTGCCGGTACAATTTTTGCAGAGTTTTCCTCTAGTTTACCCTTAATTTGATTTTTAGTTTTCTTTTCCTCAACATATTAAGTAATTCTTTGTTTTTCCCCTTGTTTAGACTTGCTAATTATTTTTTCTATTTTCCCTGCTGCTTCAAACCTTAACCAATCTTGACAATCCCGATCAACATACTGCAGTGCTGTTTCTGTTTCAATAATCAAGTTTTTGACATCTTGATTGTTCTTAGGATTGGACTGTGGATTGTATTTAGTCCATTTTCCAAGAAAATCAGTTTCTTTTTCATTAAAATTTATGTTGATTAAATTAACCACTCTAGGGTAGAACTTGTGAATGTTTAAATTTGAATAGCCACCCTTTTGTTCTTTAATAAGATCATGTAATTTCTTGTTAATTATTTGGTTTTTTGCAGATCTTTTCCTATTGACATTTTATTTTATTTTTGCTAGTATTTGTTGATACTGATTATATGGAACCAATGTCTTTAATTTTGCTTTTAATGATTTTACTGACTGCACAGTGGAATCAAACTTTTTATACAAAGCGTTAATTTCATTGTTCAACCAAAGTTTTTGGGCCTGTTTCAAAGTTTTTTTAGCAGACTCTGTTTTGCTCTTAATGCTTATCTGAATAAATTTTGGTACTAATTTCAATTTTTTGCAGGACTTGTTAAAATTGATATTCTGCAAAGTTTTCATTTGTTTAATTTGCTCATGTTTTAACTTGTTTTCAACATGTTTGGCTGTATTGACCTGGCACGCCATAATTGTATTTTATTTAACAGCCTTGACACCTATTAATATAATAAATAGACACTTACGTGTTTAGCCAGTGGTGTCAAATTTAAGGTTCAAGCAGAACCGGTTTCGTACTAATTACAGTACATCTTCAGCTGCCTCTTCTTGTTAAAAAATAAGCCCATCTTGTGGTTGTCAAATATTGTTAAAAAAGCATTCTTCATTGTTTAAAATATAGCCCATCAAATGGTTGTCATTAATTAAAAAAACTTTACACAAAACAAAAAAAAAATAAATAATTACAAACACAAACACTACACAGATGGAGGACTATACATGCTCACACTTCAATAGTTGTAGGCCTACTGCCCTCCAGCTCATTCATGCCTGCAGAGGTCAGGCCTTATCTCTGCCTGGTCTTTTGTTTACCTCCACATCTGATATAGCATTCCCCAAACTCTTGTACAGTTGATATGTAATTTTGTTTGAAAATTCATCTTTTTTATTTAGCATTTTGTTACTGCCATACTTCAAAAAAATGTTCAAAAATATAATATTCTTCAAAAACTTTAGCCTTTACCTTATTGTTACAATTTTTCAATATTTCTAAAGATGTATCTATGCTTATATTATGAGAAGGGTTATCTTTGAGGTGTTGGGCAACCTTTGAAAAGGGGTATGCTCTACCACATAGGTTGAGCATAACTTGAGCATAGGTTGAGCATAACAAAGGTTGAGGACAACCTTTCAAGGGGGCGAAAAAATATATCACGATCCAAATGGACTACCTATGGGAGGCCCACTTTCAGCACTTCTGGCCGAGGTTTTCTTACAAAAATTTGAAAATAAGGAAATTATAAATGTAAAAAATTCCCATTCCAACATGATTAAATTTAATAATAGATACGTGGATGACAGCTTTATTGTTATAAAGGGCACGAGAAGACAGGCTAGTCTCCTAGCAACTTACCTGAACAAAATTCACAGCTCTATTAAGTTCAAAATGGAATTGGAAAATAAAAACACTGTAAATTTTTTAGATGTTACAATAATGAGAAATGGAGAAAATTTTGAGTTTGGTGTTCACAGAAACCAACTCAGTCGGATTTGGTGATTCCCATAGATTTGAACCACCCATTTGTTTACAAACAGTCTTCTTTTACATCCATGGTATTCAGCCTACTTACACATAATTTATCGAATACTGAATATGAAAAAGAAAAAAAATGTAATTAAACAAATAGCTCACAACAATGGATATGAAACCACAATGATTGACAATATGATTAGGAAAACAAATTTTAAATTACAAAACAGTACAGAACAAAAAGCTAAGGAAAAGTTCATTCCCATGGGCTATATTAATAAATATACAGAAAATGTCGCTTCAGTCTTTAGGAAATAATCTTATGGGCCAGGGTTTAATAAGTATTTGTCATTAAATGAATAAAAAAACAACATATATCCCAGTACAAAAGGTGTGTACAACATTCATTGTGATGAAAGTGAGGGTTGTGAACAAATGTATGTAGGGTATACCACAAGATCTTTTGGTGCAAGATTTAAGGAGCATAATGCCCGTAACCAAAGGAATCCCTCTTCAAAGGTTGCCCAACACCTCAAAGATAACCCTTCTCATAGTATAAGCATAGATCCATCTTTAGAAATATTGAAAAATTGTAACAATAAGGTAAAGGCTAAAGTTTTTGAAGAATATTATATTTTTGAACATTTTTTGAAGTATGGCAGTAACAAAATGCTAAATAAAAAAACGAATTTTCAAACAAAATTATATATTAACTGTACAAGAGTTTGGGGAATGCTACATCAGATGTGGAGGTAAACAAAAGACCAGGCAGAGATAAGACCTGACCTCTGCAGGCATGAATGAGCTAGAGGGCAGTAGGCCTACAACTATTGAAGTGTGAGCATGTATAGTCCTCCATATGTGTAGTGTTTATGTTTGTAATTATTTTTTTTTTGTTTTGTGTAAAGTTTTTTTTTAATTAATGACAACCATTTGATGGGCTATATTTTAAACAATGAAGAATGCTTTTTTAACAATATTTGACAACCACAAGATGGGCTTATGTTTTAACAGGAAGAGGCAGCTGAAGATGTACTGTAATTAGTACGAAACCGGTTCTGCTTGAACCTTAAATTTGACACCACTGGCTAAACACGTAAGTGTCTATTTATTATATTAATAGGTGTAAAGGCTGTTAAATAAAATACAATAAAACTAAACTATATAAAAAATGATAAGCTTAAAACTTAAGTAAAGAAAGAAGTTAGAAGAATGAAGAAGGAAGGATGAATGAAGAAAGCCATGGAAATATAACTAAAAATACTTAGTGGAATAACATTTTTCAATGTGAAGGTTTAAATTGTGAAACACAGTAAAAGACTTTTTTAATTCCCCAAAATATGTATACTTTCCCATACAATATAAAATATTGTCACCGGAATAAATGTTATTATCATTATTATATCGTGGAAGAGTTTCCTAGTATAAAGAATGAAGCCTTCGTTTGTTATTGAATATAAAGATAACATATAATCCAATTATATTAAGTAACCAGTGTTACTTTAATGTACCTTCATATGATTTCAAGTACCACTCTTTCAAAAATATTACTCATTACTTCTAAGTTACTCACTAAGTCAAAAATTACTCTTACCCTGTACATTGGAATTATCATCACTTTATAGAGCGTAACTTATTTACCTATAATGGTAAATTTTTTGGGAAAAACTAATTGTGTATACTTTAAAAGGAGTGTACGGGTCTGGTACACCCGGTATGTTCAAATTAAAAAACAAATAATTTTGAATGTTGATTTCAGTTAGAAATCAAAATGAAGTAATTGGACAATAATTTTGCCACAGACAACACTCGTTCACGTATTATAAGCAACTTAAAACATGATGATGCCACCTGTGAAGTATACTGATTGACAGTTATTATTCACTTGGAATGTTTAAAAATGCAGGTTTTATGCCTATACATCGTATAAAAGCTTGGTAGACTTGTAAAAAATACTGCCTCATGCAGTCGTATTACCTTCCGTTAAGAGGGGCTTAAAGATTTGTCTCATTAATAATAATTTATTATTATTTCATATTAAATTCTAAAAGAATATAATAAATTTTAATTTTGACCCTCAACCTTGTTTGACTGAGTTAAAAACATTCCATAACTAATGTATTTAGTAAACCAGCTTCTGTTATATCAATAGAGCCACAAAAAATAACATTTTAACAGACGAAATATTTAATAGGAATTTTATATTTCCTAAATGGTCAATAATACAATAGACTACAATGAAAGTAATTGAACAGTACAAGTCACAAAACCCATAAAAATTATTATATGATCGATGTACCCTCTAGTCAAATATTCTCTTTGATGCACTGATGAAATTAGACAGAGGGGCGATGCTATGAATAGATGTAGCTCAGGTAAAAGCTAGAGAAAAGTTGAGTTCACGCCCGCCAACCTCCAGTTAAGACTTGGCAAACGATCTTTTGCTCATCTTTGTTCAAAGGAAGCCTACACGTTTATTCATTTCTTAATCATAATATATTTTTTTGAATTCTATATAGTTTTTTATTTACTTTTCTTTTATTTTTACATGACAATGAAGTACGATGTGTCCAGAGCCTATATATCGTAGAAGCTCGTATTAAGTAGGATTACAGTTGGGGATACAGGTCAGGCAGCGTTTATTTAAACTTAATTATTTAAACTTATCTTTTTACATAAACCGTCATAATATACACCAGCATATCCTAAGAAAACTGCTCATTTAATACATGGACCAATCTGTGACGTTTACGTATTGATAAATCTCTACAATTTATATTAATAACAACTTATCACTATTAAATAATTTTCAACTTTATGTGGCTACCACAAATTAATAAGTAAAAATCCTAATAAGTAATGTAAATTTATTTAAACTAGGGGCTTGTAGGGGCAAAGGCCCCTAAAAATCTAAATGGTGCTGCTATCTCCAAAAGTAAGTTTAAATTCATCACCTCCTTGCACTGTTAATGTAATTCTTCTCAAGCTATACTGTCAATTTACACTCTTGAATTTTCTTATAAAATATTACCTTAATCTTGATAGAACTTATTGGTGGTATCAAATCAGCAATGAAACAATAATTTTCCTTGTATTACGTACAGTAGTCTATTTAGTGTAAAAAATGAAAATTCATTACACTACTAAACTGCCGGACGCAATAAAAATGGTTTTAACCTTAACCATGTACGTGATGAGTTCGTAACTCAAATAAATAAAATACTTCAATACAACATGACAAAATGGTTATTAGCCTATTAATACTGTACATCACTGTATTCTGAACCCATGTGCCTCCATGTCCCTGTGCCCTCTCCCCGGCTCCTCGTGTTCCTCATGCTTCCCCCATGTCCCTTCCGTTCCCCGCATGACCCGTGCTTAGTACCCCCAGGGATCCGCCAGGGATCCACGTGCCTCCCATTCCCCCGCAACATCCGTACCACCTCGTGCCCCTCCCGCCATTATGCTCCTGTGCTCCCATATCCACTGTTATTCCCCATGCCCCCTATGTCCAGCAAGCCTTTTCCATGTCTCCCCCGTGCCCCCTGTCTAACTACCCATGTGCCACCAAAGCCCCTCATGACCCTGGTACCCTACCATGCCCCCGACCCCTCACCACCATGCCCATTGTACCCTTAGCTGCCAATTAGGGTTTGATATAGAATTTAATTTTGGATTAATAGCATAACCTTTTGTGTAGAGATCGAGGAGTAATGATAAAGAGTTAAACACCTTGGTTAGTAAAAATATATTTTCTCTGCAACAGAATTTTCAACTAAACAGTTTCGAACCTATATAATTATCCCAGTAGTTTGGTCTACAAAATAAGGACTGATCTTACTTTACAAATTGGTGTGCTGTGGCTCGTTCAAGATACCTCGGGGCCTACCGCTTGGAGGAATGATCGTGCATACTTTCTATGCCATTCCAAATCACGAGCACACCAAAGAATAAATCTTAACAGTCTTAGATTTGAAAACACCGTCGCTGCTGTGCCAACCTGACAAACTAAAATAACTTCTGATACTAACAAAAAAAATAACTTATATGTACAATACATCTATGTAATTAAATATTTTGGAATGAAAACATTGATACAGTATAAATTATCTCCCCTCTCAATAAAATATTTAATTACAAATTGAATATAAAAAAATAAAAATACTTTATCACTCACAAAATACTCTTCCTTTTTTTATATAACGTTTTAAACCAATTAAAATTTTAACTACTAATCTCTAACACAAAAAAAAAATTATGGTAGTCAACAGAAACATAGTAGGTACTCTCAATCTTATTCGCTCTAATAGTTCAATTCATCTCTCATAGGTAGCATTTCAATTCACTTTAAGTGTTTTTTTCTTGATTGTTAATTAACAGAATTATTATTTAAAAGATAAAAAATCTATTTTGTTTAATACAACACAAATCATTTTCTTCCTCATTATATTCAAAAGAAACAAATTCCTTATCTGGAGAGACGTTTTACAAAGTAATATTTTCGCTAAGGCAACGATAGTGAACAATAAAGGCTCTGGAATTTCCGGTTACCCAAAATAATCTCTTTACGGTTGGTTCAGGCCAGTCCATCGGTCAGTCGTCTCTCGGACTTGTATTGTGCGTGTCGCGTGTGTATGTCGAGTGTCAGTGCGTACGCGTGTCTGTGCGTTGTTCGTTCGTTCGTGTGTCGTTGTGTGTAGTGATAGTGAAGTGTGAAAATTCAGTGTCAGGTGTCATGTATCCTTAAAACTAAACAATTGCTCAATCATTTACCTCAAATACTCGTTTCTTTCGCTCACATTTACGCTCGCAGTCGTACAACCTTTCATTCCCATATACTCAGTTCACATTTTTACTTACTTCCTAAACCAACCTTTTTATTTTTGCCAAAAAAAAACCTTTTTTTACTTTAAATTTTATTCTAAATTTCTCCCAAAACTTAGCGAACATAATACTTTGGCCTTTAAGTTGAACAATATAAAATAAATATCGTTAGGACTCACTAAATATTTTTTTTTACATAATTAAATACATTTCATAGATTATTTTGTTCTGTTAAAATTATTATTACTCAGTCTCTAAACGGCTTCAAGTCAATGATATGTACTTTCTTGACTTCGTAAAGATTCTCAACGTTTTGCACCAAAACAGTGACGTCAGTGATGAAGTACAATATTCTGTACGGGCCGGTGTACTTGAAAGCTAGTTTCTTCGTGAAGTTGTCGATTTTCTTGCTTAAAAACCGAGTCTTGATGAGAACTAGATCGTTGACCTGGTAGGGGTGTCTTGATCTGGGGTCTTGATATTTTTCCCTCTTCCGGTTTGCTTGAATACTTTTCTTAACATTTATTAATGCTCTCTTCAAATTCTCCTTTTTGTCATGCTCATTTATTTCGTCCGATATAAAATCCTGTAGACTCCAAATGTTCGATAGTGTGTTATTCGGTTCGTGCAAAAACAATAATTGAAAAGCTGTGGATTTCGTAGAAGAGTTTCTCGCTGTGTTTAAACATAGTTGTATAGTTCCTATTTCTTGGTCCCAGTTAGTCTGATTTTCATTGTAAAAACAACGCAGTAAAGTTGAAATGTCTCTAATAAATCGTTCCGACCGATTTCCATTTGCTCTGTAAGCTGCTATTCTTCTGTGTTCGATATAATGTTTAAATAGATAGGCTTTAAATTCCTTTGAAACAAAATACTTGGCATTATCCGATACTATTATTCTAGGCCAAGAAAAGTTTGAAAATGTGTTTTGTAACTTTTCGATTATTTGCCGAGAGTTACAATCTCTTATAGGGTGCAACCACAAAAATCGGCTAAATCCATCAACCATCACTAATAAATATTTATTTCCACGTTTACTTCGAGGTAGTGGTCCCAATATATCCATAAAAACGGTGTTCATAGCTTGTTCAATAGGGATTGAAATTAGTTTTCCCTCGTATTTTCTTTGAGTTGTTTTTGACATTTGACATATTTTACACGATTTTACTTTTTCCTTCACCAAAGAATCCAGTTGAGGGTTGTAGAAATATTCATTTATTTTTGATTGAGTCCGAGCAATGCCTAAATGACCACCAAACATCGTGTTATGATAGAAAGTAAATACCATGTTGACTAAGCGAGTAGGTAAATAAATGCGGGATTTCCCTCTGCCATTATTGTACATTAGTAACTCTTTCTTCATAAAGAAACAATCTTGATTGGTATTATCATTTATACTGTTGATGATTTTAATACAATCCGGGTCCTCGTTTTGATACTTATGTAAGTCGTTAAATGCCATAGGTATCTCATTTACAAAATTGCATAAATATTCATTTTCCTTCTTTTCCCGTGAAGACGACTTAAATTTACTATATACAATATTTACAAAATCTCCATTATTTACGGGATTCTTAGAATTTGTAGAAGGATGATTTAACTTTACCTCTTCCTCAGCCTCATTATTGGCAGTATTTTCGTCACCGTATAATCTGGATAACGCATCCGCTATAATGTTCTCAGTGCCTTTGCAGTGTTCGATGGTGAAAGGTAAATTTATAAGTCGCTCGACCCATCTAGACAATCTGCCCAGTTTCCGTTTTGAATTTAGGACGTAACTAAGCGCTTGGTTATCGGTAATCAGTTTAAATGGCTTAATTTCGAGATATTCATGCCATTTCTCTATACAGAGAATAGCGCTATAGGCTTCTTTCTCGTATATACTATATCTCATTTCCGTATCCGTAAATTTCTTCGAGTAGTAGGCAATAGGCAGGAGGTCTCCTTGGTCATTTTCTTGCAATAGGACTCCGGCGGCACCATATTTAGAAGCGTCAGTTTGGAGCGTGAACGGTTTAGAAAAGTCAGCTAATTGTAATACGGGCGGATTACTGATCTTTTCTTTCAATTTGTCAAATGCCTTTTGACAATCAGAGGACCATTTAAACTTTACTCCTTTCTTCTTTAGAGAGTGAAGGGGAATACAGATTTCCGCGTACTTAGGTATGTACTTGCTCCAGTACGAACACATCCCTGTAAATCTTTTTACTTCCTTTAAGTTTTTTGGAACGGGGAAATTTTTGATACTAATAGTCCGCTCGGGATCAATCGTTATCGTGTTGTTAGTTATCAAGTGTCCTAAAAAACTTATTTGCTTACAGAAGAATTTAGCTTTTCTGGGGTTTACAGTTAGTTTATGGTCTGCCAATCTTTTTATCACTTCTCTCACGTGGCTTAAATGTGATTCCTTATCAGGACTGTAGATTACGATATCGTCACAAAAATTAATTAAATACTTGAATTTAATATCTTGAAATATTTCGTCCAAATAACTGGATAAAACTGAGCTGCCTACTTGTAACCCAAAACAAACTCTTTTCATTCGGTATTTACCAAAGATGGTGGAGAAAGATGTCAAGTCGCGGGAGTTTTCCGCTAATGGGCATTGTAAAAAGGCCTTATTTAGATCAATTATAGTAAAGTATTTTCCTCCTCTTAAATGTTGGTACATGTTCTGTAGATCTCCGATGGGGTAATCCATTTTCACCAGTTTTTTGTTTAATTCAGCGTAGTTTACTACCAATCGATCAGATTTAGTCAAAAATGCGGGGCTACTGTAATTACTAGTGGAAGGTTCAATAATGTCCTGGGCTAACCAATCATCAATTATAGCTTTCATTTTCTGCAGCGCCGGTGGACTCAGATAATAAGGGCGAATACAGACCGGTTCGTTATCAGTTAGCTTAAGTTCCACTTCAAGGTTTAAAGCTTCACCTATTTTATCATTGAAAACATTTGGATATAGATTTATTAAATGCTCAATCTCTTCTGCCATTTCAGTAGTGCCTACTTGAATGTTATTCAGAGATACTAAGTTGTTTTTCTCATCGACTTCCATGCTTATTTTATTATTTAGAGAAAACTTAAAATAACATTTCTTTTGCTGTAAGTCCAAAATTAAACCTCTTTTACTCATAAATGGAGCACCTAAAATCATGCAATGGTGGTTCTGTTTAATTACTAAAAATGATTCATACCACGAATATTTATCAATCTTAATTTTGACTTTACATTCCGATAATACTCTTACTTCTAAATCATTTGCAGCTAAAATTGTTCCTGACCACTTATTATTTTGTTTGATTAGCTTACACTTCGATAAATGGTCGAAAAGGCTTTTACTTATAAAATTTTTCCCAGCACCGGTATCTAATAAAGCCTTAATATGAATTTCCTCATTGAGAGATACATTTATACAGGGTAGAGTTTCTGTGATTTTTCCCTTAACCTTTGTTAACTCGGGGCTTTTGAATTTATTCCATGACTTTACCAGCTTGCGAAGCTCACCTTTAAATAAGTTAGAGGGATTTTGAGTAGGTTTATCTATTTGGGCGGTTTCAGTTGTGACGGGAGCATGGCAATGGATTTTCGGATTTACCATAACTCCCGAATAAATTAGTTTTTTGGATTTCGAGCCCTGTAACACTGTCTTGCGAGATGTCCCCTACGGTTGCAATTGTAACATACTTTTTCACTGGGAGTCTCATTGCGATGGGGTTGTGGACTCTTAGGTGACTGATGAGGTAGGTAGATATTTTGCCTCGAGGTTGTAGGAGTGTGGAAAAGTTGTGTTCTCATGTAGTCATTGTAAGCAACATTGTGTAAATTTATACATAGCCTATCCAGGTCCTTAAATGTAACGGGATTACTCTCAAAAACCAATTTATTTCTGATATCAGGATGAATGCCATTTTTTATGAAGGCCACAAGTTCAATTTCAGATAGGTTTGTTTGAAGGATCTGATTGTTTATTTTAACGTCATTTATGTAGATCGGCAACGGTTCATTTGGCTTTTGGGGTCTAAAAATCAACTCTTGTTTCAGTTTTTCCCGTAGCGTGATCGGAATGTAGGTGTTAATGATTTCCCTGTGTAACTCTTCCAAAGAGAGGTTTGACGATTTGCATTCTAGTATTTTATTTAACAAAGGAGGTACCGTGTAACTAGGCAATATCTCATAAATTTGACTCTGACTGAGGGGGGTTTGGTTTCTGATGTCGGTTAAATTCCTCAAAAACTTAAGCAGTTCCTTTATTTCAAGTCCATTACACGTACTAAATTTATTCAGATACTTTTCTATGGGGTTTGACAACTTATTAAAAATGTTAACTTTATCCTGCGGTTGGTGAAGACTATGTTCTCCAGTGTTTGGTGAAGGCTGGATGTTCAATTGATGCATTTGAAGGGTAGGTATAACATTTTCAGAAGGTTTGGTTTGGATAGGTGTAGAAGTACCACCTGGGGCTGGAACTCGTTCATGTAGCTTAGTGTCCTCTTCCTCATCCTCGATTAGAGACTTATTTAGTTTTTCCTCGAAAGAATTTAGTTCTCCTTCAGGGATTTTTCCTTTTAAAAGCTCGAATTTTGGTTTGCAGTCAAGAATCTTAGTAGAAAACTCATCTAACATAGCCTTATAGGTTTCATCTAGCTTACATTTACTTAGGTTTTTAATTCTCAACTCCAAGTGATTTAACTTAGCGTTTATTTTGGCTACTTGCAAATTAGATGCGGTTTCCGAACATTGTTCAAGTAACAGTTCCAATGCCACTAGTTTAGTTTGTATTGATTCAACTTCATTCAGCAATCCAATTTTACCATTTAAATTGCGTATATCTGGAGGAATGTGAAGGCATTTACGGAGTTGTTTCCTTAAAGCCTCGACATTATCAAGAGTTATCTCTTGTCCTCGCGAGATTAACTCGTATGATAACTCATCCTTTAACAGGTAGTTAAGATTATAATTTGCCATGTCGGCAAAACCTTTACTCCTTTAGTGATCTCTGTGTTAGGTTATGTCTTATTGTTAGCAGAGTTGCGCATAATATCTGTACCCTTAGCTGCCAATTAGGGTTTGATATAGAATTTAATTTTGGATTAATAGCATAACCTTTTGTGTAGAGATCGAGGAGTAATGATAAAGAGTTAAACACCTTGGTTAGTAAAAATATATTTTCTCTGCAACAGAATTTTCAACTAAACAGTTTCGAACCTATATAATTATCCCAGTAGTTTGGTCTACAAAATAAGGACTGATCTTACTTTACAAATTGGTGTGCTGTGGCTCGTTCAAGATACCTCGGGGCCTACCGCTTGGAGGAATGATCGTGCATATTTTCTATGCCATTCCAAATCACGAGCACACCAAAGAATAAATCTTAACAGTCTTAGATTTGAAAACACCGTCGCTGCTGTGCCAACCTGACAAACTAAAATAACTTCTGATACTAACAAAAAAAAAACTTATATGTACAATACATCTATGTAATTAAATATTTTGGAATGAAAACATTGATACAGTATACCATGTTCCCTCCATGCTCTCGTACCCCCATGCCCGTGGTTCCACTCTGTCCCCCCATCCTCCCTGTGTTTAAAACCGCTCGTGTGGAAACACATCCCCATGCTCCCAAAGGTTCTCTTGACCATTGTACCCTCCCATGCCCCCGCTCACCCATGCCTCCCCTTGGCCCCCGTTTCCCCCAAGCCCCAGTGCCACCATGCCCGCCGTTCTTCCCAGTGCTCCTATGTCTCCCATGCCTCCCCCATGTCCCCTTTCGCTCCCAAGCCTCCCCCATGTCCAACTACCCCTGTGCCACAAAAGCCCTTCGTGCCCCTGGTACCCTCCCATACCCTTTGCCCCCCACCCCCAAGTCCCATACACCCGTACCCCTATGTCCCGTGTCTCCTCTGTCCCCCACTCTCCCATGCCCCCATGTCCGCCGTTCTTCCCTTGCCCCCATGGTCCCCAAGCCCAACTACTCCTATACCACCAAAGCCCATCTTGCTATACCCTCCCATGCTCCCGCGCCCCCCTTCTCCCATATCCCCTTGGCCTCCGTTTCCCCCATACTACTGTACCCCCATGACCGCCGTTCCTCCCCGAGCTCCCTTGCCCCTTGCCCCCTGTCCTCCATGCCTCCCCCATTCTTCCACGTACCCCCATGCCCTTTATATCCACCCATGCCCCAATATTCCCCCAATGTACATGCACCCCCATGCCTCCCATTCCCCGTTCCATCGACGTCCCTCGTGCTATGATTGTAGTACGTTTTGTCTGTTTGTTCAATGAAAACATTGATTTATATATTGTTTGTATTCGCACACTGTCATTCTCATGAATAGGGCCTAGCTCCCCGTCTGTATAGGTTAACGGGCATTGGTTGTTTCCATACTACCTACGTAAAGAAAGATGTAGAGAATGAATAAAACAAAATATTCCTCACGCAGAGGTTATTCAATGTTTGTAGTTTACAATATTCAGTCGAAAATAAACAAATACATTAGTCAAATTATTTAACTCTAACCACTAAATATAGCCAAAAAGTAAAACAGTAACATAATAACTAAACGTCATTCACTGAGTAAAAAGAATACTAACTGTATCAAGGTTATACTAACTGTATCAAGGTTAAGCATCTTTTAATTGTTGTCTATTCAACATACAAAATCATTTTAGTCCTCAATCCTGATTATATACTAAATGTCATAGATGTGGTCACGAATGAGAAATACACTGTGGATTCGTAATTTTTCAATGACTATTGGTGTTTTATTTTTTATAGTGCATTGCCGATTTTAAAAAGTTATAATTAGGGTTATCTTAACTCAAAGTAAACAGCTGAGTTGTTCAGTTAATATAAAATATTCACTGGAACATCTGCTTAATCACACGTGTAGATATAAAAATCTCCTCCCCATAAGATTAACATTGGAACTTCACGGACCAATGGGGCAAAGCCCAGGTAACTTTTGATAATTCTGGTATTTTTCCTTGCGTCCTTGGCCCTCAAGCTTTAAAATGAGCCATAATACGTTGCCCTATCTTTCTCCTAACTCGAGACATTTCGTGGGGACCGATTCGCTTACGGAATTATATATATAGATAAACATAACGAACAATCAACTAAACAATTTCATGCTTAGTGGAGCAATATGTATTAGCATTATATTATACCGCGGTTCATAATATTTCTAAGTTATGAAGCTGGAGAGCGATCAAGGTTGGAGTATCGCACAGTTTTGCAACGGCACAACACCTGAGGCCATTAATCCAACAATAAAACAAACATACCGTACTGACATTTTAATGTTTACTAGGTATGTTGTTGGTTAACCGATACAGAACCAACACTTTCAAACAATTCTCATGATTCAATATTATTTCTATATAAAAAAATGTTATCCAGCCCTAAAAGTGTTTCACTATTGAGAGTTCAAATTCGATCATATGCTTTGTATCAAATTAAAAATGAAAATTTTTGGGGGGATTTTATAGTATAAAAGCCAAAGGTATAGCATTTGGCGATTATGATTATATATAATTTAGAATATTTCGCATTTAAACAATTTTTTTAACAGTTTTACATTAAAAAAGTTTCAAGCCCTAAAGCAATTTTTATCATTTATTTCATTATTTCAAACGGATTAAAAATATGTTTACATATTTTAGTCCAGGCTCTGAACAGGTTGAGCATGCACAAAAGTCTAACGAAATTTGACTTTGTTGGGAACATTTAGTAGATGTAAAAAACCGATGTTGCCACATTTCCAGAGTGGGCACAACACGGGGGACGCCCCCTAGAGGAATTCGTAGAGGGAACTGATTTGGCCTATGTCATGTTATATATCATTTTAAAGGTCTTTGAATGTAGATTAAAATGCCACAAGCCCGATCTCTAAAGGTAGAATATAACGCTAGTTATTGCGTTTTAAAATTTCGGTAAAATCCTTTCATGCAAAATTTGACTACCTGCCATTTCTGGCTCAGACGTTCATTTGAGGTCGAGTTGCTGACATTGTTTTCAAATCTATTTAAATTCTATATATCTAGTCTTTATAAATATCCTGAAAATTACGTTAAATGTTTTATTTCAAGTCTTCATTTGCCGTCTTCAATTAATTGCTGTTTGAAATATTATGATTACATTGTGATTTTCAGTCCGATTTGGGACAACCCATCAAATCTTTTATGAAATATTTAACGCGAGCTTTAGGATCATGTTCAACAGAAAGCAATGCCGCAAAGCCGACCTTAAATGAACTCTCGAGTCAGAAATGGCAGGCAGTCAAACTTTGCATAAAAAGCATTTTGCCGACATTTCAAAACGCAATAACTCGCGTTATATTAGACCTTTAGAGATCGGGTTTGTGGCATTTGAATCTACATTCAAAGACCTTTAAAATGATATACAACATGACATAGGCCAATACGGTTCCCTTTACGACTTCCTCTAGGGGGCGTCCCCCGTGTTGTGCCCACTGTGGAAATGTGGCAACATAGGTTTTTTACATCTACTAAATGTTCCCAACAATAATCAAAAGTCAAATTTCGTTAGACTTTTGTGTATCCTCAACCTGTTCAGAGTCTGGACTATGTGATTGTTAAGGATTTCTAACACCTTGCCTGTGGTAGTGTTTACTTTTAACCTTTTATTGATATATGAATTTTACGAATGCATTGTAGTTTACATTTGTTAACGGACGTTCACTGCACGATCGCCCAAACATGGATGAAACCCCCGTGTGTGGAGTATAACAGTGGAGGAGCATTGCACGACCTGCAATGCACAGCTGGTCTGAAAACTAAAATCTACACTGGATAGAAATTTAGGCACTAAGAGCGCTGCACGCCTGGCCAGAAGGATTGTGTTGATGGTTAATTATCAGTGCTTTTTAACGTGAAATGATTTTTTAATTATATCTAACTAAAATGCATTTATAATACGTTTTGGCATTTCTCCTTAAGCTTCTTTTCCAACTTTATTGAAGCATATATGGGCTTGCATTGTAAAAACATTATCGACTTAATTTTGGGAAAATTTTGCATGCTCTCTACCAAACCTTCGCTTGTATATTTTAAGCTCCTGCCTTAAAAATAACAAGTCGTTGCACCTCGATACTCGATAGTTTCAGCTCCAATCATGGTGAGTGGAGCGCTAGGCAGATAGTGTGAAACATGTGTAAAACGTACTTGTTTGAAATTGCCATTTCCTTCCAATTACAGTTCGTGCATTATTTCTCCAACTATGGCCAGTCTGCTACTATTCGTTTGAAAAACATAGTTCTAATACAGAATTACTTACCGCCAGCTGACTTGGCCATAGTCGGAGAAATAATGCACGAACTGTAATCAGCTTTTGCCTTACGTAACTAAGTAAGTTTAAAAAAATTAACAATCAAAACTTTTTTATTTTTAAATTCACAAGGTATAAAATTTAGTAGTTTAAATAATATAACACTACATTATTTTTTCCATCCATTAAAAGAATGATACATTAACCGTTTTAGGTAGTGACCACAATAATTCCTTCTTGAGCGTTTGCTCTTCTACCATATTTAGACAAATGCCTCGTATGTTTACAATCAAATCTTCTAAAGCCTGTAAAATAAATTAATAGCAAAGCTTTAGAAATGTGGATTTTGTAATTTAAGAAAGTAAGACAACCTTAAAAGTAAATAAAACCTGAAAATATAGAAAAGTTTAGCTTTTATTTGGTACAATCTGCATTTAAATTTGTACAGCGGAAGTCTCAGACAAACTGTCCAAAGTATTGAAATTTTTACTTTTTTCCCATGCCAAATCTCCATAGGAAACGTTCATTTTTTCATTTACGACCAATTTAAAGTAAATATTCTTAAAATTCAAATGCAACCTGCTATTATAGGACCGAAAAGATTTGTTTCGTTAAAACACATGTAAATCACCCCAGTAGAAGTCTCACACGAACTGTCCAAAGTCTTTTTTTTAACCTTGCTAATATATAGCTTTCTCGAGTCGTCTGGATTGTTCTCTTCAATTATATCTAAAAGCTAAGTTCTGGTACAAGAGTACAAAAATCTTGGTTATGAAAGGGATTAGCTATCCTAAAATATACTTGACATCGGATGTGGGATACAAATGGGAAAAAATTGGTAATCAGTCTCGCTGTTCCTTCATTTAACATATAAATTAATTTACAATAAATACTTGTTACTAAATTATTTATAAGATCTTTGCCAGCCTTACTCACCGGTCTTTGGTTGGAGAGTACAAAAATTTTATCTATATATAAACTCATTATTACTTAGTTGCGACAAAAAGTTCTTGTGAAAAATATGTAATATATTACCCCGACACTAGTTTAATAATATATGCTACACTAAACTGATGAAAACATCAAACTAATATAAAAAATTTACATGGAAATAAAAATCTTATAAATAAGTTGAAATAATTATTGTTGTTAAATGGCTTGCAGATGCTCTATGACACTCGCAAACGTTAGAACGATGCCAGGTGCGAAGACGTTCATGGGCTCTTGAGCACTTAAGCACTTTTTTTTTAGATTTTGTGCAATCGTTTTTAATTCTTAATTTTCTTTGCTCCAATATGACAATGTGTTTTATGTTTCTCTTAGAAAAATAAGTTACGTGCTGCGTTGTGATACTATTGAAGAGAGATGGAATCAGCATTATTATTACTTTCAGAAAATGTTTTTGGTTTGTGCAGAATGAGCTGGTATGACGTTTTTCACGGCCGAAAATGTTTTCCCTGTCTACCAATCCCTTTCCCTCATCCCTAATTCTAGTAGTCAATAAGTGAACGTTTTGAAACACTAATTCTAGTATTAATAACGGTATGCTTTTTAAGGGTCGAAAGAAACTTGCGGATTTCAGTAGACTGTCCCTAAAAAGGTAATCCCGTGGTGATCGTTGACTACCTGGATCACGGAGCTCTTCAAGAGTCATCTTCAGCCTTAAAAAAAAAAACAAAAAAACACTGAATACGTGACTTAGTATTTTCCTGTTTCGGACGGTGGTTTTGGAGGTTTACTGTTTATGGCAAAATTTTTGTTTTATTGTACATTAAGGTTAGATCTAGGTCCCTCATACATAATATATCAGTAAAAAAATAATAAATAAATAAAATAAAAAAATATATTATAAGTAGAAAGAATTTTTAATTTAATAGAAGTTAAGTTACTTTGCGACTTCACAGAGAGTAATATTTTTTTATTAATGTAATTAAAATACATTTCCAAAATTTTGAGGTATGTGGGACATAATATAACTATTCATCTTTACACCTACTAAGTTTAAAGAATATCGGTTAAAAACGGCGTTTGAAATAGGTAAATAAAATAACATGTTTTGCATAAAAGTCGTATGGTTAACATTGTTGACTGCACTACTAGCCCAAGAGTGAAGATGGTTCATATCGCAGCATTCGATCGACTGGCTGCGTGCACTGGACGTAATACATTGGAACATCCAAAGCTATTCCCCCATCTGCATTGATATCCCAAATATTTATATGATGTGTTTACTGTAAATTATTAGATAGTTTCACAACTTGTTGAATTTATCTGTGCTTTAAAATATTTCTGTGAGAATAAAAATTCATGTTTCCCATCATCCGCCTAACGTTCCACTAAGCACAAATGGATATGTATCCGTCGAGTGTGGGTGGGCAACAAGTAATAGTTTTGATATAGAGAACAAAATACAATTTTACATCACGCTTACTAACTGAAATTGTAATGCTTATTTGTAGCGTATAAACAAACGTCGTGCATTATTTACATTAAACAGTTGCCTCGCCATCTGAGTTGCCTCGTCTACATCCAGAGTGTCGACTGAGCGTTACTGTTGGACCTACTGCAGCACTCAGAACGGTGACTGCCTTTGAAGTGGGTGCAACTGTTTTGAACTGAAAACATTTATGAGTTAAGGTAAGCTTAAATTGAAGACTTTAATCTATTTCATTGTCAAATGGACTTGATAACATCATTGATTTAATAAATATAACTCTCATAATTGATTTGTTATAATCTTACTCTCAAATGACTTAATACTAGTGTTTTTATATTTTTTATTTCATATTTATCACTCTAAGGATGAACCTCACTCTTCCCTTGTTTATGTTCATCAATTACTGTTGGCGTCAATAGTTTACTAAATTAGTATATTATCAGTATTACTCTTAGTAATAATTGGATGAACGGATCAAAAATGAGTGGAATTCTCATACATGACTGTTGGTCGCTCAGTGTAGTGATAAATTCTGATTTCATTGACCGACGATTACGTTCGCAAGAAGCCTCAGATCGACTTCAAACTTTCACAATAGATTTTGGGCGTAGTTTGCAAGGTCAAGTTTGTTTCTGAAGTTATTATGTTAAGTAATAAAGTAATGAGAGGTAGTTTAATTTCTCATAAGAAATGTATTGTGGGCTGTAAATAACGGTGCTTAAGGCTAAGTTAAATGGTGATTGAGTTGTTTGTTGTCAAACGTAAAGTAAACATGTGTTATAGAAACTATTTTCTGCCCACTGTAATTGCACTAAATGTCATACAATTTGTTACTTTTGAAATATTTTGAAATAGGTTATGAATAATAGAAAGATATACTATGTTTAACAAACAATAATACAAAAACAATTATTTTCTAAAATAAAATTTTTTTAAAACGTACCTACTGGTTAATGGTTATCTAACATCTTGAATGAAAAAAAAACTTAAAATATTTTTCTATGTTGTTAATATGTGTAATTTGACGGATGTGTTATTGTTAATTTTTTTAATTTTTAATAGCGTGGGACTAAGATTATCTGGCTTATGTTACCGTTCATTCCCATACGCGTGGAACAAGCGTACCCCTAGTAGTATTACTATAATATACGTATATTAGTAAACTCATTCTAACAAGCACTACTCGTTATTGAGTAATCACTAATCAATTGAGCCCTTAAATAATATTATGGTATTTATAGGTCTGCGAAAATGAGCAAAAATACTGAATGTTGATTTTATTAAGTTTGATAATTTTTTTATATTTTTCTTGTGTTACTGTGCAAAATTTTCTATAAAAAAGTACTTTATGAGTATCAAGGCATTCACTGTACAGAGATGTATTTTACAAATCAAATTCACTTATTTTTCTTTTAATAGTACTATCTTCCAATAAATTTATTTCTTAGAATCCGGAAGCCTAATACTTATACTATTAAGTATAAGAAGATTCTAAAACAAAATACAATTGTTAAAAGGGCCTATGATTATTGACAAGCAATTTATATTACTTTTCTTCCTTTTCGGACTCTCGTAATTTTAATTAGGATCATATGGTTTATGTAATTTACAATGCGTAAGTGGAAAACTTCTTACTAATAATAACACATATAATTCCTTTAAGTTAGGTATCCAAAAACTTGGTAATGATTTGCTTTGTCCACATTTCTGGCACTGAACTTTTTGTGCTCCCGTAGTCAGTTTAAAATTTCTTTACTATCATACCTCAATACTTAAATTACATTGCTTTATCAAGGGATCTAAAAAATTGTCATTTTTTCTAACAAGTGCAATGATTTATAAACACAAAACCTTTGTATTGGGGGATATTAAAAAGAATATTTCAAATACTAAAGTGTAATAATTTCAAGGCTCATCACATCTTTTATTTTTTGTCAAATTTGAGCCTATTCATAATTCAGTTGTATAGATCATAGAGGAAAAAAATTGTGTGCATAGGAATGGTTAGTGGCCTGCTGGCAATAGTTACTTCACCTTTGGGCTGGATTTAACATTGGCTCTTAGAGCTATCCGGCACGTTTTGGCTGTAACTCGATTATCTAGGCAAAAAACAATACAAAATACAGAAATTTGCAAAACGTAAGGTTTATAGACCTGTCATTGCTAAATTAATTGACTTTGCATTAACAAAATAACTCGCTCAGAAACCCGATTACGGCATACTACCTCTTACAAGAGGCTCTTACAAGGCTTACAACTATTTGCCAAAAAAGCATAATGAAACTATCACCATAATGAATATTTCAGGAATCTGAATTTAATTAGGACCAAAATGGTATAAGTTTTTTAGTGTTTTAATCTTTAAAAGGTGTTGTTATGCCCTTATGGGGCATAACGAAATAGCTCTGGAGTTAAATCGCACTAGCGGCATTTATTACGTTTCGGTTTTTGGCTATCCTACATTGTGATTGAAAAGTCACTGAGGGACTTATTTTTGTTGTACTATGGAAATTATAATTGTTATAAAAATAGAAACAACAGCAAATGATATGAAACTTATCATTAAAGATGGTAAGGTTTTGTTGAAACACCATGCAACACCCAAAGTTTGTAAATTCATGATATGCATGAAAAATCATGCGTATCATAGTTAAACAATCATGCAAAATATGGTACTTGGAAGGGGGAGCCAAAGGCGAAAATTACAATAGTATACGATGTTTGGATATCCGTATTGCATTAATAATAGTATTGGATATCACGTAACGGGACATCTTTTCATTTTGGCTAATCATGATAAATGCTCTTCATCATCATTCAAATTGCAAACCTGACTTTTGAACAAATTAGAGAAATAACATTTACTCCACAGGAATGCCAGATTTTTCATCACTTGCATATCATCTAACCAACCCAGATTGTTGCCAGAGGCCAGTTCAGTAAAGCTACTCTATTTATATTCCTACTCCCTGGTTAAGAGTCTGCAGCCAGCCCCTTATGAACAGTGGGCTTCCCACTGTACGGGTGCTTTTTGGTAACCGCGGGGTACCTGAGCCAAGCTGTGAGATCCTCATCACAGTCTTTCCAGAGCTAAGGCCTTTCTTCCTATCTATCAGGTCTTGGCTCACTGTCTTTATTCTTTTCCGAGCTAACCTTCTTCTTCACCTTCTTATTCTTTTCGACCCTGAATCACGGGTGTTCCACTTTATTTCGACCGGCGCATGCTGGGGGACCCTCGGAGTGTCGCTGTTGTGTTGCAGGGACTGATGTGTGCCTCACACTGCCGATGGTCTCCTCCAGTCTGTCGGCAGAAGCCAGCCACCTCGGTTCATGGTCAAGAAATGCAGCATGGATGCAGGGATCGGACTCTGCATTGCCACAGGCAAACCCCAGTACGTGTAGCACCTTGTGTGTATTGGTGCTGGTCAAACGGAGTTTCGGGGACCGGGGAAGTGGGGTAGGGGCGTCTTCTCTCCTACGGGAGGAGGGACCTCCAAGTTTACACCCATTCTCAGCCAATGAACGGGCCGCTCCTTGCCACACGATGCACTTGCACTGGTCACAAAATAGCATGGATTCCGAAATCACAAACTCGAAGAATAAAAAGGAGATTGAGCAGGCCGCTTTTAAGCGCGCACGATGATGCAAAGGTCACCGACCTTAGCAATTGGGACGCCGACGAGGGGAATTAAAACCTCTCTTCCGCCGGTGCTGTTCAAGACTTCTGGTGATGCAGGAAAGTTATCAGGATCCGGAAAGAAGAAAGAGGATCTGGGGATGGATGTCACCAAGCCGGAAACACCACTTGCCAGGATTGAAGGAATTCCTCCCAGAAAGAGCCCTCTTCATGCAGCATTCAAGCTGCAAATGCTTCGGCAGCAGCAGGACAATGCCACCGAGGAGGAGGGCATTTCACTGAAGTAAATGAAAGCTCTTTTGAAGGAGATAGCCAAAGTCCTCTTAATTCAAAGGAACTTAAACATAGCGATAAGGGAGGGGATTTCGAAACTCGAAGATTCCCTATAAGAAATCGAGGAATGCCAGAAAATCAGGCTAAAGGCAGTGAAGCAGGAGCGCGACTGGTAGAGGCGTTCCACTCGTCACATTCGAGGAGCTGGAAAACTCCCGTTCTCTCCTTGAAGAGCAACAAGGCTCCTGGCCCGGACGGGATTACAAGCCAGGCTTTAAATAAAGTATTTACAATTAATGCTGACTTGTTGTTGAAAATGTACCAGGCCTGTTTGGTAAGAGGGGTGTTTCCGGCTCATTGGAAAACCACCATTCTTGTACTGATCAGCAAGGGCAAAGGTCACCCCGAACTTCCGTCGTCCCACAGGCCTCTCTATATGTTGTACACGGCTGGGAAGCTGTTCGAGAAGCTGATCCGATCCCGCCTAATCTCTGCCGTGGAAGCTGCCGGGGACTTATGCCCCCGTCAGTAGGGCTTCAGAAAGGGACGGACAACGATTGACGCCATCACCGAAGTCCAGAGAGCTGTGGAGAGAGCCAAGAGCCACAACCATTTCTCTCGCCGAGTAGTGCATCTTGTTACGCTTGATGTCAAGAATTCCTGTAAATCGACGAGGTGGGTCGATATGTTGGATGCGCTTCGCAACACCTTTCGCGCTCCTGCATATCTGTTGCGGCTCCTCGAGGATTATCTTCGCTCTTGAAGCCTGATTTTTGACACAAGGGACGGAATGCAGACGATAGAAGTCACTTCTGGTACGTTGCTTATGACAGCCTCCTGAGGTCTGAAATGCCTGAGGAAAGGAAGGAGCGACTCAGACGCAAAGGTGACGTCGGGGATCGTGCCACTCTGCCCGGGGCGCCGAAAAGTAGGTGTGTCGCCCTGGTTTAGGACGACAAGACCGGCCCTGGTGATGAATTGCAGGATGTATTTCCTCTGGGAGTTGGTAGAGCGCATTCCCCACTTGACGGCTCTGGCGTTGAAATCGCCGCCAACGACGACGTGCCTGGTGATGAAGAGAATGCGCTATCTATCTTGTGGCGGAAGTCATGAATGGCCTCGTTGGGTGTGTGATAGCAACTGAAGATAGTCACTAACTTCTTAAGTTATTTCTTGATGCGTGCTTCCAGCTTCAGGTGATGCCGACCGCACGGCGTCTCTCTTATATATGGCTTGCTAGTTTCCAGAAGTTGTGCTCGGTTATGATTCTTTTGAGAGAGCAGTTTGGTTGAAGTGTTCTTTTCAGCTCATCTCTTGCATCTTATTTGCTGGTACGGTGTAGGAGGATGTGTTCTAGGGTCTCTTCCTCTGACTGACAAACGAGACCCAGGGTCGACTCAGTGAGGTTGAAACGGAAAAGATAGGATTGGGTTACTACATGTCCTGTTCTGGCTCTTGAGGCGAATGATGCGACTGATCTGGGTAGGTTTTTGTATACTTCGCGTATGTTGTTTGGTTCTTTGAGGAGATTATAAAGGTGTCGACCAGTTGGCTCATTGCTCCATCTTTTTACCCACCTGTGTCTCAGTGTTTTGTGAGCTGCTGCAATGCAACTGGAGAGATGTGGTTGTTTAAGTGGTATAGGATACATGTTGGTGGCTGCTTTGGTAACTTTGTCTACTTCGTCATTACCATGCAGTCCACAGTGACTTAGGATCCATTGCAAGCAAATATTTATGTCTGAAGCTGCATCCAGGAGATGGCTGATTTCTTGTATTCCATGATAGAAGTTTGAAGGCTTGTAATGTTTCAGAAGTATTAGGCACTTTTGGAATCACTAAGGATGCAAGTATTCTTATTCTCTACACCTATGCAGTGGGCAGCTGCTGCATTACCAGCAAGGAGTTCAGTCTCGGTGCTTGAGCATGAATTTAATGGAACAAAGGAAGATGTGTTTGATTGTCCCTCAAAGTAAACGGCCCCAAATTTTAGTACATTGGGATCTAAAGACACATCTGTAATAGTTCTTGTATTTAGTATTTATGATTTCTATGGCTGCGGCTCTCTGTGCTTCTGTAGGGTCTTCTTTTGATGGGAATCCTGGAAGGTCTAGTTCAAACTTCGGAGGTTGAAAAAGCCAAGGTGGAACTCTATTGACTGTTGGGTACGGCATTGGATGAATGTTTGGTGTGTTTTCTGCTATTAATGTTGTTTGAAAAGCAGGATTTATGATAAGTCTGTTGTGGGTTTAGTTTTAGAACTGGATTTGATGAGGGATCAGCAGATGTACTGAGAAACTTGTGCCAAATTGCTTTCTGGATGCATATGTCAAGAGGTTCGATATTCAACTCTATTTACATAGCTCGTAGAGGGGTTATCTTTGGGCATCCTAGGCAAATCCTTAGGACTGAGTTTTGGATTGTTTTTAGTTTGTTAAGTGTGTTTTTGCTGCAGAGCACCATATCTCTGCTCCATACATTATTTTAGATCGAATAAATGATAAGAAGAACTGTCTAAGTAAAAGAGTATCTGCACCCCATATCCTGCTGGCAACAGCTTTGAGTAGATTAAGCCTTTTTGTGCATTGGATTGATAACTGAAGAATGTGGCTGTTCCATAATAATTTGGGATCTAGTGTGATTCCGAGTATTGTTGGGTTTGGATTGTGGGAAACTGGTTTATCTTTGCATTGTAGTTCTGGAGTAAAGTTTTTCAGAGAGTATTTTCTCGTAAAAAAGGTGGATTCTGATTGAAGATGTTGACATACTCCACTTTTTAGTCCATGCAGTGATTGTATTCAGAGCTATTTGTGATTGTTGTGTAGCTTGTATGGGGTCTTTTTGGGAGCTCCGGATCGTTATGTCATCAGCATAGATGCAGCTGTCTACTGAGTCAGGTAAAGTCTGTAGCATGTCACTTAGAGCTATGTTGTTCAGGGTTGCACTCAGAACGGATCCTTGTGGTACCCCACTGTAAATTGGAAGTTCGTCTGAGAATGTGGCATTCACTTTGGTCTTGATTTTCCGAAACTTGAGAAAGTTTTGAAGATACTTTAGCATTTTACCTCTGATTGCAATGAGAAGGCAGTGCAGCATTACTGTGGGATGGGGTATCTTGTCAAAGACGGCTTTCTGGTCCACCATTACTGCCACTGTCGTTGAGTTTGCTGAAAAATATCTGTAGATTGATTCTGTGAAGTGTAGGAGAGCATCTATAGTTCCTCTTCTTGGTCTACATCCAGATTGTTTTGGATGTACCTTTTCAAAATTTTCAAGTCTCCACACTAGTCTTTTTTTAATCAGCCTTTGAATTAATTTGCCAAGGCAAGATTTTAAGGAGATCGGTTTATATGATTCAGGCAGATCTGGCTCTTTCGTTATTGAAAATCGGTACGATGGTAGCTTTCTTCCATTCTTGTGGGATGTTAGCTGTGTGCCAAATAGTGTTGAATAGAGTTAGTATTTCATTGAGAGACTTCTGTGATAAGTTTTTCAACATGGCATTATGTATGCTGTCATCTCCTGGTGCACTGTTTTGCTAAACCTTGTAGGAGTTCTTCCATTTTGAAAGATATGTCGGCTATATCAGTATGCAATGTTAGGAGGTCTAGATTGCAAGGTAAATATTGCTCTTCTCGGGTGAGTTTTTTGGGGAAAGGGATTGCTTTTGCTGACTTTTCGGCATATTGAGTATTGAGTAGGTTGGCTATATCTCTCTTTCGTTAGAATCACGTTAACTTTTGTTTTGATGTGGTTGATTGCGTTTTTATTCTTCCCTTCAATACTTTTGAATCTCTTCCATGCAGTAGATGCTGGGGTGTTTGAGCTGATTGATGATACAAACTCTTGCCAGTTGGTTCGCTTTGCCCTCAATACTTCTCTTCTGAAACAGCATTGGCGCGATTGTATTTTGCTCTGCTTGTCGAATTTCTTCGTTTCATCCATTTTCGTCATGCTCTCTACCTATTCTTCCGAAGTTCTGCCAGGCCAGGAGTCACAAGATGTTCATTGGACGGGTCTTCCTGTTTCTGATCTCAGGTATACTAGTTTTAGCTGCTACTCTAATGGCTTCTTCTATTTCTAACAATTCCTTGCAGCCTTGGGTGGAAATATATTTGTCTACTTGGTCCCTGAAAGTATCCCAGTCAGCTTCACTGATCTTGTACTTAGTTTGTAGAGGAGGGGTTTTTTCAGTGACATGCTCAGAGAAAGTTAGCTTAAAGTTAACTGGTAGATGATTACTTCCTAGATCGGGTCTCACTTTTCAATCTTCTATGTATAATGTCAAGTTTGCTGACACAATGGAAAGGTCCAAGGTGCTCAGTGAGCCAGAGCTGGGAGATTGATGAGTTGGTTGGTTTTCTTCGTTGCACAAAATCATAGTTTTATTTTTATTTCCATTGGTAGACTACCGGGCCGTTTTGATTGGTTTCTTTATCCCAGCTGGGATGTCTATCGTTAAAATCTCCTACTATAATATAGTTTTTGGTCTTTGGTTTTATAGTATCAAGTTCTTTAAGAGTTACTCCTTGGTTTGGTATGTACACATTGACAATGGTCACTTTGAAAGATTGTTTTATTTGTACTTATGTGGCTATAGCTTCTATATTGGTGGTAGTTAAATTAGTTGTGTTGCTTACTGGCAGTGAGTTGTGCAGCAGAAGTGCTACACCTCCTCCTCTTCTATTTTGTCGTGAGTGGTTCAGTAAAGTATAGTTTTGGAGCTTCTAGTACAATTTTTCTTTTTGAGGTAAAAATGATTCCTGAATACATATGAACTTGGATTTTGTTTGATCAATTTCTTGCTTGAGGTCTTCGAACTTGTTTTTTAAGGGACCTAGCGTTCCAATGCATGTCGTTGAGTTTTTCTATCTTCTTCACAGACTTTTTCTCGTCTGCTCCAGCTTTTTTACACTTTTGTTTTGTGACACCTCTTCCTAGTGATACGTGAAATTTCAGCATTTCTTTTGCTTTGGGTTTCAAAGTGTTAAAAATTTCCACAGCCGTTTTTCTATTTGAGCACCAAATTTTTTTTCTTTTGTAGGTGCTAGTGCCTCTCTCTCTTATTATTAGATTTTTGTTAATGTCTAGTTCAGCTCTTAATTTCTCAAGGTTTTCATGACTATTCCACAAGAGTACTGTACTTTAAATCGATTAGGGCGTTTGCGATTACTTTTCTTATAATCTTTTCTTGAGCTCTTAGAAGAAATGTTGGAATCGTGGTTTGCCATGTTTCTGAGAGGGCTGAACACAAGAGAGCAGCTACTGCTGGCGTTCAGTTCACTGTATCCAATGTGAATACAGCTATCCAGGGGCAGGACGAGCACCAACCAGCTCACCCCCAAAAAGTCACACCCAGTCTATGTCCTGAACAAAAAGTCACCCCCAAAAGCTTAACTGAAGTCACGTCCCTACACCGAACCCAGACGAATCCTCGGCCGCGCCCGTGACTCCGCACCAAGACATTATGTCTATTACGTGCCCAAAATGCAGCATTACCGAGGCTGTCGGAGATCTAAGTGTTTAGGTCTCTGTCCCGATACTGATCGCTGATAAGGAGCGCGTCATCAGCCAGTTCTCGGGCGAGCTGATCTAGAAGGTTATCAGCTCCTCAGGATCTATGAAGACTGGTCTGGAGGATGCGAATTACCGGCCGCTGCCTTTTGCCTGTTCAAGTGCGGTTCTGAAGGAAGCGCACTGACCATATCCGAGTAAGTGACCGAGGGCTCTGGAGCCTGAATCCTTACAGAGAAAGCATGAGGGGCTCGAGGAATATTCCTTGCGTTTGTAGTCCTGGCTTCCACACTCGAAGCAGTTGGCACTCCTGTCGGGCCCTTTACAGTTTCGGGAGGAGTGGCCAAAACCGAAAAAGTGGAAACATTTCGAAACTACCACCCTCCGTTTGAGCCTGCAACTGACCCAACCGACTCTGAGGTGCTGAAGGCTAAGCAGCTTATTGGCGTGCCTTTCGCCCATCTCAGCAACAGCCATCCAGAGTTGAGTTCCATTGGGCTTTGTCAGCCATACCCTCACTCCATCAGCCGGTATCTACGGGAGTGCCACCTGCATTGCACGGTTTACCTCCTCTTCAGTGGAGAGGGTATCAAAGTCCCGAATCTTGACCGAGCACTTCGGTTCTAGGGCCTTGATGGAGCCTTTGTCCCCAAGTGTAGTCTTGAGGGAAGCGGCCAAACCAATCTTGTTATTCGACTTCCCCAGTTCAATTAGGACATCCCCGTTCTGGTTTCGCCGAATAGACTTGATAATGGTGTCGGTCCCATTAGTCTCATAAGAACAATGTTAATTATAAGTGTCTTTAAAACACTTTATCTCAATAATCTTGCATCGGATTCGCATGAAACTCGAAGATGTTCAAAATAATGGTATGGTGGTTCATGGGATGTGGATAGTTTTTTTTATAAACCTCCTAAAATGGTTTAACACTTTTTATTCGTGATGATAATATAAAATTTTTAAGTCGTTAATTGAGTGGATGATTCTTAAAATTAATTTTCAATCACGTTAAATGAAATTCAATATAATAACATTTAAAATTACATCAAGTTTGTAATTTTTAGACGAAAAAGAAACTCTCAGTAATGTTTCAAATTTAACATTGTTATAAAGGGAGAAAATACTGAAATGGCGTAGGTACTGCAGACTCTTAAGTGGGGGCTAAAGGGTCAGTGCTATTGGACGTTATTGAAACTACCTGAACACAGTTCGTTTCGTTCAAGTCAACTGAGTTGTGATTTCGTATGAACAACTTTTCAGTTGGCCACCAAATCGGAACAAAAGCAGGCTTTTTGATATTTGAATCACCATAGAATGCAGAAAAAAGTCAACTGGGGGTTATCGTTTAACTGGTTGAAATATAACTTACAGTTTTCAAGTTAAATCGCTAGCACACTTAGGCATATGTCAATCACCATGTATATTAAGGTTCAGTTACATGTTTACTAGTAGTAAAACGACACAGGCCCATGTTTTAACAAAATATTAACATCGCTGATAGTTTTAAATTACCTCTTGTTTGCTATTTTGTTTACCTAAGTAACATGTATATCTTCTAAAATGTATAGTATCAAAAATTAAAATCGCCAGTAAATTTTCTATCGCCTAGTAGAAAAAAGTCTCATTAGTTCTCAATAACAACTGAACAGATTTCTACGATTTATATGTCACATTCGAGGGAATGATGGCTAGATTTACGGAATTATCTTCAAATGCACGGTAGTCCTTTAGGGTTTGAGAAGATTAATGTAAGCAAAAAAGTAGGCATACATAGCTCCATGAGATTCAATATTAAGACTCTCAGCTGTATCCTAACGAAAAAGTAATGATTTCCTTCAGAGATACTGGAAACACTTGTATGCACACAGAATTTTTCCACCATGAATTTTAAATGCAACTTAAGAAAGGCCTCCAGGTAAATTTCATAGTTAGTGGTTGCGAGCTCAAACCGATTCTCTTATGAATTCCCAACGCCAGGTAGTAGCAGTGATTTGTTACATTTGTGGTACGTTACTTAATATTTTAATATTGTAATTTTGTAACTATGCAACGTCTTTTTTACATTGAGAGAGCAGTATTTCTTCCATAATTTCTTCCATAATTGGTAAAAAACAATTACCGTATAGCCACTTAGGCAGAGTTTTGTACAGTACATCACAAATCCTTATACACTAATGTCCATATTGCTCTGAATCGTGCAACTTAGTTTGGATAATTTGTACGGGTTGTGCTCTTTTAATTCAGTTTGCTAACTAGTGCGTCCTTCATGGTTTAACATAATGTTTTTGGTATATATATATATATATATATATATATATATATATATATATATATATATATATATATAGGATTTTGTTGGCCAAAAACTTGAAAGTCTGCTGAAAATTGTAGGAGTTAAAATTAAAAAAAAAGTCATCAGCGTATTAACACGATGAGTGCGGGTTAGGTTAATTAACATAGTGCGACAATTCATGGGTGGCAGAGTAAGTTATATTATGTAACGCTTTAGCCTGAAACAGTGGTTTAGTGTGCGCTTATCCATTGTAGGAAATGGTTGTTTCGTTTGCTGCTTGTTTTACCAGTTCACGTACTTAGTTCGGTATAGTAAGTTTCCTGGTTCCACCATTTTGTTTGGGATAGAGAGTGCAAAATTGATAGTGTTCTTTAAATTTTGTGAGAATATACATAGTTTTCAAAGAAATTTTATTTTTTCCGTAAATATTGTAAGTATTATGTATTAGGGGAACAATTTAAGTAAATTTATTTTCATAGTAAGTATACATTTTTTATTTGGTGTTGCAATATTTTTTTTGTTAAAACTTTTCTGTTTTTTTTTTTTAATAATAAGTCAGAAATTAGAAATCAGAAATCTTTATTCACCATTGATCATTTTACAATGAAATAGGCTAAGTTGCATAACAGGTACACAAGCAGGTGAAAAATCGATATCAACTCTATAGCATAAAAATTCATTAATATTATAAAAAGGGTTTTCTAATAGCCAGCTATATAATATAGATTTAAAAATAGAAACAGGTGCAGTTCTAGCAGTCAGTGAAAGCTTGTAAAAAAATTTTACATAGTTCACTTTATGAGAGTTGCCCGTTTTAGCTAACCTGTGCTTAGGGATAATAAGTCTTAATTAATTTCCCTCTTGTGTTATGGTTATGTATGTTAAATCTTGTAAACAAATCTTGCAAATTAATTTTAACATGAAGGAGAACACACAAAATATACAAGTTTACTATAGTTGAAATTCTGAGTCTAATGAACTCAGTAGTACTCATGTAGTACTCAGTAGTACTCAGTACTCATGGAGAGTAGAATGAACGGTTGACAGTGATCCACAGGGCCAGCCCTGCACATTATCCTTATGACTCTCTTCTGAATTAATAAAATATCATTGACTAAAGGAGAGTGACCCCATACAAACAAGCCATAGGTTATATGAGACTGAAAAATTCCAAAATATGGTACTCTAAGGTATTGATTAGTTACAATATCTCTCAGCTTCCAAATAAGATAGCTTACTCTGGAAATTTTCTTGCAGACAAAATCTATATGAATTCCCCAATTCATTTTAGAATCAATATTAATGCCCAAAAGTTTGACAGCTGAATCTCCAGTATTTCTACTTAAACTTAAACAAATGGATTGAGTTTTTTGCTTGGTTACAATCCTAACAGATTGTCTAAAAACCAGTCAACAGCGCCACTTAAGGCAATGTCAGAAATATTTTTCAAAACTTTAAAGTCTTTATGTTTGGAAAACAAGGTAGTGTCACCGGCATAAAATATTACAGAGTTGGCACATACATTAGAAGGTAAGTCATTAATTGAAATAATAAAAAAAAGGCCCCAGCACTGAACCCTGTGGGACACCCCGCACGACATCCCTCAGACCAGAAGAGTTGTTATTGACTGATACATACTGTTTCAGTAATAAGGAATAAGAAAAATGGGGTTTCGGTTGTTAGTAACAAGTGGGCCGCAAACTGACTAACTGTCTACCGAAAACCGGTAACTGACTAACTGACTAAGTGACAATCACAGGTACCACAGGCGGACTACCATGTTTCACGTACCGGAAGTGAAGTCATGAAATTCGACAGAAAAAAATACTTTTAAACAACTTCTGACGACATTTTAGCAACATACAAGCAATTACCTGATAAGCAAATGAAAGTTTTATTTACAAAACAAGTGCGCAAAGTGCCATTTCGCTGTACTCAAAAGAAATGTTTACGCAAAGCCGCAGGGGTGCCTAGTCATCATCATAGTTGATAATTTTCTGCACTTACACATAGTCTCGCCTTAACATGGATTATAGGTTATGTTAAGTAAATTTCATCGAAAACCACAACAAGGACAATAGGTCAGTTGTTCATATCCAGCGTTGACAACTTAATTCCTGATTAAACAATGTTTCCTTCCTGGGTAATTCATACTGTTTTGTGTTCTGATGTTTAAACACTTGAGTGCGCAAAGTAAAATGAATTACCGGTTTTGCGACGCTTAGTGAGTGTGTAAACATTTTTTTTTCTCGGACAGACTTAGGAAAAATATATTTTCATAATTTAGGTCCACAGTTACATGGATTTTCATAAAAGCTGTACTTTATATCTACATAGAATTATTTTTAAATGTGACGGATAAACTTTTTTTAAGCTTCGTAATTAGGTTAAAATTTTTATTTTGTATTCTTCGTAATTTTTAATATGAAATCATTTTTATACCTTGAATTAAGAAATATATATATTTTATAATAACTTGAATTTTATTTTGTAATAACTTATTATAATATTATTTTTTGTTTTTCCTGATAGATACACATCATACCATGCTTTTTGGAAGTATTATTTGGTTATTCTTCGTGGTAATAATGGTAAGTCAGATGATTTTTATGAATTTACCTAAACGTTTAGATTAGAACATTGTTTATACCTTAACGAATATATTAATTACACAATTGTTTTGTAGAGGCTTATTGTTTACATTTCATTTTCATTATAACGTAAAGTGGGTAACTAAAATATATAAATAAGTATGTATGTTACATTTAATAATTTGGCTAGTATCATACATTAAATATAGCATATGTAATGCTTTTTATTGTGCTAGTCTATAGAATATATTATTATTGCATATTATACTATATCATCAAAGTCAATATATGATAACATTTACAAATATAAGACTGTAAATTATTAAGTTTTCAAATCTGTTGAAGATTGTTAAATAAAATGTACCATCATAAATGCTAGGTGAAAATTAAAAAAAAACATTTTTGGTGGTTTAAGCCTAGGTCTTCAACTTAAAAAATTGGATCAATGCACTTATACCATCCCAATTTAAAGATAGACTTATTAATTTTGTATTTTATGACATAATATTTTCATAAAACTAAAAAACAATATCAAACCATCAATAATCAACTTAGCGTTGTCGTTTGTGCTGCAGGTGGCAGAATGTACTGGTCCGAGACGGCCCATATACGGTAAAGCATAAATATATCTTAGAAACCACAAAAATAATTACTATCAATAACCTAGAGACGTAAAAAGTCAATATTTCATTCATAACATTTTTTGAACCTAACATTTTGATGAATCTGAAACTAACTCTCAAGATCGATTCTTATGATTTGAGCTGTTATTGGTACACTGCAATGCTTGAGTTTTATGAACCATAGACAAATTAGGAGACAGAAATAATATTCATATACCAGTTGTCTCAAGTGAGGTTTTTCAAATTGATTACTCATCGAAAATGTGTCCTACAATTTTGAAATTAAACTATTTTCTACTATATTGACCCCGAGATATAATTTAAAAATAGTTTAACATTGTATAATTATAGGGTGTTCTAAAACTTTGGGTCGCAGTTTTAAATTTTTGATTTTTCAAATGCAAACCTATCTCATACTATTCGTACAAACATATTGGTGAAATCCAAATTTAGTTATTTTCATTCGTTTCAAAATGTTGCTAATTTTTATTAAGAATCTAAATTTACGGAATACTCAGTAATTCTTTTATTTTTTGTCATAAATTTATCATGATTAAAAATACTTCTTTGGAATAAGCCATGCTTGACAATGATATGTTATAAAACCACATTAAAAAAAATCTAAAATTTAGAATTTTTCACGTAAATAAAACTCAAATATTTGCAATGAAAACTCATGCCATCTTAAGGCTCTCGTTAAAATAGCGACTTTGACACTAATGCCCTATCTCCTTTTGTTTTGCAGTAATAACATAAAATTGCCTTTTCCGATATAACTTGCATTTTTGAATGCTATGGAAACAATGGGAAAACTTCTTCCATACTATCATGTCCTGAACAATAAATATGCAATATATATGGAAAAATGACATTTTTACGTTATTGCTACAAAACAAAAAGAGATACGGCTTTAGTGTAAAATATAAAGTTAATCAGTTCAACAAGAGTTTTAAGACGATGTAAAAAATGACATGTGTTTGGGTTTTTAGTTCTGTTTATGTAAACTTTTTAAAATTAAAAATTTTGAAAATTTTGTTTTTCAGTAAATTTGGTCTTCTGACAAAGCCTTGCTTATTTCAATTATGTATTTTTTATCAGAAACTATTTATGACAAATAATAAAAGAATTACAGGGTATTAAATCAATTTTGATGTTGACCACAAAAACGGCCGACATTTTTAAACGAACGAAGATACTTGATTCTGATTTCATCAACGTGTTTGTAATGAATAGACCTTTAAAATGTTGGATAATAAGACATATGTTTGTATTTAAATATCCAAGATTTGGACCTGTGATCCTCAGTTTTTGAACAACCTGTATTTACACAACGTTAAAACTATTTTCAAATTATTCCTCGGGGTCAATTTTGAGGGAAATAGCTTTATTTCAAAATTGTAGAATAAATTGTTGATGAGTAATCAATTTGAGACTACAGATACGTTTATATACTATTCAATACCTGGTACGTTTATACACGTTTGTATATGCCAGAAAATTATAATTTCGTTGTAATCTTGAGTTGAAAAAAAATCATTTATCCTATTAAGTTAACAATTATGTAGTGCAGTTTTAGGGGTGTGAATAACGGGGCACGGATTATGTTAACACCCTTTGAGTGACCGTCGTCACAATGATTTCGGGTAGCTCCAGTCCAGCTGGGTGTCTCCAGGGCTCGTTATAGCCTACGAATGTTTCAATTTAATGTGGAAGCTCAGAGCGACATCTCACCTTACGGATCATCGATATCTAGATTCATCATCGCCTTAATTTCGTGTAAAATAATTTCGGTTGAATTTAGTTCATATTGTCAACCATCAGAATCGCCATTGTAACAAGCCGGTCTTTGTGTAATGAACACAATAATTAAACCTCTCAGTCTAAGGTGCGCTGTTAAATAGGTATTTTGATTTTTACAAATAGCGCTTAAATATACTTACCAAAACCTGAATTAGCGGCCGATCTTAATTTGAACACCTACAGAGTAGAATCTAACAATATTTACAAATAGATGAAGACCAAAAAGAAGCGCTGCCATGCTAACTCGCTGGTCTTCAATTGGACTATCCAGTATTTATTTCATCTTTAATGAAAATAACATTTTTGCAGCAATTTATGTTTCTTGTTAAAATTGTATGGGACTTTCTTAAATATGTTAATTCCAATTCCTGTTTGGTTACATTTTTAAAATATGTTAATCTTTACATTGATTTAAAATATGCGGTTGAATTTTCATTACTTTATATGTAATCCATATAATATAATTTTGAATCTCAGTTTATTACAAAAAAACTGTGAACCTTTTGATGTTCTTAAACGTGTTTAATTTTTTAGTGTTGTTTAATTTTCAACACCCATGTTGGTATACCGTGTATCATTTAAACTTGCTAATTACAATAATAAAAACGTTTTATTAGCTAGGAAATCACGATCAAAGAGTAACAAAGAGTAATAATTAAAATTGATCCAGTCAGTTTCAATCATATTCTCCTTTGAATCATATTGAAACAACATTATTACGTTTAAAGTCATCTGATACTCTTCATTAGAAAAATCCCTTTTGTGAAGATGCTTAATTGGAAAAAAATTCATTCGCGTCACAAATACGTTTTCATAAATTTATTTATTAATTTACTAGATATCATTTAAAATAATTTGTTGTATAGGCCTAGGATATTTTGTTATGATGACGTAAAAAAGGAAACAAATAGGATTTTCATGAATTGAAGATTATTCATGTTTATTTACAAACATAACACTAACTCTTCTTGAAGGATCCAGCAACCTTTTTATTCAAAGGCGAACATTATAACCACCATACAGCCACCCAGCCAGCTTTTTAATGACATAAGTGTATATTACCATCTGGATATTACCGTCTGAAACACTATAAGCACCACTCAGCTACCCAGCCAGTTTTTTAATGTCATATGTGCATTAAATATATGTCATATGTGTCATACCATCTGATGCCTGGAGGGCGGTGTGGCTGTCTTGACTTTATTTACCCTAGATTCCTTTGTACGAACTCTCGCATCAATATTAGAGTAATGTTTTCTATTGTAGCCTCCTAATAAATTATTTCGTATAGTTTACCAATAAATGCTTTTCCATAGGTACTTATTTTAATTAAGTCGTCATTTTTAACTTTTTATTATATATACACACATTATGCAGTGAAGATTCACATTCATGCAGTAAAGTTATAAAATATAAGTCTTTAATTAATCATTCGTATTGATTAATTGTAATTATTAAAATGCTTTCTAAATAAATATATAATCTTAGAATTCCTCTGATCCCTAAGCAAATGTACCCCCTTGCATTTTTTATTTATTCTAAAAGTAACAATACATTTCAAATATTATTAGATGGTGTACATATGAATTATACATGAGTATGTTATGCAACGTTGTAGGTCCAAACTCCATTCGTTATGATCCGGGGGTCAACTGGTACCACCACTACTCCCAGGGATCTCTGATGGCCAGTGCCGCCATAGACATCAACGAGTTAGCTCCGGGAAACCCATGTCACCAATATTTGGTTTTCTTGGCACACGGGGTGGACTTGGTCAGTCTACAATATCCCTGTGACTCCTTACAACCCACCTTTGGATTGGCCACCCAGGGATCTGTCATAACATATTTCAACAACGTCGCAATGCGACAGAAGTCGCCTTTTGATTTCGAATTGATAGTGAGGTTTAAAGGAGGGAGATGTTATAAGTACGAATACTCTCTTGAAAGCTCTTCATATTCTCCAATGTAAGTAACTTATTTTATGCATAGTGTTTATTTATTATTGAAATACTAGCGTGTAAGTTTGTATAATATTATGGGAGCTACACATAACTTTTCGGCTGTTGAGATTTTTTTATGTAGTTAAAAAATTAATTGTTTTTGGATTAGTCTTTTCTAAAAATATAAATAACTTGCTGTTACCCGCAATGGATTCACCCTCAATTGTGGTTTGATTTAATTTATAGTAAAACCACTTTGAATTCAACCATCATTCATGAGAATACCGTGTGATTGAGCATGTAGGTTTGCTGCCATGAGGTTTTTATCAAATATTAGTTACTTCCCACCTAGTGAAGGTCATTAAAATGTTATTAAGATATGTTGATCGATAAGTGTTATATAACTTTTTTATATATTTGCCCATAAGAATAACATTTTAAACTTGATGAGAATTTTCTTCATAATTATCTAACGATTAAAAATACCAATTCTTTGGTTTTTTTTTAAGTTTGTTCAAAGTGTTTTACTTAAAATTGTCAAATATTAAAAAGTAAGAACCCGTTCCCATGGTCCGATCATACTGGTTCTCAAACTTAACCTACCTTAACGCTGTTCTACATGTCTGTACCAAAATTCATCAATCTCTGAGGTTTTTTACTTCATAAGCTATCGCATTAACAGACACCAATATATTTATTTGACTTTAAAACGAACGGTGTAGGTGGCCTTTAGGGACCTCCAAAGGAAAAAGTAACATGGTTCTGGGCTTAGATCTTACCGTGACTACTACCATAATAGCGTAATCCCTATAGGGAAATATGAAAAAACCATCAAATGTAGATTGGGCTATAGCGGATGATAATGATATTCCTTTGGGACGAGTATTAATAACTCCACCTAATCATATTGGAAACCTTTCTATATTGGAAAAGTAGATATAAAAAAGATTAAAGCAATTTAATTACGGTAGAGAGGAAAACGATTGTGCCGCACCGTATTTAAAACAAATTAGTTACGGTGATTCCGTATATTGGAGGATTTAATGCCAAAAGTAAAAGAATAGCCAATATATTGGAAGGAAGGGATCCGAAGGATACTTCTATCACTGAACAAGTTATACCATTGACCAAGGTCATGTTGTGAAGAAACTCGGAGCAAAGTGTAAGAAATCGCAAAAGTGCTAATAGTCAAGTCAAATTGTGGTTCAACCCGAAAGTAATTGCAAACTAATATATTTTGACCAATTCTTATGTAAAATTACCTTAGCAAACGATGGTCAATAGTCTTTTACTCTCCGACGCCTCGCTCGCCTGCTATGGAAAATGTCGGCTGTGGTTTTATAAGTTTTTGCTGAATATCTTTTGAACCATTAAAGACAGCTAATCTTTGTAAATTAGTAAATTATAGAAAATTGAATTAAAGTTTTACTTAAGGGTCCCCAGATACCAAAACATCATTCCTTAAAATCTTTATATCGGTATATATATAATTATTAAGATACATATATAAATATGTACTTAAATTCTGTGAAGCTAGTAAACCTGTTAACAAAACGTTATATTTTTATCAAACTTGACATGAACGTGTGAGAATAGTTGTATTTCCATTAGTTATGCCGATTGGGATTATCAGACTATGGGAAAAGCTATAAATAGGTTCAAATTTCTAAAAAAGGCTTAAACCCCGAATTTGGGCCGATTTTAGACAAATTTGACCCTTCATATCACCCTTTTCCCATAGTCTGACAATCCCAATCGACATACCTAATGTCAAGTTTTATAAAAATCGGGCTTTTCGTTAACAGGTTAACTGGCTTCACGGAATTTAAGTACATCTATATATATAATTCCGTAAGCGAATCGGTCCCCACGAAATATCTCGAGTTAGAAGAAAGATAGAGTAATGTACGATGGCTCATTTTAAAGCTTGAGGGCCAAGGACGCAAGGAAAAATACCAGAATCATCAAAAGTTACATGGGCTTCGCCCCATTAGACCTTGAAGTTCTAATGTTAATCTAATGGGAAGAAGACTTTTAGATCTACACGTGTGATTAAGCAGATGATCCAGTGAATAATTTTTATCATAAACTCAGCTGGTTATTGAACAGATATTTTGAGTTTAGATAACCATATTTGATTATAACTTTTTTTAAATTTGCAATGCACTATAAAAAAGGAAAACACCGACAGTGATGGAAAAATCACGGATCCACGGTAGATTTCTCTCTTCAAAATCTATGTCATTATGATTTTGTGTGCTGAATAAACCACTGTAAAAAGCTACTTAGCCGTGATATGGTTGAAATAATGGTTAATAAAGTGGCTTTACTCAGTGCATAAGATATTACGTTACTGCTTTATATATTGGCTATTTAGTGGTTAGAGTTGAATCGTTTATTTTAGTAATTGTTTATTTTTGACTAAATCATATTAGGCCTATGTAAACTACTAACATTGGATAACCTCCGTATGAGGAATATTTTGTTTTATAAATTCTCTGCTTCTTTCCTTGCATAGGTCGTACGGAATCAATTATTGCCCATTAATACATAAATACGGGGAGCTTTTCATGTATGCAGTGTGAAAAAACGAACAATATGTCAAACAATGTTCTACTTCATTGAACGAGTAGACAAAATAGACTACAATCATAGCACAAGGAACGTTGGAACGTTGTAAGACTCAAGTGACTGGTGGTGGTTGGGGGGGGGGGGGGCACGAGGGGGTGTCAGTGCAATACCTCCTAGAATACTCTAGGAGGTGTTGGTCAGGGCACAGGGGTAGGGGGCATGGGGGCCTCGGTGGAGGCATGGGTGGACATGCTAAACAAGGAGAGGAACGGCAGGTAACGGGGCATGGGGATATGGGGGCCACGGGGGTATGGAGCCACAAGGGGCACTAAATACGTCGGTGGCCACGTGGTCATAGGGGGTACGGGAAGCACGGGTCACGAGATGAGGGCATGGGGGAGACTTGGGGGGGACATAGGGGGCACGGGAGAGGAATGGGGGACATAGAGAGCACGGGGACATCGAGGAAGAACGGTGGACAGGTGAGCACAGGAGAATGGTATAACAGAGCACAGAGGTATAAGGGGTATGTGGGCATGGGGGGGGGGGTACTCTCGCCGCGAGGCATAGGGGTACAGGAAGTACGAGTCACGAGAGGGGGGCATGGGAGTCTTGGGGGGTACATAGGGGAACGGCAAGGGGAAGAACGGCAGGCATCTGGGAATGGAGATATGAAGGGCACGGGGAGGAATGACGGGCATCATAGGATTAACAGGAAGCATGGATCACGAGAGAGGGGCATGGGTTAGACTTGGGAGAACATAGGGGGCGCGGGGGAGGAATGGGGGACATAAAGAGCACGGGGGCATCAAGGTAGAACGGTGGACATATGAGCCAGGTGAATTGGGGTCACATAGGCTTAGGGGGTATGGGGACATGGGGGGTACTCGAGCCGCAAGGCATGGGGGGTACAGGAAGCACGGGTCACGAGAGGGGGACACATGGGAGGCTTGGGGGGCATATGGGGCATGGGGAGGAACGGCAGGCATCGGGGAACGGGGATATGGGAGCCACGGGGTGGAACGGTGGTCATGGAGGTAAAAAAGGATATGGGAGACACGGGGTATGGGCATGTCGGCACGAGGTGCACTAGAGATTTCGGTGACACTGGGGGTAGCTGGGTATGGGGGACGGGGAGGAATGGGAGACATAGAAAGCACCGGGGACTCAAGGAAAAACAGCGGGCATGCGAGCTTGGGGTGAAAGGGGGCCCAGATGCATGGGAGAATAGAGGAACGGGGGTACGGGACATGGGGGTACTCGGGCCACGGGGCATATGGGGTACAGGGAGCACGGATCACGAAAGGGGAACGGGGGAGGCTTTACGGTCATATAGGAATCACAGGGAGGGACGGTGGGTATGGGAGCACGTAGGTATGATGGGCGACATGGCGGCATTGGCATTGGACACAATTGGCACGAGAGACGTTTTAGGCACTTTGGTTAGTTGGACATGGGATACACAGAGGAGGAATGGGGGACATAGAGATCGGGGGCATGGGGGGGGGGAAGAACGGCGGGCATGGGAAGAAGAAAATGGGGGTCACACTGACATGGGGGCACAGGGTTTCGGGGGCATGGGGGGTACTCGGGCCATGGGGGCATATGGGGTACAGGAAGCACGGATCACGAAAGGGGTCGAAGGACATGGCAAGTGTGGGAGGAGTGGGGGGTACAGGGATCCTAGATGCAGTAGTGTACAGTATTAATAGGATAATAACCATTTTGTCATGTTGCATTAAACAGTAGTTTAATTCACTTCTCTGTAGTTTAATTCACGTCTCTGTATTCACTTGAGTTACGAACTCATGATGAGTACATTTAATTTTATTGCGTCCAGCAGTCTAATCGTGCAAAAAATATTTTTTTCCACAAAATAGACAACCTACCGTATTGTTTAATGCAAGGGAGAATATTGGCGAATTACTGATTTGTTACCACCAAAAAATATTCGTCAAGATTAAATAATATTTATAAAAAAATCCATCCGTGTAAATTCACAGTACAGCATGAGAAGAAATATAATAATTGTGCAACTATAGGTGATAAATTGAAACTTAATTTTTGAGATAACATCATCATTTGGATGTTTAGGGGCCTTTGCCCCTACAAGCCCCTAGTATTTATATATTTATCTTAATAAGTATATATATCCAGATATAACAATTTTAATGAATGGTCTTTTGGGTATTGTCGGGAGATGAATTGTTGTCCACTGAGGGTTTTGGGGGGCGAGGGGAAATTTACATTCGAAACCTACCGGTCATTTGGTTAAATAAGGAATTAAAACAAACTTAGATTGTACTATTCTACATGAACAAAATTTGCTAAAAAACGTAAATAATTATCTTTGTTGACAAACCAGCTAGCCTAATTCAATGTAGAGAAAGGCAGCTGACTGCATAATAAAAGAAAACATCGTAGGGATGCTGTATGTTTTTTGTTTTGTTGATAGCATAACATATGGTGAAAAAAAAACCAAAAACAAAAAGCAAATAGTTTTGGCCAATGGCATGCTTCAGCTTTCCCCTCACCCCGCAACCCCCTCACTGGCCAACAAGTCATCTCCGGACAATATCTGACCCTCTAGTAAAAATTTAACACGGTTATAGGCTTATACATAACCTTTGGCACACCGTAATATGGCTTTCTCAACACAAGAATTCCACATAAAAGCACACAGTTGAAAGTAGCTTTAAAAAATCACCCTTATTAAATATAACAACTAATACATATTTATACATTGCAATGTGAAAAATTTTATTCTCTAAAGTTTCCCATCACACAAAACTTAGATGTCTTTAACTGATCAAAAGATATGCAGCAAAAACTATAAAACTACTACCGCCATTTTGAAAACTTAGCAATAGCAGGCGAGCGCAGCGTCGGATAGTGTAGACCTTTCACCATGGTTTTTCTCAGGTAATTTTACATAAGAATCGGTCAAAATATATTAGTTTGCAAATATTTATGGGTTCAGATATTTTTTGAGCTAATTTTACTAGACTGACCTTGGCATACATGACGTCACTGACATCATCGGCGATGACCTAGCTCATGTCGTCACTCGTGACGTTATATTCGTGATTAAGTGAATGTCTTCAGTGTTGACGTAATCGTTGATAAAGAAACTTAGATTATGTCATTTCATATTGACCTACTAAGAGGTAATTGGAATGGCCTAAATACAGCAACATCACTACATTTGGTGGTTTTGCCACCATGTCAAACACTTTTCTCTCAATATAAACTCAAAATAAATAAAAATGAGTTTTTATTATTCTGTATCAAATCAGCCTGTTTTTTTTTTTGCTCTTAGTAGTACCAAAAACCGTTTCTTTTTTGGGTGAAAAACAAGCTGGAATATTTTTTAGGTCCTAGAACTGACAAGTCAGCTGTTTGCTAAATAGGTCATTTTTCAGGTGCCAGAATTTTTTAATTTAAATGTTAAAAAACATTCGTTGTAAATAACAGAAATGTAAACACTGCATATTATATTACTTACTTTGTAAATACATCCAACAAAATACAACGTTATAGTTAATAACTTCAACGATAAAAGTCGAATTCCGCATCATGATAAAAAAAATTTGCTCATCATTTGGGGTAAAAGTGTTTTTTTTAATGCTTAGTCATTATAAAAAAGAAATAAAAAAACTCGTTTTCTCACAACAAAACCCCACTTTTGCTTCTAGTGATGAAATAGTAGTTTTCATCACTAGGAGCAAAAGTGGGTCTTTTTGGTGCGCAATCGTGTTTTAAAAACGAGGCGCAGCCGAGTTTTTAAAAACGATTAAGCATCAAAAAGACACTTTTGCTCCGAGTGATGAACAACGTTTTTTATCATAATGCGAAATTAGACTTTTGATCATTAAAAATTATAACTATAAAGATGTATTTTCGAGGTTATATTTACAAAGTTAGTAATATGCAGTGTTTACATATATGTTATTTACAAACAATGCTCTTTATAACGTATGAATTTCAAAATTCTGCTCCTCAACATTAATAAATTAATAGTAATATACATAGAAAACAGCTGACTTTTCAGTACTAGGACCTAAAAAATTCTCCAGATGATTTTTCAGTCCTAGGACAATAAAGAATCGGTTTTGGTACAGTTGAGAGAACAAAAAACAGGCTGATTTCGTGCACAATGATAAAAACTACTATTTTGCTACACTACTGTGAAAGCATCTGTCCTCAATATATGTTTATCAACTGCGAAAAATCATAATACCATTGTTTACTACTTAATGAGAATGTTTACAAACGAAAATAACTTATTGGAATTTACCAATATAAACAAACAGACCTTTGTTATGGTTTCTTAAACTGAAGTGGAAGGATACGGTTTAAACTTAACCTAAATAATGTTATTAGTTTTGCAATATTTTGTATGTTATGTGTTTTGCTTGTTGTTTTAGAAATTAATTGTAATAAATAAATATTAAAAAAATTTCTTCTTAGTGTAGCGAAATGTATCGTTCAAAGCGAGAGCGAAAGTGGTTTGCATATTCTCGACCTTGTTCAAAGTGCTCGATAAATCTCGCACTACATAACATATGATCTTGAACATGCAATAGTAGTGGAAAAAGGGGGCTGCTGGCTCACTTCAAGGTCACTTGAGGGATGACGTCATCGAGGTCAATGACCTCACCGATGACGTCATCGATGACGTCATCGATGACGCAATCGATGACGTCATCACTAATGACGTCATTTCGATGACGTCACACCCATGACGTCACAGAAATGACGTGCTGATGACATCATCACCCCTTACGTCATCAAAACGACGTCACCGACGCCACTAAGGTCAAGGTCACGCAGAAACTTAAAATTTTTTGGCACTTTTGCCGTTTCTCGCACTACGCTCCGAGTTTCAGTCAGAGTCCCCGTGACCTTGACCATTTGGAGCGAATATTGGACGAGAAACGGCAAAAGTGCCAACTTAAACCCGAGTTTCTGACATGACTCTGCCTAAATGGGCAATCGGTAATCCCTCAGGTGACCTTGAACTAGCACAACACCCCCAATTTCATATTACTGTGACCTTGAAAACTTAACAACGGAGCGCCGACACCGATGCGCACCCCACGACAGCCACCGAGTGACTGACTGTCAGGCTCTGTGTATGCTAGGTATATCGGCTTGAGAGACTAAGACTCTAAACTGTCAGGAATGGGAGTAACTAACTGAATTTTGCAAGGAAAAGTCATTTCATCCAATATTTTAAACAAATCCTCATCAGTAAAACTGACATTAGTCTGTTTTGTATAAAACTTAGGGTGTCCGCGCAACAGTTTGCGCCACTTAGCTAAAGTTGAAACTCTCTTAACTTTCAGTGGTGGACAGTGAGCAACTAATAAAGTCTTAACACGGCTAAGTTTCTTACCTAAAGCGTCCCGCGACATGGCTTCCCCTCACAAAAGTCCGCACAATACTGAGAGACTACTTGTAGCGCATGAGTCAAGGGAAAAGAGGTGGGGGAAACAGCAGGAGTGGGGGAAGGTCACAGTGGCGGGGGAAGGTGAGGTGGTACGCTGGAGTTTCGCATCACTTCACCATGAGCTGTCCTACAGTCAACACACTGTTCTCTTGGCCCGAGTTGGCACTAGAAGAAACATTTCTGTACAGCTTAGGCTGTGAGAGCCGAGGAAGCAAAGTTAAAGTGGAAATTGTGTTAAACTCCAAGATGAAGGGTCTCCTAAATAAACTAATTGTATCCTTGCAATCTCCTATAACTTTAGAGAAATACCACTTTATTAAGCGACACCTTATACTTTGGCAAAACGAAGCAGAAATGGAAAAGATTACAGTAAAATTAATTTAACTTAAAACTTGGACTGGACACTCATGGCTATACCACGTGGCGTGCAAACGCCACCCTAAACATTACAAGTTAGGTTATTGAGCACCTCTGGTACGATAACCGATGTGCTAGAGTTAAAGTGTGATGACCTTGAGTCAAAACACTGAAATACTACAAGTCGATATCGTCCCAGAGTCAAAGTGTAGTGACCTACATTCAGAACTTGTAAAATTACTTACATATAGAGAGCTAGAGAACAGCGAGGCGCACCGCATGGAAGCCGGAGACATACTGGCGAAGCGGTGTTGTGCAGCCTAGGGACCCAGTTGTGGTGGGGGTATAGCCAACACTTAGAGTACAAGTGTTGTGGGTGACCTTGACCCACTTAACTTACCTCGACCCCCCCCCCTGACAAAAAGTGCGAGCCCCCCCCCCGACAAAAAGTGCGAGCCCCCCCCCCCCGACAAAAAGTGCGAGCCCCCCCCCCCCGACAAAAAGTGCGAGCCCCCCCCCCACCCCCACCCCCACCCCCACCCCCTCCCCCACCCCTGATATCCTGGGCGTGGCAGCCCCGGTGGGGATATAAGGGGGTCCGGCCAGAGCCGGCTCGCAGTCCGCTCCCGCGCGTTGAACGTGAACGACCGGGACGGACCGCCATAGGCATCACTAAACATTGAATGGCGCCTTCAATGTTTAGCGAAGTCTACTCTAACTTTAAGACTTGTATTAGTTGTAAGATATTGCGCTTGCGTTTGGGTATTGCGAATTGTTTTATATGAGAGTGTTTTACTTGTACCCTATGTCTCCTGTGTCTTTTATCCTTTGTGTCTTGTTTGTTATATGTGTTTAACGTGTATGTGCTTGTTCCAGCATTGACTACGTTGAGCTCAATTGTGTGTTGTAAGTGTGTTATATTTTTCTAAATTGTATACGCTTGTTGTAGCATTTCCCCCTTGAGCTTTTGCAATGCTCAAAGTAAATCGTAAAGACAGGGAACGGGAGTAGGCCCCCGTGTAAAGTTACTTTTGTATAATTGTTAGGCTCCTCTCATGCATGCTTTAATGCGGCTGAGAAATGGTAGCGTCCGTTTGTACGCCTATATGGGGGTAATAAGCCGATGGCCTCTGCACTCGGACCGAGGACGTAAGCCACTAGGGTGTCCTCAGTTAGTTTCCCTTCTGGAAACTCAATATTATGTAAATGAAACTTTGTTAGCTATTTGTGTTTTTTTGTCCCCAAGGCCCCCGAACATTCGTGGTTCGCCATGGATGTACGGGGGCCGAAATTTTTTAATGTCCGTGTGGCCTTGACCCACATAGGACTTGTAAAAATTTACTGCATTGCTAAATTAAAAATATTAAAGATAGGGTTACGGGAGTAGGCCCCCGTGTAAAGCCACTTTTTTTTATAATTGTTAGGCTCCTCTCATGCATGCTTCAATGCGGCTGAGAAATAGGAGGTGGTCCGTTTGTACGCTTATACGGGGGTAATGAGCCGATGGCCTCTGCACTCGGACCGAGGACGTAAGCCACTAGGGCGTCCTCAGTTTCTTTCAAAATTATGTAAATGACATTTCGTTAGCTATTGGAAAAGTTATTAGTTGGAAATGTAGTAAATGTTTACAAGTCTCGCGTGGCGAAGGGTACACGACATTGGATGTTGCCTTGTTGTCATAGTTGGGTCTCTTCGGAGGCTACAGCGATGACAACCCAAGTGCCCCACACCCCCATAGGGGGGTGTGGGGCTTAATTTTTTAAAGTTTTTTCGTGACCTTGACCTAAATATAAAAGTTTTCAAAATCTTTAACAGTCAGGTCTTATTAACACAGTTTATATATATAGAGGTCTTTTAAAAGTTAACAGTTAGGTATTAGTAACACACAAGTTTGGATTTGTTTATAGTTGGGTCTCTTGGGAGGCTTCAGCGATGGCAACATAAATGCCCCAAGTGGGGCTTCTTTTGAAAAAGTGCGAGCCCCCCCCCCGAACTTTTTTGAGAAAAAAATTTTGACCTTGACCAAAGAGTTTTTTGCTCCGGACGAGAAGTGCCCAAACAAAAAAAATTTGTACAAAGTAGTGGATTTAGACCAAAGATCATTGGTTTATCAAACCTGTTGAAGAATAAATTGAAAATGGGTGTTTAAAAGCCAAATCTACTACATGATTGATAAACTGGATGTATATGACGTCACCTTCCCCCACCCTTAAACCTCGGGTATAAAGGGACCCAGTTGAGCGCGCTGCTCATTATTGCGTGGACATTCACCGAGTGCACACTCATAGCCAAACTGTAAAAATGGCTCTTTGCGATATTTGTGGTGAGTTTTTTCAAGACGAAGACATCTTTGTTTTACACCGAGAATTGTATCATGAAGAGGACAGAAAAGAAGAGATTGTTGTAAGTGAAGAAGACTTGGAGGCGTTTGATCGGTTATTGGAAAACTACCAGAAGCAGATGGACGACTGCGATAGCTATCTACAGTTACACCGAGAATTGCATCGTGAAGAGGACAGAAAAGAAGAGATTGTAGTAAGTGAAGAAGACTTGGATGCGATTGATCGGTTTTTGGAAAAACCCCAGAAGCAGGAGGACTGGGCTAGCTATTTACAGTTAATGCAAAGAAGAAGACCAAGTGTTATTCAATTTGCCGGAGCTGGACCATCTACAGCTGGAGGATTTATTGAAAAGGAAATGGAAGAAAAAAAAGTGGAAGATGTAAAACAACTGCGTACCCAAGAAGAGGATATGGAAGAAGAGGATACAGAAGAAGTGGAAGATATAAGACAACTGCGCACCACAGCCTTGCCAGGACCAGTTGTAACTCATTTCAAAATTAATAATGTGCAATTGGAATTGGAAAACTTTATAACCCAAGCTAAAAATTTAGTTGTAAAAACATTGATGGAAGAATTGGCAAGATTGAACTTTATTAAATTTGGATTGGTGTTGGAGGCTATGTTTACTAATACCGATGGTGAAAACTCACCAAGAGCATTCATTGCTAAAAACCGAACCCTTACAACCACATCTGATATCAATGAAATTCTAGAAGAATGTTTGAATGAACTGCTAATGAAACTCCAAGAACATGAAGGAAGAGGATCTGGCTGGACGCTATCATCGATCGAAGGTATGGATGTGAGGGTTCACAAGCATGGATATGGTATGAGGGGTAGCAGCTTTATCCCTCTACCAAAGAAAATTAAAGACACCAACTCTTGCAGAAATGTTACAAACGGGGATAATGAATGTTTTAAGTATGCGATGCTAACTAAGTATGTAAAACATAATCCTTGTAGAGTTGGTAGGGAATATTATGAAAACGAACACCGCTACAACTTCCGAGGAATGTCGTATCCTGTGAGTCTTAATCAAATTGCAAAATTTGAGAAACAAAATCCAGGTGTTTCTGTTAACGTGTTCGGCTTAGATGATTCGAACAATGTGTATCCACTACGAGTTGGAAAAGTGAAGCAAAGAAACCATACTGATTTATTATTGATAACTAAAGGTGAAATTTCACATTATGTGTGGATAAAAGATTTTGAAGCTTTGGTTGCACGACAATTAACCAAAAAGAAGATTAGAGTGACAGTGTGTAAGAGATGCTTTTGTTTTACAAATAAAGATTTAAAACATGGAGGATCGGACTGGTTGAAGGAACACCAAAGACTTTGTAATGACAACTATGAAGTGAAGATTAGTCTGCCGCCGCCATCTCGAGCGTTCATCAAATTCAACAAAACAGTTCACCAATATCGGATTCCAGTAGCTGTCTACGCAGATTTCGAATCCACGTTAGTACCACAGGAGCTTCCGGATGGTGAGGTGACTAGAAGAACCAAATATCAATTGCATCAACCTAACAGTTTTTGCTTATTGGTGAAATCAACTTTGCCTGAAGAACAGTTGCAAGACTATGGTTTAACATCCACTCCGATACTCTACCGTGGGGAAGAAGCCGCTAAGCATTTCGTAGACCAGTTGTATGACATTGCTGAAAAGGTGCAACGCTTATACGGTAATGTTTTACCTATGGAACCTTTGAATCAAAATCAACAAGAAGAATACAATTTGGCAACAAGATGTTATTTATGCAAGAAGAGCTTCAGTGAAGAAAATCAAAAAGTAAGAGATCACGATCACCTGACAGGGTTATACAGAGGAGCTACTTGTAATTCATGCAATATAAATTACAAACTGCCAAACTTTATCCCTGTCGTGATACACAATCTTAGCGGCTATGACTCCCACTTCATTATCCCAGAGTTAGGACGGGATGATGGAAGAATCGAAGTATTAGCTGAAACATTGGAGAAGTACATCAGTTTCTCAAAAACAGTAGGTAAAATTAAACTTCGCTTCGTAGACTCTTATAGATTTATGTCAACTAGTTTAGCCAAATTGTCTGAGAACCTAAGAAGAGAAGATCTAAAAGAAACCAGCAAAATTGTACATGAAGATAAATTGGACTTAGTAATGCGTAAAGGAGTGTTCCCCTATGATTACATAACTTCTGCAGAAAAATTTGAAGAAACCAGTCTGCCACCGATTGAAGCCTTCAATAGCAAGTTAAATGAAAGTGCAATCACCGTTGAAGACTACAATCATGCTTGTAATGTTTGGAACCAACTAAACATTCAAACCTTAGGGGAATATTCCGACTTTTACATAAAATTGGACGTAACTCTGCTGTGCGATGTGATGGAAGAATTTCGAAACACCTGCTTCTCCGCCTATGGACTGGACCCTCTACACTCGTACACATCTCCAGGATTAGCATGGCAAGCTATGCTAAAGTCAACCAACTGTCGATTGGAACTTCTAACAGATATTGATATGGTGCTCATGATAGAATCTGGTGTACGGGGCGGTTTGACACAAGCTGTAACACGTCATGTCAAAGCTAACAACAAGTACATCCCAGGCTTCGACGAGAGACAACCATCGGTCTACCTTGGCTACTTTGACGCAAACAACCTTTATGGTTGGGCAATGTCAAATCCGCTTCCCTACGCTGACTTCAAATGGATCGACCCGGCCACCATCGGTGACATCTCACAGATTCCAAAGAATGGTCCAAAAGGCTATATTTTGGACTGTGATTTCGAATATCCGGAGCACCTTCATGACCATCACTACGACTTGCCTCTCCTAGCCAAGACTGAAGTTTCACCGACAGGAAGATGGCCAAAATTGATGATGACGTTGGAGAATAAAGATCGGTATGTGACTCACTACTGGGTAGTTCAACAAGCTCTTGAATTGGGTCTACGTGTAGTGAGAATTCATAGAGCAATTGAATTCACCCAGTCTTGTTGGTTGAAACCATATATTGATTCCAACACTACAAGAAGAGCTGCAGCGACAACGGCATTTGAAAAGGACTTCTATAAATTAATGAACAACGCCATCTTTGGGAAGACCTTGGAGAACAAAAGAAAACACAAAAATGTAAAATTAGTGAGTGATCCTAGGAAATTGGAAAAATTAGTGCAAAAACCAAATTTCGGAACATCCATGATTATAAACGAAAATCTAGTCGCTGTCAGTATGAAGAAAACAACAATAGTCATGGACCGTCCGTTATACATAGGTATGTCGATTTTGGACATAAGTAAAACCCTGATGTATGATTTCCATTATAACAAAATGGTTAAACACTACGGAAGGGAAAACATTGGAGTCGCATACATGGATACGGACGCGTTTATCTACTGGATAAAGACTTTGGACATGTATGAAGACCTAAGGAGTTTCCCATACAAAGACGATTTTGACTTCTCTGACTATCCGAAGAACCATCCAAATTACAATGAAAAGAATAAAAAAGTAATCGGAAAATTTAAAGATGAAGCAAATGGAATGCCTTTAGAAGAAATAGTGGCACTGATGGCAAAATTGTATTCATTTAAAATGTACAACGAGAACAACACACCGACAGTCAAGAAAGCAAAAGGAGTCAAAACATCGTACTTGAAGAAACATGTGACGTTTGACCATTACAAGACCTGCTTGTTTGAAGATTCTACAATGTCTGCAACGTTCAACACTATCAGAAGCTTTAAACATGAGGTCTACAGTGTCACTGAAGTTAAAAGAGCACTATCAGCTCGAGATGATAAAAGGCATATTATGCCGGATAAAATTCACACTCTTCCTTTTGGCCACTACTCTCTAAACCCTATCGACTAGTAACCTATTCTTCGTCCTTCTACAACTTCGACCTTATTCCTTTCTCCTTCCGTAAAAAAATGGGGAACACGGCAAGTCAAACGCCGTGTTCCCCATTTTTTTACACAAGTTTCGATGACCTTGACCTATATAAATGATGTGAATATTTAAGACAACATTCATTGTGATTATACATGTGATACATGAAACATTCAAACCTGCAATATGAAGAACTTGAAGCAAGAAATTGTCAACGAACTTCATAAACCTGCAAGAAGAAAGTTTCCACGAAGAAATACAGTGATAAAAGGAATAAATGATTTATATCAAGCGGATTTAATCGAAATGATTCCTTATAGTAAACAAAATAGAGGATTTAAATACATATTGACTATTATTAATTGTTTTTCAAAAATGGCAGATGCTTTACCACTAAAAGATAAAAGTGGCAAAAGTGTTACAAAAGCAATGGAAACAGCTATACAAAGAGACAAACATACTATAAAACATTTACAAACTGATGATGGAAAAGAATATTTTAATAAGGAATTTGCAAATTTAATGAAAAAACACAACATTAACCATTACTCAACCAATTCAGAGGTAAAAGCATCAATAATTGAAAGATTCAACAGAACTTTAAAAGGTGCGATGTATAAGATGTTTTCTAACAGAGGATCGCACGTATGGATTGATATGTTACCAAAACTTATAAGCGATTACAATAACAAGTTTCATAGAACTATCGGTATGAAACCAAGCCAGGTGACTAATAAAAATGAAAAACTTGTATTAAAACGTATAAAACTGAATACTAAACCAAGAGTTGAAAAACTAAAGCCTAAAAGGTTTAATGTTGGTGATAAAGTGCGAATAAGCAAATACAAAGGTGTATTCAGTAAAAGATATCTTCCAAACTGGACAAATGAGGTATTTACCGTATTTAAGGTGCAACCTACAGTACCAGAAACTTACATTTTAAAAGATAATAAAGGACAATTGCTTGAAGGAGGTTTTTATGGACATGAAATGTTAAAATCAACAGTAGGTGATGTATATCTAGTAGAAAAGGTGTTGCAACGCAAAAAAGATAAGGTTAAAGTACGATGGTTAGGATTTAATAAAACGGAAGATTCTTGGATACCTAAAAAGGATCTAATATAATGATAGAGCATCATTTTGGGTTGAACCATTACAAAGGATGGAGATAATACCGCAAAAAGACAATTTTACTATTAATAATATAGATGAACTCACAGTGGATGGTTCTCAATTCAATACTGGGAAACACGGTGTTTTGTTACCAAACACGGTGCGTTGTCTGGTTACCGGTCCTTCCAATTGTGGAAAAACAAATGTAGTATTCAATTTGATTACAAACCCTAAAGGCTTACGTTTTAATAATTTATATGTATTTTCAAAGTCACTACAACAACCAAAATATCAGTTATTGGAACAAATACTCAATAATGTGCCTGAAGTTAAATATTTTAAATTCAACGCGAGCGCGAGTGTCATGCAACCGCAAGAGGCTAAACCATTCTCAGTATTCATATTTGACGACGTATCTTGTGAAAATCAAAATACAATAAGAAATTACTTCGCCATGGGTCGACATAACAACATAGATAGCATTTATATTGGTCAAACTTACAGCAAAATACCGAAACAGCTCATTAGAGACAATGCAAACATGTTAATTGTATTTAAACAGGATGAAACCAACCTAAAACACATATATTATGACCATGTAAGTGCGGATATGCCATTTGAACGATTTAAAGAGTTGTGTGGAAAGGCTTGGGCTGAAAAATATGGGTTTTTAACAATTATGAAGGAACAACCGCTAAACAATGGTCGATACAGGATAGGATTTGATAAATTTATACTAATACACTGATCATGATGTAAAACATTCATTGTTGTACAACACGTCTTGCTACAAACATGGTTAACCAAGAAAAGTTAATAAAGGAAATAAAATCACTTAGTGATTCTATTCGAGATAAAAACAGAGCATTAAAATTAGGTATTAGCGAAAGGGAGAAATTTCTTGAATCTACTTTTAAACCTATTACTGAACCCTTGAAACAATTAAACAAAAAATTTGCTAAACCCGTTTTGGAAGGAGATGCAATTGCACCTATTACAAAGTTTGAAAGAGAAAATGTAAAATCAGAAGATTTTAGTGATGAAGACCTGGAATCCTCTACATATAGTGGTTTTACCGGCGGAGAACCTGAAAGAGAGCTAGAATCACCAGACTATAGTGGTATAAGAGAATTATATGAAGTAAAAGCTAAAAGAGGACATGAAGATGTATCAACTGCTAGTGAAGAGGAAAAAGAAGAAGAAGCAAGGGAAGGTCCGTCAAACATAAGCTTGTTGGGTGAAAACATTCATAACAAAGGACCTTTAGGAAGGAAATACATGATAAAAATGTTAGCTGGAATAAATCCTAATAAAAACTACCATAGTTATGGAGTAAGATTAACAGAAGAAGGTTTAATGGTTGGTAATAGCCCGGTAAACATTGATGAAAATGATAATATTATTGTTGGTAATCAAAGATATAAGGGCACAAGAGGATTATTTGAATTATTATTTGAAAAAAAGCCTTTAGAATTGTTAGTTAAAGAAGAAGACATGGAAGCATATAAACAGATTTTGGAACACACCAATGCATACAGGAGAAAATATTTAGCTGACCAACCAGTTTTTAGATCTAGGTCTTTAAAATATAGAGTATTTGTATCCAAGTTAATACCAACAACGAGAAGACAACCAATGCCGATAATGCCAAGAAAACCTGTAAAACGAAGGTTTGTGTCATCCACTTTGGATATAAGTGCTCCAGAACCAAGAAAAAGAAACAAATCTGTTACAGGTACAGGTTTAATGAAGAAACTATATAACACAAATGTGATTTATTACAATAATATCAATAAATTGGTGGATAGAATGAAACTAATACATGAAGCTAAAGAAGCGGGTCATACTGGATTGGAAAACGAATGGGTGGCTTTAGTGGATGAACTCCGAAACCGTGGGGTAATCTCATAAAAAATGCGTTACTCACTAGATTACTATTCAGTTGCACCATGAGTGTCGACAAGTTCGGACGTTACTCCTCGGATGGGTTATATTACGCAAATAATTTAAAAAGAGGAGCTGGTTTACCACAAACACCTGATGGGGATTATGATATAACTAATAAAAGGTTAAAAAACATAAAAGATCCCACAGATGAAAACGATGCAATAAATTTAAAAGTATTAAAAGAAAAGATACCACCAACATTAAGACTACAGAAAAACACATATGACGCAGGTAATCATAGAATTGTCAATGTTGGTAAGCCAAATCAAAACGCTGATGCAATAAACAAAGGTTATTTATCATCAGAATTAAAAAATACGTTAAAATTCAATGGAAAAACGTATACTGCTGAAAATAAACGTATATCCAACGTAGATGACCCTAAAGATGCAAAAGACAGCGTAAATAGACGCTATTTACATTCATTAATACCTGAAAAGACAAAAGATGGTTTTTCTTTTTATAAATTTGTTATTAACGATATAGGTTATCCGAAAAATGAAAATGATGCTGTAAATTTAAAATATATAAAAGATCATTGTATTACACGTGATGTAGGAGTTATTGATTGTCTAGGTAATTGTTTAGCGAATGTTAAAGATGGTTCGGCACCATCAGATGGTGCAACAGTGGGTCAAATGAAGGAAACTTTAAAGCAAGAAACATCTGGATTTGTAAAACAGGATCAAGTAGTATCACGGTCGGGTGATGTGTTTGTACAAGGAAATGAAAAGTTTATTTTACTTGAACAAAAAAATAATGTTTGGGATTGCAAAGACATGAAATTATCAAATGCGCATTTAGCTACAGATGCTCATGATGTTCCGATTTTATCACAAGTTTTACATACTAATCCAAACAATTATCATAGAAGTTGGTTGGGTACAAATAGAAGAATAATTGACATATTTCCAGGTATCGATGATTACGATTGTGTTGTAGTAAAACAATCTTTAATATTAGACAAACCAAAAGGTAGTACTTTCAATGCGAAAAATAAAAAAATAGGTAATTTGGCACAAGGAACAGATCCAAAGGATGCTGCAACTGTAGGACAAACATTACAATATGATAGTGCAAATCAAGAGTTTATTTATAATACCAAAAGATTTAAATTAATGGATGTAAATGATTATCAAAATATATTAATTGCAGATCCAAATTCATTTAGCGGATTTAGAAAATTGTCTGGTGAGGAATTTATTCATAAAAATCATGTATTTAGAAATGAAGCAGACAGATCATTAATTAGTGCAGATTTAAAATATTTTAAATGTCCCGGGAATGATGCAAATGTAACTGATGAAGACTAAGAATTTGTATAAAAACTGATATGGGTTAGAAATCGGGACTAATATTATAAAAATGGGTTACACTCTAGAATGTTATTCAGTTGCACCATGAGTGTTGACAAGTTCGGACGGTATTCATCGGATGGATTATATTACTTTAATACTTTAAAAAGAGGTGTTGGATTACCACAAACACCTGATGGAGATTATGATATTAGTAATAAACGGTTAAAAAACATTAATGATCCCACAGATGAAAATGATGCAATAAATTTAAAAGTATTAAAAAAAGAGATAGTACCAACACTGAAATTAGATAAAAACACATATAACGCGGGTAATCATAGAATTTCCAACGTTGGTAAGCCAAATCAAAACGCTGATGCAATAAACAGAGGTTATTTATCATCGGAATTAAAGAATACGTTAAAATTTAATGGAAAAACGTATAATGCTGAAAATCGACGTATATCCAACGTAGCAGACCCTGTAGATGAAAAAGACAGCATAAATAGACGCTATTTACATTCTATAATACCTGAAAAGACAAAAGATGGGTTTTCTTTTTATAAATTTGTTATTAACGATATAGGTTATCCAAAAAATGAAAATGATGCTGTAAATTTAAAATACATCAAAGATCATTGTATTACACGTGATGTAGGAGTTATTGACTGTCTTGGTAATTGTTTAGCGAATGTAAAAGATGGTTTTGCACCATCAGATGGTGCAACGGTGGGTCAAATGAAGGAAACTTTAAAACAAGAAACCTCCGGTTTTGTGAAACAAAACCAAGTAGTAACACGTCAAGGAGATGTATTTGTACAAGGAAATAAAAAGTTTACTTTACTTGAAGAAAACAATTATGTTTGGGATGGTAAAGGAAAGTTATTGACAAATTTAGGTATTGGTGAAAAGCCTGGTGATGCTGTTACTTATGAACAGATAATACAATTAGAGCCAACTGGAAAAAAATGGTGGAATTGTGATAACAAACGATTAACAAATGTTGCAGACCCTGATTATGCCGATAACGCTGTAACTGTTAATTTTCTTGTTAAAGTAATAGGTAATTTATTATTTGATATGCATAATTATATTGTAGCAGGACAACATAAACCTATTGACGAAAAAATGAGAAATACATGGATTAAACAAGAAATTCTTTATAAATATTTTTTTAATCATAACACACAAAAGTTTAGATCATCAGATTGGGGTACTTTTGATATTTAACTAAATAACACCATATATTACATCATTTATGTGCAACCTGTCATAGAGGTAACACATGGGTTACGCTTTTCAAATATAAAAGACAATCATGGCGTTTCATTACACCAGTCCATATCGAGACACTATACGGAAAGGAGGCGGTATCACGTCCACAGCGGTTTCTCTGTTAAGTAAAGCTTTAAATCGTATTCCAGTAGGATCTATCGTAAACAGAGCAATAGACGCTTTACCATACGAATTTCACATACCGGGAGGTTATCAGTATTGCGGACCAGGAACTAAATTAAAAAAACGACTGGAAAGAGGTGATCCAGGCATAAATAAGTTAGATCAGGCTTGTAAAGAACACGATATCGCATATTCCACGTTTACCGATTCAAAAAATAGGTCAATCGCTGATAAAAAGCTAGCGAATATAGCTTGGCAACGAGTAAAGTCTAGTGACGCTAGTATTGCGGAAAAAGCAGCAGCTTTAGCGGTAACAGCAGATATGAAGGCTAAAACAGCGGTAGGAGGTGGAAAAAGGAGGGGTAAGAATAAAAAAGGATCAACCAAGAGAAAACATGGTGGTAATATTAGACTAAAAAGACGTTCTCCGAGGAAAAATAATAAAAAACCGACAATATGATCAATGGTAAAAAACGGGGCTGGTCTATACCTAAGACCGTATCGTGCATATTAAATAAAAGAAATCAATTGGTTATACCACATAAAGCGTTGACTAATGTTGAATTATTTAAATATATTTCCTGTTTAAAAATACCATTTTTCCGCGGAGTATTTATGAAAGACAGTTTACCAAAGAAAATATGGAAAAATGAGACTGGAATCGTAAATTTGGATAATACTGAAGGGTCCGGCACCCATTGGGTGTGTTATAAGAAACTAAATAGTAATGTATATTATTTTGATAGTTTTGGAAATTTGCCACCACCTAAAGAACTTGAATATTACTTTAAATCTGCTAAAAACATATATTACAACTATAAAAGAGAACAACCTGATAATACTTCAATATGCGGCCATTTATGTTTGGAATTCCTAGCTAAAAGTATCAGTCACTATTGAGATGTCTTCCTATACGGTATCATTAACAGGAAAATCGTCCACTTTACGAAGTATCCTTTTTCCAGCGTTACGCTTGCAAAAAGGAAGATTTTGGGAGGCAGCACTGTTGGATTTTACAACTTACAACTCTATTCCCAATGTTACGGAAGGTAAAAATAACTTATTGCATTATTATAAAGGAAAAGATGCCAGTGGTAAGTTAACAGACTTAGAAGAGTGCAGTTTACCCACAGGTTCTTATGAAATTGATCATATTAATGAATTTTTGCAAAATAAAATGGGAAAAGACAATATATCGCTAAAAGGTAATAATAATACAATGAAAGCTGAGCTTACTTCAAAATATTATATAGATTTCACTAAGCCAAACTCAATTGGTGATTTATTAGGATTTCCCAAAGATGGAGCAATTTTAGAACCAAAAAAAGCACATTCCGGTAAACAAACTGTAACAATATTAAAAGTCAATAGTATAGACATAACTTGTAACATTATACAAGGAGCTTACAGAGATGGAGCAAATACTCATATAATACATACTTTTTACCCCAGTGTACCACCTGGATTTAAAATTGTTGAAAAGCCGCAAAACCTGGTATATCTACCTTTGAACACCACTTTCATTTCAGACATCGTGTTGAACGTATTGGATCAAGACGGTAACTTGATAGATTTCCGAGAAGAGCCTATTACGGTTAGATTACATTTAAAATCAACACTTTAATACAAAATCATGGGTTTAACATTTAAAAGCGAACAACCTACGGGAATCCGCATTAGTAGCTCTTCAGCTGTGGAGGAGTTAACACGCGAGAACATTCGTTTCTTAGAGAGAATTGGATTAAAAGTAACCGATAATGGATATACTGGATATAGCTCAGGGTCCAACATTCGACGAAACCCTATGGGAAAAAGAATATCACACCCACAACCCTTACACTTCATCAAAATTAAACAATAACGATGAAATTCGTATTCCCATACAAAATCAAGACATTTACACGCTACCATGTGAAAGTTACTTGTATATTGAAGGAAAAGTTACTAAAAAGGACGGTACTACTACTGGTACAACAGTTCCATTTATAAATAATCCCATGGCTTTCCTGTTTGATGAAATTAGATATGAAATATCAGGTGTAACAGTTGATTCTACTAAAAAAGTAGGTATTGCAACAACTTTAAAGGGATTAACATCTATATCACCTAATGAAACCAATTTAATACAACCTGCAGGATGGGTTTTACCTGCAAAAGACACAATCACTCCAGATACAAATGGAAATTTTGATTTTCATATTCCGTTACGTTTGTTGCTTGGTTTTGCTGAAGATTATAGGAAAATAATATTAAACGTTAAACAAGAATTAGTTTTGTTGAGATCTTCTAACGATAAAGATATTATTAAAGCTCCAGACGGTACAACAGATGCAACTTTAGAATGGAAATTAACATTAGACAAAATTGTATGGAGAGTTCCACATGTAAAATTAGCTGACGAGCATAGAATGCTACTATTAAGAAAGTTAAAGGCTGATCGTGATATTGTAATTCCTTTTAGAAGTTGGGAATTTCATGAACATCCCAGCTTGCCAACTACGGATCGACACACTTGGACAGTTAAAACATCTAATTATGTGGAACGAGCCAGGTATATTATATTTGGTTTACAAACAGGCAGAAGAGACACCATCACCAAACATGCAGGCCAATTTGATCATTGCAACTTGAAAAATATTAAAGTTTATTTAAATTCACAATTTTTTCCATACGATAATTTAAATGTGTCATTCGCTAATAAAAAGTACAGCATATTGTACGATATGTATGCAAGATTCCAAAGTTCATATTATGGTAAAACGAATGCACCTTTACTATCACCAGAAAAATACTTAGATGGTTACCCTATAGTTGTAATCGATTGTTCTAAACAAAATGAATCGGTAAAATCATCAAGTGTAGATATAAAAATAGAAATGGAATTCAACGCGCCTATATCGGCTAATACAACTGCATCTGTTTAATTCTACATGATAAAATCGTAACATACACACCTTTAACTGGAATTGTTAAAAATGTATTGTAAAAGACCGGTTTTCCTACATTCCAATGCATTCCGCGAGTATAAAAGCAGAGCGTTCAGCTCGCTCCTTATCAGTTTGTTGCCTGTTGTTGTATGGGTAGCATCTTATTCAATATGGCTTCTCCTAGTGGTACACAAGAAAATGTAGTAGATATTGAGAAGGAGATATCCGACTTTTTAGATCTTCAAGGTCAACCGGAGGGAGATGAACACAACGCTTGCGGACAACTCCACGCCAGTAATAATGTTGAGGAAAAAGGTAAAAGAAGAAAGAATGCACACAAGAGGAAAAGGGATATTGAAGATAATATTTCTCCTAACATATTAAGTGAGGTATTCTTGCGAATATTTTACCCAATCTCTTCCAGTTTGGACAAAAGTGTTTTAATCGGTGTTATGAAATCTACAGATTATTCCCCTACTGTAATTTTAACTCATGGACCCAAAATGATTTTGTTTACGGACACTGCTTGGGAATCGTTTATGAAACACTTGCATCTGCTAGAATGCTATTTAAGTAGTAACATGTTTGGAAGAAAGACAAGAGTAGGCCTTTTGGATTCAAATGTGGAAATCGATATTGTTAAACATCGTGGTGATCATCAGTTGCGGTTTAGAGACACAACAAGACATGATAACAAGATTCAACTTAATCGAGAAGAGTTTTTTATTCTAACTTGTGCAACTGAACCAATAACGAGATACTTGAGACAACTGGTGTTTTCAAGTTCAATTATTAAAGATTATCTGGAAGACACTTTGGACAAACAACCGGACGCACCTATATTGTACGGACCTGTAGATACTTCTATATTCAATAGGGTTCCTCATGAAGTACAAATGTGGAGACAATTGGAAAAGTACGCTCAACTACATAAGAAATCAGTAAAACATGAAAAAGAGGAAGAAGAAGGAGGAGAAGAATCAAGTGTTAGTGATGAAAATGAAAACAAGGAAAATGTAAAGATGGAAACCTAAATGACAATTAACTACACAGCAATGGTTAATTTTTAAAACAATATCAAACACTTTGTGGGGTTAGGCCTACCGGGGACGGTGCCCACGTTAAATATACACCAACGCGCCAACAACTGTACGGCCGGGTATAAAAGTCGTACCTACCGTGGTGTGGAAATCAGTTGACCTTTGGACTTCGTCATGAGCAGACGAGTGATCTTCGCAATGGACAAGGAAGAAGAACAAGTAAAGTCCAAACCTGGTATAATTGAGTTCCAAGCGTTTCGGGGTAATGATGATAGATTTATCATAAAAGAACTTGTGTTTTTCGACATCAATACAAGTGTTCCTTATTCGTTTTTATTTAAACCACCATGTTCTTATTCATCTTTAACCAGTAAAGCCGCTACTACCAACAGATGGATTTCAAAACACTTCCATCATATCGATTGGTATGATGGTTTTACAAGTTACACGGACTTGTATCACATTATGCATCACTTTTCAGACAAGTTTACCAATATTTACACAAAGGGGCTGGAAAAGAAAAGATGGATCGAAGGATTTACTCATGTTCCGGTTAATGATGTGGATTTGGATAAAAACTACAAGTATACGATGGAAAATGTTTGTATTTGTACTAAAAGTCCAGAACATGAAAAAGATAGACATTGCGCTTTAAAAAACGCCTATAAACTCGCATCTTACCTTCAAAGTGGGGAAATGGGGAGTGGTGGGGGTAACGGGGGTTATATAAGTGAGGAGCAGACCGGGACCTGGCATGAGTATTACCCGAGATTCCGAGACGACAACATCTCCCAGCAAGAAGACGAAGAAGACGATCTATAACTTGACCATGGCATCTCACCAGTTCCTGCAAACTTTGGTTGAGCAGTTCAATGCTCACTCCAAATCTACCATACTACCCGTCAAGAAGTGTTCCGAACTTAAAGACGAGAAGCACTACATTATCCACGCCATGAAGAAGATGGAGACTACAGTTGGAGAGGCCATCTGCTGCAGTCTTAGCGAGGCACCATTCACTCCGGGGGATGAGCCCAAGTTCCAAGTCTACCTGCCGAAACGGTTCGTCCATCTCCTCCAGAACGAGGATCTGCGCTCCATCCAACTCGGCTGTCTCTACCTGGTTTCCCACGGTTGCACGGGTAGCAATTCCACCGAGTTGACCATCCACATCGCCGACAAGCAGCAGTGTTAGATTTAAGTTTTACTGTTGTAAATATGTTATTGTAACGTTTTATAAATAAATAAACCGTAAAAAACAAAAGACAAAAAATGCAACATATCAATATGTGAAGTTTGTCACATATTGATATGTTGCATTTTTTTTTAAACTTCGCGGGTGACCTTGACCTTTGACCTTTGCATTTCACAGTTACCCCCACCACGCTACAAGTCAAACCTGTTTGAATGCAAACACCCCCACCACTTTTTCATATACCTCCAAGCGCTGTGCCTTGGCTTCATTTCTACTCCAGCAGCCAACCTAGCAACATCAGGATGTCTCTCAACGTAAGCTGTGCCAGCTATGAGGAGGTGACTATCAAAACACAACAGGAGCTGAACGATTTGTACAAGGAGTTGCAGCTAATGGTGGCAAGAGGCTACCGTATAAATGTGCAAGTCTACGCTTGCAATATACGGAACACCCGGCAGCCAAAGGAAGAGCCTGGACACTCATCGACAGCTTCCTCACCGACGTCCATGAAGACCGAGCCGGACAATTTGGATTACTTCAGCTGACTAGCAGTTGTATTTCTTGTTCTAACCATTGTAGAATATGTTTATTTTTTCATTATATTAAAGAAGTAAAAGAGCAAAAACACCTATCTTGTTACTGACATATTAGCTCAGTAACAAGATAGGTTTTTTTAAAACACAATTTGAATGACCTTGAAACTTCCCCCTCCACTGCTTTGCTACCCCCACCACTTCACTATTGGTGTACATGGCACATCACGATTAGAAACCTCATTCCATCTTCAACAGCCAAACCGACAACATCAACAATGGCAAACCTACCAACAGATGAAAGATGTCCTCACGCATGCTGCGACTTCATCCACGAGTTAGAGAAAAGGATGCAAGAGAGGGAGATAAGAAGAAAGCAGATCCACTCAGAAAATATCATGATAGTCAACGGCTATCTTTTATTGTTCGGCCTTATTATGGTTATACTTTTCATACTATATGGTATAGTCACATGTGTCGGCAAGGTTGCAGAAGAAAACGCCCGCCACCATCAGTTGGAAAGTTTCAATGTTACTTTGTAGGTTTTCCTTTTTTTTAAAACTCCGTTTGGATGACCTTGAAACATCCCCCACCACTTCACCATGTTCCTGCATGAGTATCACATCACCCGTCATTCCTTGTTCGACAAGCAACCATGGCGGACAACACCATCAGCCAAGCTGACTCCACTACTGATGTTGGAACGACCTTGAACTTTCCCCTCCACTCCTTTCTTTTTTAAAACCCAATTTTAAATGATCTTGAAATTTCCCCCTCTACTTTTCGATAATGTTACAACTGACTGCAGCTCACCTCATTCCTTGCTTAGCTGCCATGGCGGAAAGAACTCTTTCTCAAGTTGACTCCACTACGGACGAAGCATTTCCCTTGCGGTGGACTGTTCATTTACAGGATGCGACAGAAGTGGAAGTCTTGTATCAAAAATTACTCAATGTATTAAACGGGAACCCTGGACCTCTTGAATGTAGAATGGATTTGAATTTTGATGCAACCAGGGTCGGCACAGAACCTTCAACTTCAAGCCAGCCTCAGCAACGAGATTTTACACATTTATACACTCCAATATCACCGGAAGGTGTAACTGTCTGCGAGGCTGACTCAACTACACGTTATGTTCAGCCGAAGCCTTGGGTGTTGATTATTAACAATGTGTACAAAGTGGAATTGGTATGTAATAGATTAAAGGAGTTGATGGTACAAGATCCAGGCCTGCGCTTTCAAATAGATATACATTTCATCTGGAGAGCACCTGCGCGGGGCTCTTCGTCTGACAGCTCTCCAAGTACGACGGACGAGGAGGACAACTAGTCATCTTTTTTAAAACTCCGTTTGAATGACCTTGACCTTTCCCCCTCCACTGAGTTTATTTAAGGTGCACTCTCACTGACTACAGCATCATTTCATCGCGCACCTTCACCGCAGCAACATGGACAGTCAACTCAACTACTGTTGCGAACAGAAATGTTTTTCATGGCCAAATGACATTGATGTGGTGGATGGTCTGGCTTGTAGAACATGTGAAGCTTTTGGTCAGTGCATGTGTAAGTGCAAGTCTTGGAAGAAGCCGAAACCGAAGTTGAAGACATTCCATGTGTACCAAATGAGAGGGCATAAGTACACTTGCTGCCCTGAACGTTGCATTGAATTCAAACTAAAACAGCTAACTGGCTGCAAATTGTGCAACAATCATTTTGCAGGTTTTTGCAAACATTATTTAGGAGCGTGTCAATACAGATCAACTTGGCATACCGAAGCACTCACTATCAATGAAATCGCTATAGACTCACAAGAGTAGTCTTTCTACTCTTTGACTTTTTTTAAACTCCGTTTAAATGACCTTAAAATTTCCCCCACCACTTCCCCATATATCTAGAGTACGCAGGGCCCGGAGGTCAGTCGCTCGGCGGCTGTCGTAGGATGCACATCCGTGTTGTGCAGTCTGCTGTGCAGTTTTGATTTTAACCAGTTCAATGTCACCACACTTGAACTCTGGCGAAAACGTCAAGCTGTTAAACACAATCCTAAGCCCCAGGTTCACAGTCAACCTCAAGGTCATCACACTTTAACATGTAAATTTAAGGTAGCACCAAAACGGTGCTACCTGGCTTGACATTTTCAAGTTTCCCGAGGTCATCGCAGTTCCCCCACCACTTCCCATATACCTAGAGTGCGCGGGGCCGGACAGTCAGTCGCTCGGTGTCTGTCGTAGGGTGCACATCGCGGTTGTAGTACTGGTCTAAAGGGGGCTGCTGGCTCACTTCAAGGTCACCCGAGCGGTGTCACATGACGGTTTAGGCAGAGTCACGTTGCAAACTTGCAGTTTCCTCAGCACTTTTGCTGTTTCTCGTCTAATTTCGCTCCAAGTCGTCAAGGTCATGGGAACCGGACTGAAACTCGGAGCGTAGTGCGAGAAACAGCAAAAGTGCCAAAAAATTTTAGGTTTCAGCGTGACCTTGACCTTTGTGACATCGATGACGTCATTTTGGTGACGTAAGGGGTGATGACGTCATCAGCACGTCATTTCTGTGACGTCATGGGTGTGACGTCATGGATGTGACGTCATTGGTGATGACGTCATCGATTGCGTCATCGATGACGTCATCGATGACGTCATCGGTGAGGTCATTGACCTCGATGACGTCATCCCTCAGGTGACCTTGAAGTGAGCCAGCAGCCCCCTTTTTCCACTACTTGCAATGACCGACATTTGACTATTGTCATGGAATATACTATTTTTTATATTTTTTTTTATTTATTTTTTTTACTTTCTTTCACATAGTTTGGTAAATAAAATTCATACCTCCTTCTTTAATTGTAAGAAAATTTTGGTTTTAGTTTAATAGCCACGACGACGAAAGAGGAGATCGAGGTTAGCTGTCAATATTTGGATCAGTTTAGTCTTCCACCCATGTCCAGTAAGTTAATTTCTTATTATCTTTAGTTTGTAGATAGTGGTTATCAATAGGGATATCACACAGCGTAAAATAAAGAGTTTCACAACATATTGTTATAGCCCCTTTTTTAAACTTCACCATTATAGGGAGAGTTGGTGGAGGGGATTGTTTATCCTTGCTAAATATCCTATTGGCTAAAGCATTTTTTTAGTTGTTTGTTGTTGTTTTTGTTTTATTTCACTGTTGCATACCAGCTGGTAATTTCACACGACAAACCTATTGGGTATGAGGGCCTGTTTCATAAAAGTCCTGTAATACAAGCCTTGTAATACAGGAGTTGTAAAATCAAAAGTACAATTCCTGTAAAATCTGTTTCATAAAAACTATTCTACCATCATAGAATCACATGTAAAATTTCTCCTGTATTAGAAGTAAATCCTGGGATTTTTATTTACTTTCATTACTTAGATATGAATGTGTTGTGAGGTTAACTGCAATCTTCATACAATTTTCATAACTTTGAACCAGTTTAAAACTGATATTCTAATTGTTTCATCATTATATATATATATCGTATGGCTCATTCAGCCAGCCACCATGGTTTAAGAATAATAAAAAAAAATTCTGCGGTGCAGAGCACCTGAGTCAGTATAAGTAAAAATCTAAACACTAAAATAAAAAAAAATAAAAATTAGATCTCTCTTTATAGAGCTAAATCCAGGGCGCTAAGCCATTGCAGCCCAGCTTCACTTGAGCTATGCAGACCGGCCAATCCTTCGGGGAAGGCACTCAGTGGGCACTCTTCGACTATGTGTTCCATAGTTTGATACTCTGCTCCGCAGTCGCATGACTGGTCTTGTGTCATTCCCCATTTGTGCTTCCAATAATTACATCTCCCCACTCCAGTGCGGAAACGATTGAGTATAGTCCACTGCTTCCGAGGAAGATTCATACCACCTACCGCTACGGTCGGGTCATCTATCAAGAAGTGGTTCCGACCTTGAAAAGCGTCCCAGGAGGAAGTCCAGTTTGTATGGATGGTGAAGTTCGAGTCCATCAACTGGGAGGCTGTTCGTAGAGGTGGTTTTCGGGACCTCAATCGGCCCGCATTCTGGGGTAGGTAATCATGGATGGGCAGCTGTGGAGCAGATAAGATCTTTGTGTATTCCCTAATGAGTGCATCCCTTCGTCTTATTTCAGGAGGAGCGATATTACACAGCACCGGGAGCCAGGGTACAGGAGTCACCATGAGTGTACCACTAATGGCTCTCATGGTCCTGTTTAGCTGGACGTCGATCTCTCTAACGTGCACACTATTTAACCACACGGGAGCACAGTACTCAGCAGCTGAATATACCAATGATAGAGCAGTTGTTCACAGAACTTGTGCGTTAGCTCCCCATGTGGAGCCAGCAAGGTGATGGACAATGTTAGTCCTGGTTCTCACCTTAGCTGCAGTTTTTTGTAAGTGGCTTTTAAACGTGAGAGACCGATCTAAAGTGACTCCCAGATACTGTGGGTGGTCATTATGTTTCAACTCAACACCGTTGAATACGATTTTAAGCTTTTGGTTGGCCAGTCTATTATTCAAGTGGAAGCAAGCAACCTCAGTTTTTGTTGGGTTTGGATTTAGCTTCCAGGCTTCAAAATATTCACCGAGGGTCGTGAGGTCATTTGTTAGTGTTTCCTCAGCTTGTCGAAAATGCTGGTGTTGATATGCCAATGCAATATCATCTGCATATATAAACTTTAAGGACCGAGTTACAGGAATGTCGGCAGTATACACATTAAAGAGCAGTGGGGCGAGCACTGACCCTTGTGGTAGGCCATCCTTTAGTTGCCTAAACGTACTTTCTCTGCGTCCCAGATATACTTTTATCATCCTATTGGAGAGCATTGAGTTGAGGAGACGCAACAAGAAAGGGCAAGGAATAAGGTCGTAAAATTTAACTAGGAGGCCTTTTCTCCAGACGGTGTCATATGCTGCAGTCAGATCTAAGAAAGCCACAGAGGTTTTCAGTCTTCGCTCGAACCCATCCTCAATGAAAGATGTCAGAGCTAAAACCTGGTCACAACAGTTGCGACCAGGCCTAAATCCAGCTTGTTCGACAGGGATGCTGGCATTGAGAATAGGGAGGATTCTGTTATAAATCAACCTCTCTAGCAGCTTATAACAAACACTTAAAAGAGCTATAGGCCGATAACTTTCAGGCAGTTTTGGATCCTTTCCGGGCTTCAGGATAGCTATGGTCTTGGATTTTCTAAATATCCCAGGCATGTCGCCGGTTTTCAGAGTGGTGTTAAAAACTTCCAGAAGCCACTGTCTAGCCTTGTTACCCGAGTGTTTTATAAACTCCGGGAAAATGTCATCCAAACCTGCTGCTTTGCCAATTGGCATCGCATCAATCGCCACTTCCAGCTCGTCGTAAGTGAAGGGTCTAGAGACTTCCAAGGGTGCTTGCCGACTCTCCTTTATCTCATTAAGCTTGAAATTAATTTTTCTGTCTGCAGACGTACGCACAGGTTTTGAAAGTACGGAGAGGCGTTTTGCAATTTCACGAGGGCTAGGCTGTGAGGCATCGTGTTTTTCACTTGATTTACCAGTGGAGAGTTTCCTGAGCAGAGACCAAGCTTTCCGACTACTTTTGGTGAAGTTCAGGTTCTCGACAGTTTTCACCCACTTCTCTCTCCTGGAGTTGTCGAGAGAGTTAAGGAGTTGGTCAGCTACATCTCTGTCAGCAGTGTCTGTAAACTCACTGTAAAGATCTTCGCACTCTCTGCTCCATCCTGGAATGTATTCTTTTCTAAAACCTCTTGGGATTTTCGCCTTAGCGGAAGACAGGACAAGGCGAGTGAACCGATCATAGTTTTTTATTTTAGAGGGGATGAACCTGATGCCGCTATCAAGCCTTGATGAGAAGGCCTCCCACTCAGCTTTATTAAAGTTCCACCTAGGCCGAGGAAAAGATCTTACGAGAGGAATTTGCATTCCTACTGATATTATTACAGGCCTGTGCTGAGAGTGGGGGAATGCACCAAGGACCATCCTGGAAGTAGGCACGGGTGTTGCTGATGGTTCACGGGAGCAAAAGCACAAGTCTGGAGAGTACCCACGACGCCATCGGGCTGAATGGAAGGTGTGTGGGTCCTTGGCATTATATACCAGGAAAAGGTTGTTATTTTCAGCCCAGCTTGAAAGACGAGTGCCGTTGTCATCATCGGACGAGTATCCCCACTGGGTATGATGACTGTTGAAGTCACCTACATATACCACAGGATGTTCAAAAGTTGGGAGAACTGTGTCTGACCACTGGGTGTTTGGTGGTTTGTATACATTTACAATAGTAGTCGCAGACACCTTAACAGCAACAACAAATGTGTTGTTATCACAACTTTTGTGGGAGACTGATACGTCGTCTATGTCCTGTCTAACGTACGTCGCCACTCCGTAGACCCTGTGACCTATTTCCTCCACAAGCTTATATCCTGGGATGTTGCCCCTCGCACTGTTTTCTAAGTCTTCTGCATGTGTTTCTTGCAGTGCGAGGACATCGACCTCATTTTCCAGCAGCACCTTGCTGAGGCAGTCACTTTTAGATTTGCTCAGACCCTCTACGTTAAAATGACAAACATTTAAAACACAGCCTAAGTTTCTAAATTGGCCCTGGAAAGGGCCGTTTGGATTTTGTCTGGCAGCTGGCATAGCTGAGAGATCACTGTGTGTGACAGTTCAGCTGCCAAAGTTGTTGTTCGTTTAGCACCACCCGGGGAGTACGTGCAACTTTAATGGAATGCTGCGGACGCGAACAACATCACCCCCCATCATTGTTTCATCATTGAACATTGTTCTCAGGAACCTTTAATGTTATTATTGCTATTATTATTATGTTATTATGTTATTATGTTATTAATGCTATTATTATGCTATGTTATTATTATGTTATTATTAAAATATTTGGCATATTGGTAGAATGTATAAATGTGTATATAGTTGGCAATTGCTTGCTAAAAATGTTTCTTTTTTTTTATCGTTTTAAGACGATACTTCTGTCAAAAGAAAGGATGTTCATTAGCATTTCTGAATTTCATTATTGATTAATTACTGTAGAACAACATTGTAAGCTGCAACAAATTTTACTAATTTTGTCCCAAATAAAAAATAAACAATTTAACTAATTCTATGTATAATACCTACTACCTTAATCTATAGTTAGATCAATGAGTTCATCGTAAAATCTTGGCAAATTCGATATTGCAGAACAGTAACTTACAATGCAACTGCGAATTTTCCAAATAAATTGTTGAAAATAATTACATTTTATCCTTTTTTAATAATGTTTAGTAATTGCTTTGACTATAAGGCCACTTTCATATCTGAAAAATTTTGATAAATTTTAGGTGTTAGGTGTTAAAACTTAAACAGCTTTTCTTACGTTTCCTAAATTTATTTCAAGTCATCTTGCAAGTAAAAAATAACAGGAGAAAATTTAAGAAACTAAATTATTACAGGCACTATTTTGCCCATTTACTTATGCATCTCCAATTTGCATATCGATCAAAAGTCCCACTATTTCATCGCAATAAGTGATACTTGTAAAAGTTTTATGGTGGTTCAAACATGGATAAAATTTTATCCAAAAAATTTTATCCAATTTACAGGACCTGTAATAGAGGTCAACATTCTTTATGAAACAAAACCATTTAAATCTCTTGTAAAATGCCCTTGTAATACAGGTAAATCCCCTGTAAATATATTTACAGTTGTAAAACTTTATGAAACATATGATTGTAACTTTTACCAACAACACAGGGAAGTTACCTGTAATACAAGTCCTGCAAGTTTTATGAAACAGTCCCCAGTTTTATAAAATTATTGGTTACAGTTGTTTTTAATCAGTTTACTTTAGAACTGTTTACTTTTTTAACAAGGCATAGGTTTGGCTTGAAAATATAACATATGACTAGGAGTTACTGAAAGACATTATAACTTATTTAAAACGTTGTTTACGGAAATCTGATAGGCTTACTTGAAAATGTTTTTCGCCATTTAAAATTTTTTACAGTTGAAATCTCTCCCACACCCCAATATTTTTTTGAATGGTCAAGTTAAAAAAATGACTCTTAGTTATTTAAATGTACCTTTTTTATGTTTTAGAAACCAACAAATGTATTTTCCTACAAATAGTATACAGCGCTTTCATTAAAAGATGTCGCAAATTCCGGGGGCTGGTAGTCCTTGTCAATTTGAAATAAAAAATTTCCTAAGGGTTGGCCTCTGGATTACTGTATGAACTAAATTGAAGTTTTAAATAATTGTCGTCATGCGATTCTCTTGTCTTTATAATTTCTCGACTACAGGTGTTTCATATTCCAAGAATACATCTTCAAGTTAGAAGGTCAGTTTTTTCTTTTAATTGACATTTGACGTTCTGACCTGAAGATGTATTCTTGGAATATAAAACCATTGCAGTCAAGATATATTATCAAGACACGAGTATCGCATGACGACAGGTATTTAAACCTTCAATTTAAAAAATGTCCTCTATTTAATTTGTCGAAAATCCTTCGTTCGGCCGCTAATCGCCATTTTGTTTTTACACTAAATAATTTTTGTTTCCATAACGGATCATTATATGAAGTTCATATTTGACATCAATCGTTTTTATCGCCAATGTTAATTTCCAGGAAAAGCAATATTTAGTCCCAATGTGTATTTTTAAAATGGTGTATTTTTTAAAATATTTTTTTTTACTTAATTACCGTATTTCAAGAATCGTAAATTCTACAAAAAAAGTTTTTTTCTACCAGTGAAAAAAAGTTCACAAACTGAATTATCGAACTAAATGTTTTCCAACCTAAGTTATTGAGGATTTTCTCGTAAAATAACCTATATTTGAATAAATTTTTATGCAAAAGGAATGTTTTTCTGAAGAAAGATGACAATTACTTCGTTATTTGCTGTTAAATCTTTAGAACCTTGGTATCATTGGTTAGGTCATTTTATTTATCTCGTGTAAAACTTCTGTTAATTTGCCGATTTCGGGATATTTAAGTAAAATTTTAAAATGACAGCCATATTAAGAATACATATTAGAAAATACCCCCTGAATAATTAGCACACCTGCATAATTAGCGAATTTCCATGGAAGTAATATTATTGTCCGGAGATGACTTGTCGGCCAGTGAGGGGGTTGTGGGGTGAGGGGGAAGCTGGAGAATGCCATTGGCCAAACCAATTTGCTTTTTGTTTTTGTTTTTTTATTCCACCATATGTTAAACTATCAAGAAAAAAAAAAACATACAGCATCCCTACGATGTTTTATTTTATTTTGCAGTCAGCTGTCTATCTCTACATTGAATTGGGCTAGCTGGTTTTTCAACAAAGATAATTGTTTACGTTTTTAGCAAAACTTGTTCATGTAGAATAGTACAATCTAAGTTAGTTTTATTCCTTAGTTAACCAAATGACCGGTAGGTTTTTTTATGTAAATTTCCTCTCGCCCCCCAACGCCATCGGTGGCCAAAAAGTCATCTCCCGACAATAACTATAAAAACACCATTTAATAATTTTGACCAGATGAACCTGTAAACAAAATTGCATCACATGCTCATAAATAGGGAAATATATATATATATATATATATATATATATATATATACATATATATATATATATATATATATATATATATATATATATATATATATATATATATATATATATAATTCGGTAAGCGAATCGGTCCCCACGAAATATCTCGAGTTAGAAGAAAGATAGGGTAACATATTATGGCTCATTTTAAAGCTTGAGGGCCAAGGACGCAAGGAAAAATACCAGATTCATCAAAAGTTACCTGGGCTTCGCCCCATTGGACCTTGAAGTTCCAAATTAATCTAATGGGAAGAAGATTTTAGATCTACACGTGTGATTGAGCAGATGATGCATTGTATATTTCTTATTATAAACTCAGCTGATTATTGAGCAGATATTAAGATAACCATATAATTATAACTTTTTAAAAGTGGCAATACACTATAAAAAAGGAGAACACTAACATGAACAAATTATGGGTCCATAGGAGATATCACCTTCTTGACCCATCTATGTCATTAACAGGAGTAGAATGATTTTTTTATGTTGAATATACCGAAGTTAAAATTGGCTTGGATGTGGCATGGTTGATATAATGGTTAATTATCTTAACTCAGTGTATGTCGTTTAGTTATTACGTTACCGCCTTAAATATTGGCTATTTAGTAGTTAGAGTTGAATCGTTTTGTTGAGTTTTCGTATATTTTCGAATGAATCATTACATGTAAACTACTAACATTGGATATCTCCGTATGAGAAATATTTTGTTTTGGTTTTATCCATTATATGATTCTTTCTTTAAATAGGTCTTAGGGAAACAATAAACGCCCATTAATAAAAAAAATGGGAAGCCTTTCATGTAAATGAGTAAGATAATCGAAAACTAACAATAGTTATATCATAGTTATATCTGTTCTACTTCATTAACGAACAGACAATATTGACTATACAATCAAAGCACAAAGGACGTCGTTGGCACAGAGGCTAAGGGGTAAAAGGGCATTTAAGAGACATGGGGGAAATAGGGGGCAAGGCGGGGGGTACAGAAAGGGCATGGGAGGTACGGGGAGGGATGGCGAGGATGGCGGCACGGGACCATGGGGACACAGGGGGTTCGGGGATATGGGACACGAAGGGCACGAGGGGTGTCGGTGGCACTGGATACAGGTTGGCATGAGGGGCATGGTGGAAGCCTGAGGGGTACAGGGACACAGGGAGGAATGGCGAGCATGTGGGCACAGGAGTATGGAGGATACAGGGGTGCGGGGGCATAGGGGGTACTCTGGGGAGGCATGGCGATTTTCTTTGTCCATAGGTGCACCATAAGTCCATAGGTTTTGCAAATATAGTTTTTAAGCTCTTTAAGGCTCCGCCCCACTGAACTTCAAAATTACTTTAGGGCCACCGGGGTTGAAATTTGATGGACGATGCTCTTTACCCATAGGTACTCACTAAGAAACGATTTTGCAAATATAGTTTTTTAAGCACTCCGCCTCACTGGACATTGAAAATACTTTAGGACCTCCGAAGCTGAAATTTGACATGGACGATTCTCTTTGCTCATAGGTACTCACTAGGAAACGGTTTTGCAAATATAGTTTATTAAGCTCTTTAGGGCTCCACCCCACTGGACTTCAAAATTACTTTAGGGCCACCGGGGTTGAAATTATATGGATGATTATTTTTGTTCATAGGTGCTCACTAAGAAACGGTTTTGCACATATAGTTTATTAAGCTCTTTAGGGCTCCACCCCACTGGACTTCAAAATTACTTTAGGGCCACCGGGGTTGAAATTTGATGGACGATGCTCTTTACCCATAGGTACTCACTAAGAAACAATTTTGCAAATATAGTTTTTGAAGCTTTTTACGGCTCTGCCCCATTAAACTTCAAAATTACTTCAGGGCCACCGGGGTTGAAATTTAACATCGACGTGCCTCTTTACTCATAGGTATTCACCAAGAAACGGTTTTGCAAATATAGTTTTTTAAACACTTTAGGGCTCCACCTCACTGGACATTGAAATTACTTTAGGACCTCCGGAGCTGAAATTTGACATGGACGATTCTCTTTGCTCATAGGTACTCACAAGGAAACGGTTTTAAAAATATAGTTTTTTAAGCTCTTTAGGGCTCCACCCCACTGGACTTCAAAATTACTTTAGGGCCACCGGGGTTGAAATTTGATGGACGATGCTCTTTACCCATAGGTACTCACTAAGAAACAATTTTGCAAATATAGTTTTTTAAGCTTTTTAGGGCTCTGCCCCATTGGACTTCAAAATTACTTCAGGGCCACCGGGGATGAAATTTAACATGGACGTGCCTCTTTGCTCATAGGTATTCACCAAGAAATGGTTTTGCAAATATAGTTTTTGAAGCTCTTTAGGGCTCCGCCCCACTGGGCTTCAAAATTACTTTAGGGCCACCGGGGTTGAAATTTGACAGACGATTCTCTTTACTCTTAGGTGCTTACTAAGAAACAGTTTTGCAAAAATAGTTTTTTAAGATCTTTGGATTTCCGCCCCACTGGACTTCAAAATTACTTTAGGGCCACCGGGGTTGAAATTATATGGTTGATTCTTTTTGTTCATTGGTGCTCACTACGAAACGGTTTAGCACATATTGTTTTTAAGCACTTTAGGGCTCCGCCCCACTGGACTTTAAAATTACTTTAGGGCCACCGGGGTTGAAATTTGATGTACTATTCTTTTTGTTCATATTTACTCACTAGGAAACGGTTTTGCAAATATAATTTTTATGCTCTTTAGGGATCCGCCCCACTGGACTTTAAATTACTTTAGGGCCACAATGGTTGAAATTTTACTTGGACATGCCTCTTTGCTCATAGGCACTCACCAAGGATTGGGTTGCAAATATAATTTTTAGTAGGGCTGTGCTCCACTGGACTTTAAAATTAATTCAGGGCCTCCGGGGTTGAAATTTGACATGGACGTGCCTCTTTGCTCATAGGTGCTCTTGCATTTGCAATTACGATCAATAACATAGAAGGCAAACTTTGACTATTCTGTGTTTAAATTTGCAAAATGCCTGTTTATCCTTTGGCCTTACAGTAATATTAATATACTTACTTTCTATGCCATTGACTTTTTTGTTACATTAAAAAACTTGAAACTTGACTTATCTTTTTTTGTTATATTAAAATAGCTTTATTTATGTAAACAACTTAATTTGAGCGCAGCAACGGGCGCCGGGTAACTGCTAGTCTCCACTAAATTTCATCTCGATCATACTGTTTTTACGAGAATTATCGTGTCTAGGGACACATACATGTATGTATATTTTTAATGACTATTATTTTGGTCTCTGGCACCTAAAAACGAAAAAAATAACATTGTCCCGGGCTTAGGTCTATCTATCCTCTCTAAAGAATCAAAATAAAAACATTTAGTAATCTGTGGCGATTTGAATGTTAATGCACTTTCCGATTCTGTAAAAAAAAATTAGCTATTTAGTTTGTTGGGTTCTTTTGGGTTAGGTCTTCCTTCCTATGGAAAATTCGCTGAAAAACTTTTTCCTGAAAATGAACATTGGTCTGATATAAGTTAATGCCAAAAATGAACTTCATATAGTGATCTGTTACGGAAATAGAAATTATTTACTTTAAAAAAGTTACGGCTATCTTCTAATCGAAGGATTTTTTTACTTATGTCAAGATGACATTTTTTGTTTAAGTTGACGAAAACTATCAGCCTTTGATGTTTGTTCGATAAACATCCTATTTAATAAAAGATCCAAACACAAGCTTGATCCTAAGAATACAACTACAGAAATGGATTGTAGAAAAATCCTTAAAAAAATAAATAAATAAAAATTAAGCATGAAAATTGTACGTTCGTACAATATAATTATTAGTAGTAAAGTTAGTTTTAAATCAGTCACAAACGTCTGCAAAATAAAAGACACAATCTACGTATATTTTCAGTACGTACCCAATAATCCTCGGCGAGTATTACAAATAACTTATCTATTCTCTTAACACTATAAAAGCTAATTTCTATACCTTTATTGAAAACCATTATGTTTTTTAAACTTCATGTATAAATACAAGAAAAAAAATCTATGTATTTTCCTTTGATGATATAAGGCGCATTATCGATTTGTATCTTGTGTTGTACAGTACAGTGATTTTGAAAATGCTAAATGCACTAGGTACCGTTTAACCCAAAACATTATTTTCCAGTATAATCCTGTTTCAAATAGTTCAATTTTAAATACTTGTAAGTTTAATAGTTCACTCTATTAACGCCTTGACAATAATGTTAAATATTCACCATGACTGCGCCAAAGGAGTCAGCCATTTGTCAATGTGAGACTGCAGTTTTGGGTCTGTGACGGCTCATCTTCAGTCACTTCATCCTCCACCACATATTAATAAATATAACTTAAAGTGCACACCTTCGTGTTTGTCAAAACATTCAAAAGTACATCATAATGCAGTTTACACATAAAACACATATCTCCACACCGACCGACACTAATTAAGAATTAATTGATTGTTGGCTTGACCACAGTTGGCAACGATTGTAGATCTATATTAAAGATAAATATGTACTTTTAGTTTTGGTGCATAACTGCATGTTAAGAATAAAAAATGTTTTAAAAATGATTTAGTCCACCCAGGCTATAAAACATACAAAGGTTTGTGGATCAACGAGAACAGAGTAAGGTAAAATGATAGAGTGTCATAAGAATATTGGTTTTGGTAAGAAATATATATATGAATTACCAACAGGCATTTAAAAAGTATACATTACGAAAACAAAAACAACCGATCATTTCAGGTAGTTCAACATCTCAAGCAAAATCTGCAACATAACCAGAATTGTAACTCATCAATAAAAATATTAAAAAAATAAAATGATAACTTTAAAACTGGAGGATGGAAAGAGTATTTTATATAGATACTAGCTTACTCGGCATGCTTTAAAATCCCATCCAGAGGAAGCTTTTGTTCTTCAGGTGACCTCGTTCACTACGCTCACTCGCCGCAAATCTATAATATCCTCTAGTTTTTTTACTACCGATCTCCCCTCAAGACGATAGATTTGAAGAGTTGTATTTTTGTACTTGGTGGCAGCGTTTTGGCAAATCATGGGCGTCAACGAATACCCTGCTGTTAAGTGAGACTGAGGTGATTGCCAATGAACCCATTATATAAACATGACCAGTGCAACAAATGCAATGGATGTTAACACTGTAGTTCCTGTGGAGCTATTTGATTTTAGGGACCCATGTCGTTTTTATAAATGGCTAAGACGTTTTGAGAGATTTGGGACTTTGCCCAATTTGCATGAGAAAAGTGATGAAGAGCAAATAAATGCATTGGTTTATTACATGGGCCCTCAAGCAGAGGAGGTATTCTTATCCTTCAAAGATGATTAAAGGAATTCTTATAAAAGCTTGATCCAAAGGTTTAATTAGCACTTTTTACATAAAGTTACTGTAATTTATGAGAAGGCTCGTTTTCACAAGCGGATACAGCAGGACGCAGAATCAATTAACAATATTGTGACTGATTTACATACATTTAGTCAACGATGTAGTTACAGAGAACTGAGAGAGAAATTTGTTCGTAATCAGTTAGTAGTGGGTATTTTGGATAAGCGATTAAGTGATCGGCTTCAACTAGATCCAAATTTGACGCTAGAAAAGGCTTTAAATATAAAGCTCGTCAGTATGAAGAATTAAAGAAACATTCAGAGTCTTCATTCTAGGGGGGTTTGAAGGAATCAAAAACTGATGATCTGAACTGATGATATGAACTGATGAACTGATTTTTGATGGGGGGAGAGTCCATCAAAAACGAGTTCTTGGAAATCAATTCAAAACTCAAAGTACAGGAAACATCGGGTGCATGAGATGTGGTGCAAAGTACCCTCATAAAAGGGAATGCAAACATTTAGAGGCTCATTTGTAGGAAACGTGGACGCTTTGTAAAGATGTGTAAGTCCGTCGGCGATGGTCCATAGAAGAGAGTTAATAACATTGACTCAACAGGTGAAGATGACTGTGGTAATAATGATAATGAGGATTTCATTGGTCTGATATCAATGGATGTCGAAGTGGATGATATATGGATGGTAAAATTATGCCTTGAAGGGAGAAGCATGTATACATTTAAGCTTGACTCCGGAGCTGACGAAACGATAATGCCGGCTTCCTGCATTCAACCGAATCAACCTTTATACAAAACTTCAAAAATATTGGTGATAGCCGGAGGAAAACCACTTGATGTAGTAGGAAAACAGATTTTAATAATGACTTACAAATACAAAAGTGTAACTGAAACAGTGTATATAAAAGAATTGAAGAAACCTTTAAAAGGTAGACCAGGAATTGAACGTATGAATATTTTAAGACGCATAAACAATATTTCACCTGACGTTCAACAGTGGAAAGAAAGATATCCAAAATTGTTTCGGGATATGGGTGAGCTTAAAGGTGTATACAAAATTGAATAAAGAAAAGATGCTCAACCCTATGCAATTACTACACCAAGGTTCATACCTCTGCCTTTAGAAATCAAGTAGGAAAAGAAATTAATGCGATGGTTGAACGAGGAGTAATGGAACCTTTTGCTCATGCCACGGACTATGTATCACAAATGGTGATAGTACCTAAAGGAAAAACTGGTAAATGGAGAATTTGTGTCGATCTAACTAGGCTTAATTTGGGGGTTAAAAGGCAAATATTTCAGCTACCCAAAATAGACTATGAACTTGGTCTGTTGACAGGAGCCACATATTTTTCGAAACTTAATGCCAAAAAGTAATGCAAAAAGATTATTTTGCTTAGTGTATTTTGACAAAAAAAGTACGACAAAAGATTTGTTTTGAATGAAGAAAAATCTATATTTTGTCAAAGTGAGGTCAAGTTTCTAAGCTCTTAATCAGAAAGTGGAATCAAGGCGGATAGTGAAAGTGTAGCAGCTATTCTTGGTTTAAATAAAACTAACTGTCAGATTATGAAAACTAAATTTGAGTTTTAAAAACTTGCATTTATTTTATTAACAATAATAGTAATGTTTTTCTTAAAATGTAAACAAAAGATATAAACTTAAGAACAGCTGTTATTATCTTACACATGATTAATTTAGTATTTAGTTATATTTATATCACATTTCCCTTTCTTCAGAGAAGTAGTAGACTACTTTATAAATTAAGTTTTTCTGCGGGTTTTACTTTTCTGGAAGGCCGCTTGACAGTATCTCCACGGACAGGATCTTCGTGGGAATCGGTCTCTTTTATTGTATCATCTTCATTATTTACTGGAGGAAATTTCTTAAAAACCAAGAGTTTCTTCTGTATACTGCTCCATCAGGAGTTTCTATGATATAAGATCTGGGTTCTGGACCTTCTTTTAGAATAACAGCGGGTTGTCAATTCCTAGTTTCTTTCCTGCATAACACCTTTTTGCCAACCTGAAACTCCAAACTCTTTTTTTTTTTTTTATCTGTTGCTGTACATCCTTGTTTTGTTTCTTAGAGTTTGTAATTGTTCACCAACATTTTCAGGAAGTTTCGGTTTAAGTAGATTGTCTGTACAGGGTAAGAGTGATCGAGTACGACGACCCATCAATCGTTGAACTGGAGATCCAAGGCCGTCACGAGGAATATTCCGTTGGTGAAGCAGGGCTAGGTAAAAGTCTAATTTATCTTCCAAACACTTCTTTAATAGCAGTTTAGCTTCTTTGACATAACGTTCTGCAAGCCCATTTGATCTTGAAAATAAAGGACTGGAAACGGGTTTGTTGAACTGCCATTCTTTTTCAAACTTCTTAAACTCAAAAGAGTTGAATAGAGTTCCACCATCTGATAATAAAGTGTCAGGAATTCCATGTACGGAGAACCATTTTTTCATTTCGGTGATTACATTGGATGATGTAGTTAGTTGATTTCAGTTCAACAAAGTCAAAGTATCCCTAGTATGAATCCGCCACTAACAGATAATCTTTGCCAGATACACGACATATATCTGTTCCTAATTCCATCCATGGTCTTGATGGCACATCTTGATGTAAAAGTTCTTCTTGGACATTATCTTGTTGGAACTTCCAACATATTTTGCATTTCAAAACATAATCCCTAATGTCCTTAGTCATGACAGGCCAGAATACATATTCTCTAGCAACATTCAAAGATGCTTGGATCCCTCTATGGCCAAGGTAAATGTGATGCAAAGTAAGAGGTCGAAGACGTGTGGGAATCATCATTCTTTGACCTTTAAATATCATATCTTCATGGACAGAAAGTTCATCTCTGTAGTTCCAGTACTTGTATAGTTCTTGTGGTAAACTTTTCTTATCGTTTGGCCATCCGTTCATTATGATATGTTTTAGTTTTGATAACTCTTCTTCTTCATTTGTCAATTGCTCAGTTTCTCTAAGTCTTTCATTTGACATTGCAACTACAAGGTCTACATTAAAAGACATTTCATCTTCTTTGGTACTTGGTTTGTTTATGCAGTCACGACTTAATGTGTCTGCAATGTACAATTCTGTTCCTTTTTTGTATTCAATTCTGGGATTATATGGTATGATTTCCATTATTATACGTCGTAGTCTAGGAGGAGTGTCATGTAAAGGTTTCTTAAGGATGGATTCAAGAGGTTTATGATCAGTTTCTATGACTAATCCACGAGAACCCCATACATATTCATGAAACCTTTTACATGCCATAGAAATGGCTAAAGCCTCTTTCTCTAACTGACTGTAGTTTTGTTGTGTTTTATTTAAAGACTTAGACGAATAAGCAACGGGCTGATTATCTTGGATTAGCACAGCTCCAAGAGAGTGTGAGCTTGCATCAACAGACAAGGTAATAGGAATATTTGAATCATAGTATCGCAAAACAGGGGGCTTTACCAGTGTCTGTTTAAGTTTGTCAAACGCTGTCTGTTGCTCAAAATCCCAACACCAAGCAGTGTTCTTTTTCAGCAATTTACGTAGTGGTTCTGTTAACTCTGAGAGGTGAGGGATAAATTTTCCTAAGTATGTTATCATACCGAGAAATCGGTGTAGCTCTGTCACACTTGAAGGTTGTTTAAGATTCGTTATTGCTTCCAACTTAGATGGATCTGGTAGGAGACCATCACCTGTAACTACATGACCTAAAAATTTGATTTCTTTTGCCATGAAAATACATTTGTCTTTGTTGAGTTTAAGACCTGCTGAATTTAGGGCTAAAATAGCTTTGGAAGTTCTTTGTTCTAACAATTTGCTGTCTGGGGCATGAATAAGGACATCATCCATGGATACTTCTACCCCTTCCAATCCAGAAAGAATTGAAAACATTTGCTCCTGAAATATTTCTGGTGCAGACGCTATGCCAAATGGCATTCTCAAATAAGAATACCTTCCCCAAGGAGTGGAAAATGTCAAATATTTAGATGTACGTTCGGATACCTTAATTTGCCAAAATCCTTTGTGACAGTCAAGAAGTGTAAAGAATGTTGACCCATTATGCCTAGCAGCAATTTCTTCTAATGTTTGTAGGGGATGATGGCGACGTTTAATGTTCTTGTTAAGGTCTGTTGGATCCAAACAAATCCTTACCTTGTCTTATTGACGTACAACAACCATGGGGGGCACTACAGGGGTAGGTTCGGTTACAGGTTTAATGATACCTAATTCTACCATGGAGTCAAGTTCATGTTTTACATGATCACGAATTGCATAAGGCACTCGTCTGGCTGGATAAATTTTGAGTGAGGGATTGTCAACTATGTCAATGTCATATTTATAATCTTTTAAACACCCTATTCCGTTAAAAATATTTTCTTCATAATTGATTGTTTCTAACTCATTCATTCGTTTGATAAATCCTAACATTTCGCAACAATCACGGCCCAAAATTGCTGGGTAATCATTATCAATTACTAAAAATGTAACATTGTGGTGCTGTTTACTACTAGTTTCTACAACAGTCGAACATTCACCAGTAACAGGTAGTTTATTGTTACTATAAGATATCAGATACTTGATTCTAGAACTTACAATCTGTAAACTACTGTTTGTGGCTATTCGTTTACTAATGACATTACATTGGGCACCTGTATCAAGTTTAAATGTAACAGTTTGACCTTTAGGAAGTAAAAGGACTTCGGTCCAGTCTTTAGTGTTTTGTTGTTTATCATTACATATAGAGCTAGTAAACAGTACCTGGTCAGAAACAGATTGAAGCGAAGATACTTCCCTATTTTCATTTACATCCTCAACCGTTAGAGTTTTTATCCCCTTCCGCAGTTTGGAGCGGCAAACCTTAGTCAAATGTCCCATTCTCCCACAGTTGGTACTTTTCTTCTGAAAGGCAGGACAGGCTTTTGGACCATGATTAGAACCGCAACGACTGCAGTCAAAGGTGTTTTCCAGGCCATTATTTTCAGCTGTTACGTTGGATTTTTGTTTTACAACATTAACAGCGCAGCTTTTCTTGTCGGACATTGTGGACAGTTGGTATTCAACCATTTCTGAAGATCTACAAATTTTAATTGTCTTCTCCAGAGTTAAACCTTCCTCGTGAAAAAGTTTTTGACGAGTTTTATTGTTGTCAATACCACATACTAGTCTGTCTCGAATTACGTTATCCTTCATTGATTGATTCATAAGAGCACTTGTTTGCTTGGTTCAACACTTTTGTAAGGAAATCGTTGAAAACTTCACCTTTTTCCTGATTTAAAGTGTTGAAGATAAAACGTTCGTATATTACATTACACTTCTTTTCATAATAAGAATGGAACATTGAAATAATTGATTCTAAATCTGTTGAATCATCGCATACATTAAATGATTCGTATAGCTCAATAGCATCCTCTCCAATAACAGACATTAAAGTAGCTATCTGTTTTCCATTGACTTATTTTTTAGGTTTGTTGCAGTAGCAAACCACCGAAATCGTTTAAGCCAGAGATTCCAGTTCTTTGACATATCACTACCACTAGTCACAATTAGTGGTTTTGGGGGCTTGATGTTTATTGGACAGTCATCTTCAGGCACCATTTCAGGATTTGTTTCTTCTTCATCAATAGTTCTGAATGGAGACTTTTGTCTCGTCTTCCTAATTATTTCCTTGTTTTAGAACTTGGGTTTTTCGGCACCATGTCAGATTATTAAAACTAAATTTTAGTTTTAAAAACTTGCATTTATTTTATTAACAATAATAGTAATGTTTTTCTTAAAATGTAAACAAAAGATATACTTAAGAACAGCTGTTATTATCTTACACATGATTAATTTAGTATTTAGTTATATTTATATCACACTAACAATGTTCACAGTTGAGACAGTTTGTTGTTGCCTTAAATTTTGTTTTGAAGTATATTCCAAATAGTAATGCTGTTATGCAGCCACTATATGATCTCATGAAACAGTCAAATGAGTTTATTTGGGGAGTCGAGCAAGATAGGGCATTTGAACATATAAAGAACATTTTGAAGCAAGAAAAAGTATTTGCATTTTACGATGTTAACGTGGAAATTATGTTGTCATGTGATGCATCTACCCGTGGGTTCAATTGAAACCAATCATAAAACCCTTGTACTACTACTTCACACTACTCCATTATCCCCATTACTTCGCCCCGTATCCAGTGTTTTCGACTACGGCTTTTTAGATATAATTACCGAGGAGAATATACCTGGGAAAATTAAAGGAGTTGCAGATTATCTTTCCAGAGACACACTTCCCTGTAAAGATTGATAGGAACTGGAAGATAAAACTGCTGCATACATTCAGGTCACATTGATCACTACTGATGAAAATGTATTGATGATTCGTCAGAAACAGAAAGAAGATCCTGTGATTGTTTCTGACATGCTGAATATACAAAACGGTTGGAAAAACCCTCTCATGACAGCCCTCTGACACCTTTTTATAATGTCCTAGATGAATTATATATTTGTGAAGATCTTTTGCTTCGAGGACAAAGACTAGTTGTTCCAAGTTGTTTATACGAAGATATGCTAAATAAAATCCACAAAGGTCACTTAGGTGTTACGAAAAGCCGACTACGTGCAAGAGGTTGCCTATGGTGGCCTGGAATATCGACTCAAATAGGGCAGTACACAAAGCGATGTGACGTCTGTAGAGAACATGCAAGTAATCGTAAGGAACCTCTTATCCCTTCAAAGCTTCCAGACAGACCTTGACAAAATATTTCCGTTGATTTATTTAAGCTGGATAGTAAGTGGTTCATCACTTTGACAGACTTGTATTCTAGGTACTTCGAGATTTCAACGTTGAAAAATCTTACATCCTATGAAGTTATAGAAAAATGCAAGTCTTGTTTTTCATGATACGGGATTCCAGAGACAATTCAAACCAATTCCGGGACTCAGTTTCAGACTACTGAAACATCAGCATTTCAGAACTTCTCAAAACAATATGGGTTTAAGTTAATTAGAAGTAGCCCACATTTTCACCAAATGGAGTGGCTGAAGCAGCGGTTAAAATAGCGAACTCTATTCTAAAGAAGAATAAACACGACCCATACATGCCATTACTAGCCTACAGAAACACTCCAACAATTCCAGACTTCAAGAGAAGCCCTGCAGAATTGATGATGAATCGCAATCTTCGTGATTGCATTCCTACTCACCCAATCCTATTGAATAACAAGAAGGATGATGAGTTCATTGTAAAAGATGAAAAGAGAAAGAATACTTACAAGAGGAATTTTGGCCGTCGACACGGAGTGAAGGATCTCAGACCTTTATTAAGAGGGGAGCGAGTATGAATAAATAGCGACCGAAAGTACGGAGTAGTTGACCGAAAGGCTGAGGAACCAAAATCATACTGGTTAAGGACAAGCAATCGAGATCTAAGAAGAAATAGAACACATACCAGTTGAAACAAAAGATCCATTGAATGTGAACGAACCCCTGAAAGCTGTCCCAGTCCCAGATCCTGCCTCAGATACAAATGTGACATCATCCGAACAAGCTGAAGGAAATAGAACCAGATCAGGACGCTTCGTAAAGCCTGCAAACAGACCTATAACCTCTTACAGGGTTGTATTAGGTTTTCAAAAGAATCATATGTTTATTATTTTGCTGTAATTTGGATGTTAACACATGGTTTTGGTTTTTGGGGTTGTTTTGCAGTAATCTTGGGTATGCTATAATAGGAGCAGAGTATTTATTTGTGTAGTTGCAGTTGATATTTCCTACCTTACTTAACAGACAAAGAGGCCTTACTGAACAAAAAAGACGAAGGGCCAGACAAAATCACAATTAAATTATTAAATAGGCTGGAATGAGAAACTGCTGATTGACAGTGAACTTTGATTACCCCACCAGATAAGCATCAGGCTTTCATTACTATATCCTCAATCGTCGCCGCGCGTGATCAAGCCAACAAATTACTTTTTATCATTCTGCAGGAAATCAGCCTGTTTTTGATCTCTCAATAGTAGCAAAAACGTTCCTTTTTTTCCTATGACTGAAAAATCAGCTGGAATATGTTTTAGGCCCTAGGAGTTAAAAGTCAGCTGTTTGCTAAAAAAATGTTATTTATTCATTTTCTATGCAGAATAGTTATATTCAAACGTTATAAGAGCGTTGTTAGTAAATAACAGAAATTAAATGTTAACACGGTATGTTATTTTGTAAATACGAACATAACCTAGAAAATACAAATTATAGTTAATATTTTTAACGATTAAAGTCTAAGTTCGCATTATGAAAAAAAAAACTTTGCTCATCACTCGAAACAAAAGTGTCTTTTTAGTGCTTAATAGTTTTTAAAAAGTCGATTGCGCACTAAAAAGAGCCACTTTTGCTCCTAGTGAAAACTACCATTATTTTTATGCCAGTTGGTGAAAGAATGGGTTTTATGTGAAAACTGTTTTGTAATGTACGTTAACTGTTATTAAACACATGGGAGTGTGCTTTTTAAATTATATTTATTAATCAGTAAATGTTGCAGTATGAGTGGTGACTGAAGATGTCGTCATGGTTTATATATTGCAGTCTAACATTGACACTTTGGCGCAGTTTTGTTGAGTAATTATGTTCCATTCAATAAATTGTTGAGATTTTATTTGTAAGTAATCACACACTGACGTCCATGTAATATATTTCAGTATTATCTAAAGCTCCACCGCAGATGTATTTACCTATTAAAGGGTGGATTCACTACAACAAAGAGGAAAAAATTGGATTTGTTTCTATAATCCGTTGTCAGAGTAAGCAAGCAAGAGGTTCCCCTTCGAACCAAGAAATTGAACTTGAAACTGGATGGTGTTACCGTGTATTGATGTTGTTCAGTGGAGCACAGAAGATCTATGAAATCAGCCTGTCCGAACAACCAATCGATGACGTCACTTCCACTGATAAATATCTAAGACTGGGGAAAACAATATACCTATCGCTTGGCAATATTGACGAAAATGGTTTTAGGGAGTTCAAACTTCTTATGAATTTCGGAAACGATGAGTGTGTGCAGAAGATGTTATTATACGACTTTGTACAGTGAGTTGGCGTTTTACATATCTTACATAAATTAATATACATATTAATATTATTGACTATATGTTAATAGGTCAGCATGTTTCTCTCCTCTTGCTCCGCTTGTGGACATCATATGAGAAATCCCTGCATACCGTAGGAAATGTATTGTCCTGTAGATAAGCAGAATTTTATTATAAAATCGTCGACTTAGGGCTATACGCCCAACAGGCTTTCAAAGATTCCATGTAAATCTTATGGAAGAAGAGTAATTGATTGCATTACAGCGGTTTGTATTGTAAAACGGAGGAGACAGATGTTTCAGTTATACATCTATCTATACTTATTTAATACGCTAAGGGTTTTTTTGTGTTGAGAACTCCTCCAAAGATTTTCAACCGATTTTAAAGTTTTTAGTGTCGTTGGATAGGGCTTTTGTCTGTAGTTGTTTCCGCCAAAAACTGATGAGAATCTCAATGAAACTAAAGGCGCTATCCACCATTGAAATCTCAAAATGTCCCATTTAAATAACATTGGGATTGAATAAATCATTTTAAACATCTGTTAATAATCAGCTGTAAATATGTGTAGTTTTGGTGATTAAAGAGATTCACAATATTGGATTGGTCGGATTTCATTGATTAGAGCTAAAAGTAACATTTGTATTGTATTGAAATAAATTGCTCGATTTCGAGCAACACGTATACTACGAGTATATAGTGTTTGACTAATTTGATTCTAGATGAACAAAATTGTTATAAAATTTTAATCGGGTGGCAATTTTTTTGTACTAATTAATAATATTTTTTTATTTAGAATATACTCTACGTTGTGGAGTTTACATTAACAATAGTTTAAGAATATTTATTTCATGTAAGATACTAACCAAATATTTACATATAGTAAAAGTAAATATACGGCTTGACGTATTTGATATATTAATTTTATTTTGTATCTGAATATTTTTGTGGTTAATTTGACAAGGTAAACCAGAAACTAGAATATTTTTATCGTATTATTTCAGATCCTCTTGTTATTACATGATGTTTTGTCTAGTAAAATATTTAATCGATTCAAAGTGAGTAAAACATTATTCTAATAAATGCCTTTAATTAGCGGTCAAAAATATGTGGATGATACATTTAGATATATGGTAAAATGTAATTTTACAATAATTGATCTAACTTAAGAATTACGTTCTATGTTTGATTTTAAATCCACACTTCATTAACCTACACGATTTTAAATGTAAAAGATATTTAAATTTTGTGGTTTTTTTCACATGAAAACAGTATTAAACAAAATAGTCTCAATTGTTCCTTCAATACAGGTTTGCTTAAAACATACAGGGTGATTACAAATGATTCATCAGGTTTTAAGGCCACGTATCTCGCTTATTTCTTGTCCCATCCTAATAATTTTAACATATACTTAAAGAAAATGTTTTTAAGTTTTATAATTAGCTGTTCAAAACTCATTCTTGCCATTTTTTTGGGTATGTGTACATCATTTTCAAAATGATTACAATTCAAGAAAAAACATTTTGTGTTTTCCATTATGACTCAAGTTCGTCTTTGATAACCGTCCAGCGTGAGTTTCGGAGGCGTTTTAGGAAGAATCCTCACACTCACCAAGGACAAGGTTTATATACCGCCAATGCCTCAAACGCTTCAAGAGCTCCGTGAACGAATTAGAATTGCCATACAATCAATCAACCTCCCAATGCTAGCCGGTGTTTGGGACAATTTACAGCACCGATTGGAAACGTGTTCCATGGCTAATGGACGGCATATTGAGCACTTGTAGAGGTATCTACGAAAAATTTAAGAATTTTTCTTTGTGTTGGTGTAGTTTATATACGTATTTGAGTAGCATTAAAGTCAATAAAACGTTTTAAAACCTGATGATTCATTTATAATCACCCTGTACTTAACGTATTTTATCCTCCTTTCCACTGTTAATGTTTATTATGTAAACTGAATACTTAATAAATTGTTTCGAGGTAACTGATTTTAAAAATAGTACGATTTTTTCTGGAAATATGTATTTTGTGATATTCACTAGCATTATTTGAAGATACAGCTTAAAAGCAGGGTTTCTCCTAATTTTGTATGTTTGTAACACCCTAGTAAATAGATGAAAATCCAATATTAAAGGTACTAAAAACTAAATTGTTTAGTGTAAAATATAATATTTATAATCATTTTATAAAAAAGTTATTAAATGACTGACCTTTACGACAGTGAACTATCATTAAATTTATATTCGGCATATATTATTAAGTAACTAATTAGCAGTATTGCAGAACATTGTATAATGTATATTAGCAGAAAGAAGACGCTGTCGATAAACATATCTCTACAGTAAAATTAAACCAAATTACTTAAACAGATGAAAGTTGTTTTGTATTTATGCAAGTGTTAATTGAATCACTCAACAAAACAATGTATTTTTATTTGAAGTGAATATGGTAGTCATGGCTAAGGTATATTCCTTTGGTTAGGGTAACTTGCAGGTACGCTGATGCTCTGATTTTCCTCTGTCGATTACTGTAAACTTTGGAAACCAAATGAGTAGGGGATAAAAGCCGAAGGTAAGGTAGGGCGGGATGAGCGGGATGAGCCCCCCCCCCCCGAGACCACCCACGGCGGAACAGTAGAGGACTTTGGTACAACTGGTTCACTTTTTTTTTTTTTTTTTTTTTGCTCATACCAGAATGATAGACTTCTCAAAAATGCGCGTGTTCGAATCTTACGCGCGTAAGATTCAAACACGCGCGAACGGCATGCATCAAGTGTCCTTAAACGACCTCTTTAAACCTCAATATTATTTGGTGCGTGATGCACAAGGGGTATGTGACTTCATTTAATGTGATAAATGTTTATGAGTCACAAAATAGTTGACTAATGATTCGACATAAGCAAAACTGTCTTTAAGTGGTTATCTTGTGTAATGAGCTCTCATACCTCTTACTCTATATTGAACTAAATGTGATGTGTGAATTCGTACAATTTAAAACACTGCCTTGACCCCGAATTACCGCAGATGGTTCTAAAATTTTGTCACTCTCGCGTTGTTGACTCATTTTCAATGAGCCTCTACACTCTAGGCATACGCTGAGATTCAAATTGAGTATGGCCGCTGATGGTCACCTATCGTGCCGATGCATAGTGCGCGTGGCAGGCAACCGGTATTCCTACGCCACCAACTTGATTTTTGTTTGCGCGGCGAGGCGATATCCTTACGTCGCCATCTTGATTTTTTATAAGCGCATGTGTTCAGTGTATGTGTTCGAGGAGACAATCTAAGGTGGTCAAAATAATTTGATAATGTTTCGTTGGGTTTTATACGCACGACTCGCTTCTATGTAAAAGAGTGTGCTGCATGCGAAGTGATGCTGCCTTTCTTCGCTCAGTCTCTCTCCGGACTTCAAGGTGAACGGACGTGTTTTCCAGTGCTCCAGTGCTCGAGTGCTTCGCTGCGCCCTGTGCCATAGTACTACTGTCTTACTCCTGGGTACTCATCAATTCAAATGTAAGTATTATTCGTAATGTAGAATAGTTATCTATATTTAAATACGTATGATGTATGTGGATTTTATTTGTGTCAAATGTCTTCGTTCTTTCTATCATGTGCTAACTGAAAAGTTCATAACATTATTTTCGTGTTTTACTTTGCGATATTTAAAAATTGTAATAGAAAATCAAACTTACTTATTCATACTCTCCTTGCCTTTAAATTTACCTTTGTTGCGTAGTTTGACAGAGAAGAACGATAATAAACTATAATGCATAGCTTCTTAAGCATCGATAAACATTCCTGAATGCAAAGTAGAATATTTACTTTCAAAACGATTTTAATGGTTTTGTCACTATTGTGAAAATTGACTGTAATAGCATGTAACGCAATGAAACTCTTTTACACTTGCTTGTTGTGTTGGTTAATTATAAATAATGTTTCTTGTAATATTACATTCTTTGAGTTTTTTATAAAACTTCTCTGAACAGTTTATATTACGTAGAGTTATTTGTTTGTAGATCATGAACAACACTGTGGAACGCCGCTTCACTTGTGGGGAGTGCGGCAAAGCGTATAAGAAGAAAGATCATCTTAACCAGCACGCACGTTCCGCCCACAGGGGAGTCAAGTTTGACTGTCCGGATTGTGGGAAATCATACACGAGGGATTCTGACCTTCGTCGCCACATCGACATCACCCATCACCAACATCCCGCATTCAGACCAGGTTAGTAACATTTGTTTAATAATATCTTGAACTTTGGATATAGTCACTAACTCCATGACACTGATCAATCGCATAACCAAATGCATAGCATAGCACAGACACTTACTTCAAGAAAACATTTCCTTTATTATATGAAAACTTTAACAAAAAAAAATTATTTCAAAATGAACAAGATGATAAATAGTAGTAATTTCAAATGCTACTCTGATTATAAAAATCCAATGAAGTAAATGTGTTAGTATTTACTTAACATATATTCATCACAACTTCTTATAAATCTGCTTTAAGATAAAATGTTCTAATCACATGTATGTTCGTTTGTTATAGATTTTGTTTCCACTCCTTCGGATCCGCGACCCGGCCCCTCTAACACTTCTGACCTCGATTCGAGACCGAACCCATCGCACGCTACGGATCTGACACAAGCCCCACCATCTGTTGGAGTTCGTACAACAGGTATGCATTTTTCTCTGACTTCAAACTAATGATGTTTGTTTTACTTAAAACATAGATACGACATTTGCAGTAGTAACTGATTTCACACTAAATGGTTCGTTCATCATTCTTAATTTTCTAAATGAGTTCTGATGTACAGACTTTAACCAATTTTAACATTAAGTTAATTTCAGCCATGACATTATACATTCAGAACTTTCATAATGGTTTAGAAATTGTTTCTTTTTCCATTATTATGCATGTGACTACAACTATATGTGTTTTTCAGACCATGCGTGTGGCGGGTGTGGGAGATCCTTCACGAGGAAGGATAACATGCTGTTCCACAAACGATTCCGCTGCAGAGCTGCACGTGTGAACCATCATCCACAGCAGACCGGTGGAGTCCAACCAACGACGCTTGCCACTTCGCCCACAACACCTGTCCCCTCGTCATCATCGTCGGTGGGATCAGTCCGTGACAAGACCAACATTGACAACGGACCCCCCGTCATTCCCAGTTATATGGCACCAGATGGCTTCGTGGAGACCGAGACAGGATTTCGCGGACGTTTGAAGACCTACAGGCTTGTGGAGCCCGCTGATAACACCGTTTCTCTCCAGGAGTTTGTCAACTCTGTACGAACAAGAATTGTCACACTCATGCGACAGATTTTATTGATAGTTCATGCCATTAAGGTTAATATCTATATCGAATGTGAATTCACGAATATTCATGGTGAGACTTGTAAGCGAGCCTTCAAGACCAAAAATGTCCCTATCCTCCAAACAAGTGATGTAGATGAAATATGTCAACAATTCATCAACAAAATCTTGCTGGAGAAGGAAACATGCGAGATGAAGGGATCGGGGTGGAGCTTTGTTAGGGTTTTGGACATGGAGGTGAGAGTGAATGTCTACAGTCCTGTCAGAGGTAGCTCCTTCATCCCCCTTCCTCGCGACATCGCCATGAAACACGCCGTGGTAAATGTGTTGAATGATGCGGATGAGCGGTGCTTCGAATACGCTATGCTAACAAAATTCATTGAAAATGCTCCTCGTAATCGACTTACTTCTTATTATTTCACAGACGAAGTAAGGGCACGATCTAATCTAAATTTCGAGGGATTGGAGTTTCCCGTAAGGTTAGATAAAATCCGCACGTTCGAACGCAACAATCCCGGCGTAAGCATAAATGTGTACGGTCTGGATAAGAAGAATCAGAAGAAGCAACAAAACAAAGAAGAACACTATGTCTTCCCGCTTCGCGTCGTGGATCAGGAGCTGCCGAACCACTTCGATTTGTTGTTTCTAACTGATGAACGAACCACCCACTATGTGTACATCTCAGACTTTGAAAGACTAGTTGTTAGCCAGATGACGCGTCACGGACATCGTTTGTTCATTTGCAGGAGATGTTTCGCACATTTCGAAAACCGACCGAACAAACTGGGTCTCACCGGAGCTGAACGGTTGGAGGAGCACAAGCGTTACTGCTCTTCGCATAATCCTCTGAGGACCGATTTATCTGAAGATAAAGAGATTCGGTTTAAGCACATCGAGCGTACACAAAAAGCACGATTCACCATATATGCGGATTTTGAGTGTGCGCTCGTTCCGACTGAACCAAATCAGCTTGTTCATCCCACACCAACGTCACTTCCACCATCGTGGGATCCGGCCACTTCAAGAGGTGCTAATACAAATCACAACGAGAATGCACCAAGTAATGTGAAGAAACTCCACGTTCCATACTCGTACGCGTACTACATTCATGATAATCACAGGAATGTCAACGATGGTGATTGTGACGACATTGATCCGACTACCAACACATATTCAAAATTGAGACTCTACAGAGGCGAGAATGCCTCTGAACACTTTATAAACGCTGTACGGGATGACGTAAAGAAGATTGGAGATGTTTTGAATGTACGTCATAGACCCAATCACCGAGAGCAGGAAACTATAAACATCTATTTTCATAATTTATCAAACTATGATGCGCATTTCATAGTTAGAGAATTGGGTATCGACAAAGGTGATGTAGAAGTACTCGCCAACACGGAAGAAAAGTACATTACATTTTCAAAACGATTTAAATATCCTGATTGGCATGGTAACATCAAGCTACAGTTTCACGATTCGTATCGCCTGATGGCGAAATCATTAGCAACTCTTGCGTCCATCCTACCTGATGACAAAATGAAGATCACGAAAGCTAGATACCCGGACAATGGAGATTTCCGACTATTACGCAGGAAAGGAGTCTTCCCCTATGAATACATCACTTCACAGGAGGTTCTGGACGAGAAACTACTTCCACCTAAAGAAGCCTTCGGAGATGAAGTGACAGATGATGATTATGATCGTGCGCAACAAGTGTGGCGTAAATTCAACTGTAACACGCTCGGTGAATACTCAGATGTATATTTAACGAACCGATGTGCTACTATTGGCCGATGTGTTTGAGGGGTTCAGGGAAATGTGTCTAACGCACTATCAGCTCGACCCTGCACATTATCTTACGCTTCCATCGTACGCCTGGGATGTCATGTTGTACAAAACTGGTGTGGTACTCGATACCATTCAAGATGTGGATCAATATGTATTTTTTGAGAAGGGTATTCGAGGTGGTCTGACTCAATGTGTAACTCGGCACGTCATCGCCAATAATAAATACACTAGAGGACGCGGTGACCGAAACGGCCAGTGCGCAACGACAAGTGGAGGCACCGTTGAGAGTGATAATGATACATTTTTAATGTATTATGACGCTAACAACCTTTACGGATGGGCCATGTCGGAACCACTCCCGTACAAAGATTTTGAGTGGCTAACACATCAGGAAATTGACAGTTTAGACATCTCGAGCATACCGGCGGATGGTGAGTACGGGTACGTATTGGAAGTGGATTTGGAGTACCCGAAAGATCAAGCTCTACATGATAAACACAGAGACTTACCCTTCTGTCCAGAAGTTAGAAAATCACCAGCGTATCAACTCCCATACACATCGGAGCAAGTGCTCAACAGCGGTGCTGGGTCGTCTAAGAAATTAATGGCCAGCCTGACGGACAAGGAGGAATATGTAATTCACTATCGCTATCTCCAACAGGCGATAGAGAATGGACTACGTGTTCGTCAAATCCACAGAGTTCTACGTTTCAAACAATCGGCATGGATGAAACCGTACGTGACGCTAAATACTGAGTTAAGACAGCAGGCCAGTAATAAATTTGAAGTGGAGATGTTTAAATTGATGGTCAATGCAGTATACGGTATGAGTCTCCAGAATGTGAGAAAACACCTAAACGTAAAACTAGTCACATCCCATAAAATGTATACTAAGTATGTAGCTAAAGCGAATTTCAATGATCGTGTTTGGTACAATGAAAACCTAGCATTGCTACATATGGCCAAAGTGCGAGTCGTACTGAATAAGCCTGTATACGCGGGAATGTGCATTCTGGACCATAGTAAACGATGGATGTACGGTTTCCACTATGACATGGTAGAGCGGTACGGTATCGAAAGGATTAGAATGGTCTACATGGACACCGATGGGATAGTCTACGCGATCCGTACCAGAGACGTCTACCGTGACATGTTGACACACCTGGACGATTTCGATACAAGTAATTATCCCAGGACCCACATTTGCTATGATGGACGGAATGCTAGGGTGTTGGGAAAGTTTAAGGATGAAGCCGGAGGAGTGGCCATTGAAATGTTTGTCGGATTGATGGCCAAACTCTACTGTATGACATTCGGCAGGTGTACTTGTAATAATGAAGTTGAAGGAGATGATTGCATCACGCCTCCCCCCATCAAACGTGCGAAGGGTGTTAATCGTGCCGTCGCTCTGCGTGATCTAACCGTGCAAGATTACATCGATTGTCTTCATAACAGAACAACAAAGAGTACGGAGAATCAACGCTTTCAAAGTAAATACCATATGATTTACTCAGTGGTAGTGAGAAAAAGATCTCTGGCTCCGTTTGATGACAAACGATACGTGATGCCGGAGGACGGAATAAACACTCTTCCGTGGGGGCACTATGCAATACCACCAAGAGCACCACCGCTACCTCCAGCTCTGCCTGCACCGATGGACGTAGACGAATACACAATTTAATTTATGTCGCATGAGTGTGATCGTTTAGGCGCTGTTTGGATATTAGGAGTGTGTTGGACTGTGATATGAACATTTGTTTTGTTGCTGTTTCTTGTAAAGTTTTATTAATTAATAAAATAAATTTTGTTGTCTTTTTTTATAAATGTTATGATTGTTGGATAATGTATAAAGTTTCTTTTTGCTGATTCATTTTTCAATACACTTGATGTTAGTTTTAAGATTGTTTCAATAAATCTGACCGTTTGTATTGACATACTTGTTTTCATTTTCCAGTTTTACACATAGTGTTAAGATCATTCACTGTTAGACTCTTTGCTTTTTGAAAAATACTAAAGATATCAAACTCTTTTCACTTTAAAGTAAAATATAAATGATGAGTCTACACAGAGGTGTACAAATACTGAACTATCAGACTCTTTTTGAAAGTAAAATACCAATCTACTAGACTCTTTTGTCTTTGAAAGTAAACATGTAATGTTGAGTCTTCGCAATGGTTAAACAAAAGTGCTCTTTTCAATTTGAAGTGTAAAACTTTTACATGCTATGTCAAAGATGTGCAATGACTAAACTAACAGAATCTTTTGACTTTGAAAGTGAAGTACTAAGTTACTAGACTCTTTTGTCTTTGATAGTAAATGTAATGCCGAGTCTGCAGAAAGGTTAAACTATTAGACTCTAAAAACTTTTACAAATGCACTTTTGACTTTGAAATAGTGAGTCTCTTAAAAATTGAAACTTACATGCGAATGACAATAAAAGAATTATGTTTGTTAAGTGCTAATTTTTATTGCAAGAAAGGAAATATCTTAACATACAAGAGAAATATTGTTTTACAGTCCAGTTAATAGATGTGAATAGTAAACAATAGTAGTGTTTACATAATTTAGTGAAGTCTTCTGATCATCGCATCAGTGTGAACAGTGGAAGAGTCGTCAAGGCGCTGCACAGAGTCAGTTGACTTACGAGTGGAAGTCCCAGAGGCAGTAGAAGATTACTGTGGAATCTTAAAAACTTTAGTTTTAATACAGAACAAAAAGCATACTTAAATGAAATGGAAAAGTATCAATGTAACACATTGTGTGTTATATGTAAAATTTAAAATGAAAATACAAATAATGTTCAATATGAAAGTATTTTTAACAATGTTAAAAAGAGTTGTATTACTATTCATGACTCATAGCAGCACTGGCCGAATGCCTCTACTATTTTGGATTGCCGCGGATTCGCCGTGGATTGCCGCGGATTTGCCATACAACAAATGTTAAAAAGAGTTGTATTACTATTCATGACTCATAGCAGCACTGGCCGAATGCCTCTACTATTTTGGATTGCCGCGGATTTGCCGCGGATTGCCGCGGATTTGCCGCGGATTGCTGTGGAGAAGTCTATCATTCTGGTATGAGCAAAAAAAAAAAAAAAAAAAAAAAAAAAAAAGTGAACCAGTTGTACCAAAGTCCTCTACTGTTCCGCCGTGGGTGGTCCCGCCCTACCTTACCTTCGGCTTTTATCCCCTACTCAAATGGTTCCTTTTTGTTGTCCTTAGTCTGGGTTTTTAAATAATTTACGATCTTCCTATCATATACTGTATTTTTGTGCAATAGGATTTAAGAAGAGAGTGTCCCTGAATTCTCTTAGAGGGGAATTAACTAAAACATACCTTAAACCTTCCTCGCCTCTAACCGGCCTCCAACCATCCTGAAACCTTCCTTAAACCAGCCTCAATTGATAAAAGGAGTACAACTATATCAAAACAAAACCCCCACACCCTATTTGTTTGATTTTCACAGAAATACGTGACTATATCATTTAAAACATGTGATTTTCAAAGTTCAAAAAATTAAACTATACTATAGTCCGTTTTTTTTAAACCTGATCCTTCGAGGGAGAGATGGTGGAGGGGGTTTGTTTATCCTTGCTTTTATAGCATTGGCTGAAGCCTTTTGGTTTTTTTGTTGTTTTTGTTTTATTTCACTGTTGCATACCAGCTGGTAATTTCACATGAGAACATATTGTGCATCAGTTTTAAAATATTATTGGCAACAATGTTTTTTAACCAGTTTACTTTAGAACTGTTACTTTTGAACAAAGTCTATATTTGGCTTTAAAACATAACAGCTGACTAGGAATTACTGAAAGGTATTATAAGTTATAAAAAATGTTATTGAAATAAATCTGTTACTCGAACATTTTTGTCACGGTTTAAATGTATTGTTTACAGTTTCAAATTTTGTGATTACAATTTAAATCTTTCCCCCACCCCAATCTTCTTGAGAAGGATCAGGTTTAAAAAAACGGACTATAGAGATCGCCTCCTGGTCGAAATTCGACCAAAATTACAGTTGATCTGGACCCAAGAAGTTTAAAAACATCTTATAACTAAAACATCTGTTCTTCCTGTTTTCCTATCAGTTGTTTTTTCAACAGCTGTATAATGATTCAATTAATTATCCTTCTCCATAAGATTAACATTGGAACTTTGAAAGCCTGTGGGGCGTAGCCCTGGATTCCGATGTGAATTACAATTTGATTCTGCTCATCTACAGGATACCTTTATAACAGTATGCACGGATTTCTCCTACGATGCACTCGAGCTGAGAAAAAAGGAGGAAACGAAACGAAACATGCTTGCCTATAATATAAAGATTTCACGGCAAACACTATTAAAAATGAATATAGAAACATAAAAAGTTACAAAAGTTTTTGGGGAAATATGAGACAGTTGGTAGACATTTTGGGTAGACCCAAATGCCACATATTTGCAAGGTAGCAATTCAACATATGAAGTGAAGACTAACCAGCAGTCCAGAACCTGCTATTTAGGCAGAGATTAAAATTACGATTGAAGACAAATTATATTCATTCGGAGATAGTACAGTAAAATTGGGGTTTTAGATCGGCAACTGATGTGCATTCCCAAAAATTTGATAAGAGCTACTTTTAAGCACTATAATTAAAGATCCGATGAGTCCCCAAAAAATAAAGTTGTTTTTCACCTATAAAACCACTTTTCAAAATGGCGGTTTTTTGTAATGGGATACATTTTGAAAAATTTAGTATTTATTTTTATTTTTCACCTGCATTTCTCAATATAATGTTGTGACACCGCCACCGATAATTTTTTAATGGGAAGTAGTTCATTATGACCGGTCGTTAATTTTTGGCCGCCATCTTGGATCCGCCATATTGGATGAAAGCTATTTTTTTGTAATATAAAGATAGTGTTGTGACACATCATTTCAAAGTAGATTTTTACGCTGATTACAATGCCGCAATCCGTTTTTGAAAATCTTGGTTCGTTTTAAAGATACACTCAAATAAAAATTTAGCCCTATGAATTTCTTATGGACATTTCGAACTTTAAATTTATTTTGCATTATTTTTCTTTTATATCTAGTTCTAATTGTGGAATTCTGTTCATTGTGACCTTAAAATACTCAGTAATATTCCTGGCATTAATTTAAGCTATTTTTCTTTCCATTTGGAGGATATTGAGACGAGTTATATCCTTCTATTTAATAGAAACTTCAATTTTTTTAAAATTCGCTTTTAGTTTAAGATTAATATATCAAGATCTAAATAAGACACAAAGTTAGTTCTGGTCTTAAAACAACTAGTACATCAATGTCTTTATTTTGAGTTATTGGCCATTGAAATTCGTTGGATATTAAGTGGCTTATAACTGTCTAATCAACATAAAATTTATTGGTTCCTGAAATTCTTTTTCAGTTAAAGACGTACAACTCAAGTTGTAAATGAGATTCAAGGTTCGTTTTGGTCTTAAATTACACGGTATATTATTGGCTTTAATTCCATATATTGATTGTTAAAATTGGATACGTTTAAGATGTGATATTATACACTTTTCAATAAAAAATATTTCCATTTCTGAAATTTGGGTAACGTTTAAAATTTACAAACCGTTTCAAACCAAGCCAATTCGAACGAACAAAAACTCCAAAGAAGCCCATTGATCCACTGAGTGATCTGATACCAAAATTAACAACCTATCTCAATTAGAACAGGATATATGAGGAAAATGAGCAATAAATATATTCAAATTTTGAAACGTCCATAAGAAATGTATGGAGAAGAATTTTAATTTCCGTATATCTTTGAAACGGAAAAATATTTTCAAAAACGGATTGCGGCATTGTAATGAGCGAAAAAATCTACTCTGAAATGATGTGTCACAACACTATCTTTACATTAGAAAAAACCAACTTGTATCCAATATGGCGGATCCAAGATGGCGGCCAAAAAATAAAGACCGTTAAAAATAAAGTATTTAGTACCCAACAATTATTGGAGTTGGTCCCACAACATAATATTGAGGCGATGCACGTAAAAAATGAAAAAGGGAAGCTTTTTTAAAAATTTATTTCATTACAAAAGAACCGCCATTTTGAAAAGTGATTTTATAGGTGTAAAACAACTTTATTTTTTGGGGACTCATCAAATCTTTTTTTCTAGAGCTTAAAGGAAGGTCTCCTGAAAATTTCATGGACGCACATCAGTTGCCGATCAAAAGGTTGTTTTTGGCCTTATTTTACTGTACTAAGACTTCAAAATATTTTTTTCATGAATATTATTTATTCAGTTAATCTAGTTTATAAATCATATTTATAAGCCTGCTACTTATAGTTGTCACTAATATTACCCCAACAATAATTCTTATTCTATGCAGTACTTCTGAGAATGTTTATACAAGGTTTATTGGAGCATATTTCTTGGTATATTTGTTACTAAATCTATATTTTGTTTCATTTACTAATATATAAACTCAATCACATGTAGAACGGAAAGAGGTAGAAGTATGCAGCGAAAACAAATTAGTTAGCTAAAATGCTTATAGGTCCACACAATTTACAGTACTAATATACAGCGTGTCCAGATTCGACTGCCAAAAATTTTCCATGTTCATCTGCAAGCAAAAATAAACAAAAAAGATCATTTAAACATTTGTTCTAAAATGCTCCGTTTACCCGCTACCCACCATTTTGTTTTTTACACCAAATAACTTTTATTTCCGTAACGGATAGATGGATTGGGTTCATATTTGGCATGGACCTTAACTAAAACAATGTTCATTGAAAGAAATAAATATTATTTTGTTTCAGAGTGTGTTTTCAAAATGGCGGCCATTTTAAACTTTCAAACGTTTTTCAAATGTTTTGCACACTAGTAAAACTGTTCAAAAATTTCTGGTTTTTGAGATATTTGAGTTTGAAAATTTAAAATATCAGCCATTTTTAAAATACACACTAGAAAAAATAATATTCTATCTTTTGATGAACATTGTTTTAGTTAGGGTCCATGCCAAATATGGGCCCAGTCCATCTATCCGTTACGGAAATATAAATAAGTGTAAAAAACAAAATGGCCGCTGGCGGGTTAACGGAGCATTTTAGGACATATCTTTACATGAACATTTTTGTTTATTTTGGCTTGCCGAACAACATGGAAAAGTTTCGGATACTCGAAACTGGACACTCTGTATAATGATAAATTTTTTAATAAATAAAATACAGAAAAGAAAATACGGTACCAAAAAACAACTCTTAAGTCTTCTTACAGTAAAAGAACTACGCACTGTTAATGTTTCTTTGAGTGCTGCAGTTATTACACTGTTCATTATTCATTTTTATAACTGAAAAAACCACTTTGTGTTTTGTGCATTATTTTTCTACCGCGTCTATTTTTAATGAAACTTATAGATATAATAAATAAAATTATAGGTATAAAATATTTCAATTCTATGCTAAAAGTACAGTTAAAATATAAAATGTCCATAATATTTTATTCAAGAATAATATGAAGAAGTTGAAGTAATTATAATAAAAATTGGTTATAACAAAATGCACTCCCCTTTAGTTTCACAAAATGTTAATATTTTTTACAGATAAGACATATTGTTAGTAAGTACCAGGTTAACCGAGCCTTGCTTGTTGGTTTTACAGTAATTCACTTTTGTTATAGTGTCATGGTAATCAAGCTATTAAATCTACCAGACTCTTTACAGATAACAGTTGTTAAAAAAAACTGCTTAAAATTTATAGTAGTGTCAAATTGTTGGTGCTGGCCCAGTTCAAGGTCACCTGAGGGATGACGTCATCGAGGTCAATGACCTCACCGATGACGTCATCGATGACGTCATCGATTGCGTCATCGATGACGTCATCACCAATGACGTCATTTCTATGACGTCACACCCATGACGTCACAGAAATGACGTGCTGATGACGTCATCACCCCTTACGTCATCAAAATGACGTCACCGACGCCACTGAGGTCAAGGTCACGCCGAAACTTAAAATTTTTTGGCACTTTTGCCGTTTCTCGCACTACGCTCCGAGTTTCAGTCAGAGTCCCCGTGACCTTGACCACTTGGAGCGAATTTTCGACGAGAAACGGCAAAAGTGCCAAGTTAAACTCGAGTTTCTGACATGACCCTGCCTAAATGGGCAATCGGTTATCCCTCAGGTGACCTTGAACCAGCACAACACCAACAATTTGATATTACTGTGACCTTGAAAAACCTAACAACGGAGCGCCGACACCGATGCGCACCCCACGACAGCCACCGAGTGACTGACTGTCAGGCTCTGTGTACTCTAGGTATATGGGGAAGTGGAGGGGGAAATCTCAAGGTCATCCAAATGGAGTTTTAAAAAAGTTGAAGAGTAGAAAGACTACTCTTGTGCTTCCTGGGCGACCTCATCAATTTCCAACGGATCTGTAAACCAATCCGATCTGTAGCGGCAGGAGTCCAGAAAACAGGTGCACCACCCATCAGGTTGTCCGTAGCACTTCCGACAATTGGTAAGATTGGAGAAATGAAATTTAATACACCGCTGCGGACAACAAGTGTAAAAGTAGTTGGATTTGTAGATTTTGAAAGTTTGTAGTACCGGTGGTGGCAGCTGTTGGTTCTTGCATCTACACCTGCAACATCCGAAGCATTCACATTGCCGGCAGGCCAGCCCGTCCACTTGCCATCTTGGTAGTAGGAAACACTTGCCCTCGCAGCAATAGGTTGTCCCTGTCTCTTCCTCCCAAAGCTTCTTTGCACAATGGACGACGCCTTGTATCTCTAAACACTTATGCTCGCAACATGAGACACGCTTAGTTTCCATACTTGATGTTGCTTTGGCGAGGGAGCAAGATGAAGTGATGCCGTGGCCAGCAGGAATGGAGCTTATATAAACTAAGGTGAGTGGAGGGGGAAAGGTCAAGGTCATCCAAATGGAGTTTTAAAAAAAGAAAAGAGTAGAAAGACTACTCTTGTGTATCTATAGCGATTTCATTGATAGTGAGTGCTTCTGTATGCCAAGTTGATCTGTACTGACAGGCTCCTAAATAATGTTTGCAAAAACCTGCAAAATGATTGTTGCACAATTTGCAGCCAGTTAGCTGTTTTAATGTGAATTCAATGCAACGTTCAGGGCAACAAGTGTACTTATGCCCTCTCATCTGGTACACATGGAATGTCTTCAACTCCGGTTTCGGCTTCTTCCAAGACTTGCACTTACACATGCATTGACCAAAAGCTTCACATTTTCTACACGCCAGGCCATCCGCAACATCAATGTCATTCGGCCATGAAAAACATTTCCGTTCGCAACAGTAGTTGAGTTGACTCTCCATGTTGCTGTGGTGAAGGTGCGCGATGAAATGATGCTGCAGTCATTGAGAGTGCACCTTAAATAAACTCAGTGGAGGGGGAAAGGTCAAGGCCATCCAAACGGAGTTTTAAAAAAGATAACTAGTCGTCCTCCTCCTCCTCCTCATCCGTTGTACTTAGAGAGCTGTCAGACGAAGAGCCCCGTGCAGGTGCTCCCCAGATGAAAAACAAATCAATTTTAAAACGTAGACCAGGATCTTGCATCATCAATTCCTTTAATTTGTCACATACTAAGTCGACCTTGTGTAAGGTGTCAACAACAAGCTTCCAATTCGTTGGTTCAATATAACTTGTAGTAGAGTCTGCCTCGCTGATAACCACATCCTCCGGCCGTATTGGAGTGTAAAGATGTGTAAAGTTCTTTGGCTGTAGCTGAGGTTCAGGCTGGCTGGAAGTGGAAGGTTGAGTGTGGACCCCTGTCGCATCGAAATCCATAGTCATTCTACATTCAATGTTGGGGTTTTCGTTTAATACATACACCAATTTCTCATGCAACATATCCACTTCTGCCGAGTCTTGCAGATGAACATTCCAGGAAAATGGCCATTCTTCATCCGTAGTGGAGTCAACTCGAGAAAGAGTGCTGTCCGCCATGATAGCTAAGCAAGGAATGATGTGAGCTACAGACTGTGGTAACAGTATTGAAAAGTAGAGGGGGTAAACCAAAAGTACGTGGAGGGGGTATTTTCAAGGTCATTTAATTTGGGTTTTAAAAAAAAAGGAAATAGTGGAGGGGGAATTCTCAAGGTCATCCAATTTAGGTTTTAAAAAAAAAAGGAATGAAGCTTACTCCTCTTCAGCCTCGTTGTCCCCTGCATCTTCATCAGCCTCATCTTCATCGACGTCAGACTCGCCGTAAGGATAGATCGGGGACATGGGCGAATATTGTGGAGATTGTTGACCGTTGTTGTCGTCCCCTTGCATTCTAACTTGGGACCAATCATAATTTAAATTCATTTGTATTATGATCCCAGGGTTGTCCCGCAGTATTTCCTTCATACGTTCGCAAATTGACTCCAAATAGTGTACACTATCGACCGACAGTGTCCAACCCGTACTTGTACCGACATCAGTAGTGGAGTCAGCTTGGCTGATGGTGTTGTTGTCTGCCATGGTTGCTTGTCGGACAAGGAATGACGGTTGATGTGATGCTCATGCAGGAACATGGTGAAGTGGTGGGGGGTGTGGTGGAGTAGTGGGGGAATTTTCAAGGTCACCCAAACGGAGTTTTAAAAAAAGGAAAACTTACAAAGTAACATTGAAACTTTCCAATTGATGGTGGCGAGCGTTTTCTTCTGCAACCTTGCCGACACATGTGACTATGCCGTACAGTATGAAAAGTACAACCATAATAAGGCCGAACAATAAAAGATAGCCGTTGACTATCATGATATTTTCTGAGTGGATCTGTTTTCTTCTTATCGCCCTCTCCTGCATCCTCTTCTCCAACTCGTGGACGAAGTCACAACATGCGTGAGGACACCTTTCATCTGTTGGTAGGTTTGCCATTGTTGATGTTGTCGGTGTGGCTGTTGAAGATGGAATGAGGTTTCCAATTGCGATGTGCCATGTACACCAATAGTCAAGTGGTGGGGGTAACAAAGCAGTGGAGGGGGAAGTTTCAAGGTCATCCAAATTGTGTTTTAAAAAAAACCTATCTTGTTACTGAGCTTATATGTCAGTAACAAGATAGGTGTTTCTGCTCTTTTACTTCTTTAATATAATGAAAAAATATACATATTCTACAATGGTTAGGACAAGAAATACAACTGCTAGTCAGCTGAAGTAGTCCAAGTTGTCTGGCTCGGTCTTCATGGACGCTGGTGAGGAAGCCGTCGAGGAGTGTCCAGGCTCTTCCTTTGACTGCCGGGTGTTCCGTATATTGCAAGCGTAAACTTGCACATTTATACGGTAGCCTCGTGCCACCATCAGCTGCAACTCCTTGTATAAGTCGTTTAGCTCCTGCTGAGTCTTGATGCTCACCTCCTCGTAACTTGCGCAACTAACGTTCAGAGACATCTTGATGTTGCTAGGTTGGCTGCTGGAGTAGAAATGAAGCCGAGGCACAGCGCTTGGAGGTACATGAAAAAGTGGTGGGGGTAATAGTGGTGGGGGTATAGAAAATCCAATTAAACAGTTCTAAACTTTTTCCATCGATACAATGGAATGGAACAAATAGCGCAGGTGTCCTTGTAATTTTCAAATCGAAACAGTGGCGCTAGAAATCCGAATTGTTTTATACCACCATCCTGTACGAATCGCCGAAGGTCTCTGACGGCGGCCTCGCCACAAGGCCTACAAAACTTTTCCCCGTCGTGGAACTTATACCAGGAGTATTCCGAATACCCTGTATTTTCCCTCCTGTAGCGTTTGACATCTTCTTTTATTGTTAGTGGGATGTTGTCTTGTAAACATGTTGGGAACAAGTCCTTGTGAGTTATAACTCGTTGTATGCAAAGCTCGTACAAGGTGCTCATCGTTTGCTAGTTGGCAACAGACTGACCGTTTTTCGCATCCAAGCAGGTTTGAATCCTAGTGCGGTAGTGGGGGTAATTACAGTAGTGGGGGTAATTGTGAAATGCAAAGGTCAAAGGTCAAGGTCACCCGCGAAGTTTAAAAAAAAATGCAACATATCAATACGTGAAGTCTGTCACATATTGATATGTTGCATTTTTTGTTTTTTTTTTTATTTTTTTTGTCTTTTATGATTTGTTTATTTATAAAACATTACAACAACAACATATGTACAACATTAAAACTTAAATCTAACACTGCTGCTTGTCAGCGATGTGGATGGTCAACTCTGTAGAATTGCTACCCGTGCAGCCGTGGGACACCAGGTATAGACACCCGGGTTGAATAGAGCGAAGATCCTCGTTTTGTAGAAGATGGACGAATCTCTTGGGCAGGTACACCTGGAACTTTGGTTCATCCCCCGGAGTAAACGGTGCCTCGCTGAGACTGCAGCAGATGGCCTCCCCAACTGTAGTCTCCATCTTCTTCATAGCATGGATTATGTAGTGCTTCTCGTCTTTTAGTTCCGAGCACTTCTTTACAGGTAATATTGTTGACTTGGAGTGAGCATTGAACTGCTCGACCAAAGTCTGAAGGAACTGGTGAGATGCCATGGTCAGGTTACAGATCGTCTTCTTGCTCGGAGATGTTGTCGTCTCGGAATCTCGAGTAATACTCATGCCAGGTCCCTGTCTGCTCCCCACTTATATACTCTCCGTTACCCCCACCACTCCCCAATTCCCCACTTTGAAGGTAAGAGGCGAGTTTATAGGCATTTTTCAAAGCGCAATGTCTATCTTTATCATGTTCTGGGCTTTTTGTACAAATACATATGGTTTCCAGCATGTATTGATAATTCTTATCCAATTCCACATCATTAACCGGAACATGAGTAAATCCTTCGATCCATCTTTTCTTTTCCAGCCCCTTTGTGTAAATATTGGTAAACTTGTCTGAAAAGTGATGCATAATGTGATACAAGTCCGTGTAACTTGTAAATCCATCATACCAATCGATATGATGGAAGTGTTTTGAAATCCATCTGTTGGTAGTAGCGGCTTTACTAGTTAAAGACGAATAAGAACATGGTGGTTTAAATAAAAACGAATAAGGAACACTTGTATTCATGTCCAAAAACACAAGTTCTTTTATAATGAATCTATCATCATTACCACGAAACGCTTGAAACTCAATAATACCAGGCTTGGACTTTACTTGTTGTTCTTCTCCCTTGTCCATTTTGAAGGTCACACGTCTGCTCATTACGAAGTCAGGAGGTCAACTGATTTCCACACCACGGTAGGTACTACTTTTATACCAGGCCGTACAGTTGTTGGCGCGTTGGTGTATATTTAACGTGGGCACCGTCCCCAATAGGCCTAACCCCACAAAATGTTGGCTATTGTTTTAAAAACTAACCATTGTCATTTAAGTTTCCATCTTTATATTTTCCTTATTTTCATTTTCATCACTAACACTTGATTCTTCTCCTCCATCTTCCTCTTCTTCCTGTTTTACTGATTTCTTATGTAGTTGAGCGTACTTTTCCAATTGTCTCCACATCTGTACTTCATGAGGAACTCTATTAAATATAGAAGTATCCACAGGTCCGTATAATATAGGTGCGTCCGGTTGTTTGTCCAAAGTGTCTTCCAGATAATCTTTAATAATCGAACTTGAAAACACCAGTTGTCTCAAGTATCTTGTTATAGGTTCAGTAGCACAAGTTAAAATGAAAAACTCCTCTCGATTAAGTTGAATTTTGTTATCATGTCTTGTTGTGTCTCTAAACCGTAGCTGATGATCACCACGTTGTTTAATGATATCAATTTCCACATTTGAATCCAAAAGTCCTACTCTTGTCTTTCTTCCAAACATGTTACTACTTAAATAGCATTCTAGTAGATGCAAATGTTTCATAAACGATTCCCAAGCACTGTCCGTAAACAAAATCATTTTGGGTCCATGAGTTAAAATTACAGTAGGGGAATAATCTGTAGATTTCATAACACCGATTAAAACACTTTTATCCAAACTGGAAGAGATTGGGTAAAATATTCGCAAAAATACCTCACTCAATATGTTTGGAGAAATATTATCTTCAATATCCCTTTTTCTCTTTTGTATAGTCTTTCTTCTTTTACCTTTTTCTTCAACATTATTACTGGCGTGAAGTTGTCCGCAAACGTTTTGTTCACCTCCTTCCTGGTGACCTTGAGGATCTAAAAACTCAGATATCTCCTTCTCAATATCTACCACATTTTCAGGTGTACCACTAGGAGAAGCCATATTGAATACGATGCTACCCATACAACAGTAGGCAACAAACTGATGAGGAGCGGTCTGTACGCTCTGCTTTTATACTCGCGGAATGAAACAAAACCGGTTCTTACAATACATTTTTAACAATTCCAGTTAAAGGTGTGTATGTTACGATTTTATCATGTAGAATTAAACAGTATGCAGTTGTATTAGCCGGTATAGCATCGTTGAATTCCATTTCTATTTTTATATCCACACTTGAAGACTTTACTGATTCATTTTGTTTAGAACAATCGATTACAACTATTGGGTAGGCATCGAAATATTTGTCAGGTGGTAATAAAGGTGTATTTGTTTTACCGTAATATGAACTTTGGAATCTCGCGTACATATCGTACAATATACTGTATTTCTTCTTAGTGAATGACACATTTAAATTGTCGTATGGAAAGAATTGTGAATTTAAATAAACTTTAATATTTTTCAAGTCACAATGATCAAATTGTCCTGCATGTTTAGTAATGGCGTCTCTTCTACCTGTTTGTAAACCAAATATAATATACCTGGCTCGTTCTACATAATTCGATGTTTTAACAGTCCAAGTGTGTCGATCCGTAGTAGGTAAACTGGGATGCTCATGAAATTCCCAACTTCTAAATGGAATAACAATATCACGATCGGCTTTTAATTTTCTTAAAAGTAGCATTCTATGCTCGTCAGCCAATTTAACATGTGGAACTCTCCATACAATTTTGTCTAATTTTAATTTCCATTCTAAAGTCGCATCTGTAGTAGCATCTGCAGCTTTAATAATGTCTTTATCGTTAGAAGATCTCAACAAAACTAATTCTTGTTTAACGTTTAATATTATTTTCCTATAATCTTCAGCAAAACCAAGCAGCAAACGTAATGGAATATGGAAATCAAAATATCCATTTGGATTTGGAGTGATCGTGTCAATCGTAGGTAATACCCATCCGGCAGGTTTAAGTAAATTGGTTTCATTGGGTGTTATAGATGTTAATCCTTTTAAAGTTGTCGTAATACCTACTTTTTTAGTGGAATCAACTGTTACACCTGATATTTCATATCTAATTTCATCAAATAGGAAAGCCATAGGATTATTTATAAATGGAACTGTTGTACCAACAGTAGTACCGTCCTTTTTAGTAACTTGTCCTTCAATATACAAGTAACTTTCACATGGTAGTGTGTAAATGTCTTGATTTTGTATGGGAATACGGATTTCATCGTTATTGTTTAATTTCGATGAAGTGTAAGGGTTGTGGGTGTGATATTCTTTTTCCCATAGGGTTTCGTCGAATGTTGGACCCTGCGCTATATCCAGTATATCCATACTCGGTTAATTTTAATCCAATTCTCTCTAAGAAACGAATGTTCTCGCGTGTTAACTCCTCCACAGCTGAAGAGCTACTAATGCGGTTTCCCGTAGGTTGTTCGCTTTTAAATGTTAAACCCATGGTTTTGTATTAAAGTGTCGATTTTAAATGTAATCTAATCGTAATAGGCTCTTCTCTGAAGTCTACCAAGTTACCGTCTTGATCCAATACGCTCAACACGATGTCTGAAATGAAAGTGGTGTTCAACGGTAGATATACCAGGTTTTGTGGCTTTTCAACAATTTTAAATCCAGGTGGTACACTTGGGTAAAAAGTATGTATGATGTGGGTGTTAGCCCCATCCCTGTAAGCACCTTGTATAATGTTACAAGTTATGTCTATACTATTGACTTTTAATATTGTTACTGTTTTCTTACCGGAATGTGTTACATCTGGTTCTAAAACAGGCTCATCGTTGGAAAATCCTAATAAATCACCAATTGAGTTTGGTTGAGTGAAATCTATATAATATTTGGAAGTAATTTCAGCTTTCATCGTATTATTATTACCTTTTAATGTTATATTGTCTTTTCCCATTTTAGTTTGCAAAAATTCATTTATATGATCAATTTCATAAGAACCTGTGGGTAACCTGCACTCTTGTAAGTCTGTAAATTTTCCACTGGCATCCTTTCCCTTATAATAATGCAATATGTTATTTTTACCTTCCGTAACATTGGGAATAGAGTTGTACGTTGTAAAATCCAATAGTGCCGCCTCCCAAAACCTTCCTTTTTGCAAGCGTAACGCTGGAAAAAGGATACTTCGTAAAGTGGACGATTTTCCTGTTAATGATACCGTATAGGAAGACATCTCAATAGTGACTGATACTTTTAGCTAGAAATTCCAAACATAAATGGCCGCATATTGAAGTATTATCAGGTTGTTCTCTTTTATAGTTATAATATATGTTTTTAGCAGATTTAAAGTAATTTTGAAGTTCTTTTGGTGGTGGCAAATTACCGAAACTATCAAAATAATATACATTGTTATTTAGTTTCTTATAACAAACCCAATGGGTGCCAGGCCCTTCAGTATTATCCAAATTTACAATTCCAGTCTCATTTTGCCACATTTTCTTTGGTAAACTGTCTTTCATAAACACACCGCGGAAAAATGGTATTTTTAAACAGGAAATATATTTAAATAATTCAATATTGGTTAATGCTTTATGTGGTATGACCAATTGATTTCTTTCATTTAATATGCACGATAAGGTCTTAGGTAAAGACCTGCCCCGTTTTTTACCATTGACCATACGGTGGGCTTCTTCCTGCCTTTTCTTGTAGATCGTCGTCTTCTTTTTATATTTCCTCCATGTTTTCTTGTGGTTGACCTCCTTTTTACTCTCCTTCTCCTCCTTCTTCCACCTCCTACTGCTGTTTTAGCCTTCATACCTGCTGTTACTGCTAAAGCTGCTGCTTTTTCTGCTATGCTAGCGTCACTTGATTTTACTCGTTGCCAAGCTATGTCCGCAAGCTTTTTGTCAGCTATTGATCTATTTTTTGAATCGGCAAACGTGGAATATGCGATATCGTGTTCTTTACAAGCCTGATCTAACTTGTTTATGCCAGGATCGCCTCTTTCCAGTCGTTTTTTCAATTTAGTTCCTGGTCCGCAATACTGATAACCTCCTGGTATATGAAATTCGTATGGTAATGCGTCTATTGCTCTATTTACTATGGATCCTACTGGAATTTGTTTTAAAGCTTTACTTAACAGAGAAACCGCTGTGGACGTGATCCCACCTCCTTTTCTTGCAGTGTCTCGATATGGACTGATGTACTTGAACGTCATTATTGTCTTTTTATAATGGCAATGTGCAACTCATGTGTTAACTCTATGACAGGTTGCACATAAATGAAGTCATTTATTGAGTTATTTACTTAAATATCAATATCACCCCAATCTGATGATCTAAACTGTTTCGTTTTAGGGTTAATAAAGTATTTATTATAAATTTCTCGTTTAATATACTCACCTCTCATGGATTCAGCATAAGTATTATGACCTGATTTTCCTTGAAGAATATCTGGTGTAAAATGATTGTGTAAATCAAATATCGCATTACCTAAAACTTTTACAAGAAAATTAACAGTGACAGCATTATCTACATGTTCAGGGTCTTTAAGGTTTGTTATACGTTTATTATTACAATTATACACTTTACTATCCTTTAATGATGTTGTAATGGTCTGTCCTACAGTTGCAGCATCATTTGCTTCTCTTCCTTGTGCCAAGTCTCTTATCACTCTATTTTTACATGTAAACCATCTAAAATATCGATCTGGATCTAGATGTACGGTTTGTGATAAAGCAGCTGCATCTTGTTTTTCATAACCCCATCCCATATTTGATAACTTTTTATCCATGCAATCCCAAGCATCATTTTTGTATGTTAATAAATTAAACTTTTCATTACCTTGAACAAATTCATCCCCTTGCTTCGATACTACTTGATCTTGTTTTACAAAAGAGGTTGTTTCTTGTTTTAAGGTTTCCATCATTTGACCCACTGTTGCACCATCTGATGGCGCCGAACCATCTTTAACATTTGCTAAACAATTATTAAAACAATCTATAACCCCTACATCACGTATGATGCAATGATCTTTAATATATTTTAGATTTACAGCATCGTTTTCAGTTTTTGGATAGCCTATATCATTAATAACAAATTTATAAAAAGAAAATCCATCTTTTGTCTTTTCAGGTATCAAAGAATGTAAATAGCGTCTATTTACGCTGTCTTTTGCATCTTTAGGGTCATCTACGTTGGATATACGTTTATTGTTGGCACTATACGTTTTCCCATTGAATTTTAACGTATTTTTTAATTCAGATGACAAATAACCTTTGTTTATCGCATCACCATTTTCATTTGGTTTACCAACGTTGATAATTCTATGATTTTCCGCGTCATATGTGTTATTTTGTAGTTTTAATGTTGGCGATATCTTTTCCTTTAATATTTTTAGATTTATTGCATCGTTTTCATCCGAAGGATCTTTTATGTTTTTTAACCTTTTATTACTCATATCATAATCTCCATCAGGTGTTTGTGGTAAACCAGCACTTCTTTTTAAACTATTGGCATAATATAACCCATCCGAGGAGTAACGTCCGAACTTGTCGACACTCATAGTGCAACTGAATAGTATTCTAGGGAGTAACGCATTTTTATGAGATTACCCCACGGTTTCGGAGTTCATCCACTAAAGCCACCCATTCGTTTTCCAATCCAGTATGACCCGCTTCTTTAGCTTCATGTATTAGTTTCATTCTATCAACCAATTTATTGATATTATTGTAATAAATCACATTTGTGTTATACAGTTTCTTCATTAAACCTGTACCTGTAACAGACTTGTTTCTTTTTCTTGGTTCTGTAGCACTTATATCCAAAGTGGATGACACAAACCTTCGTTTTACAGGTTTTCTTGGTATTATTGGCATTGGTTGTCTTCTCGTTGTTGGTATTAACTTGGATACAAATTCTCTATATTTTAAAGACTTTGATCTAAAAACAGGTTGGTCAGCTGAATACTTCCTCCTGTATGCATTAGTTTGTTCCAAAATCTTTTTATATGCTTCCATGTCTTTTTCTTTAACTAACAATTCTAAAGGCTTATTTTCAAATAATAATTCAAATAATCCTCTTGTGCCCTTATATCTTTGATCACCAACAATAATATTATCATGTTCATCAATGTTTACCGGGCTATTACCAACCATTAAACCCTCTTCTGTTAATCTTACTCCATAACTATGGTAGTTTTTATTAGGGTTTGTTCCAGCTAACATTTTTATCATGTATTTCCTTCCTAAAGGTCCTTTGTTATGAATGTTTTCACCCAACAAGCTTATGTTTGACGGACCTTCCCTTGCTTCTTCTTTTTCCTCTTCACTAGCAGTTGATACAACTTCATGTCCTCTTTTGGCTTTTACTTCATATAATTCTCTTATTCCACTATAGTCTGGTGATTCTAGCTCTCTTTCGGGTTCTCCACCGGTAAAACCACTATATGTAGAGGATTCCGGGTCTTCATCGCTAAAATCTTCTGATTTTACATTTTCTCTTTCAAACTTTGTAATAGGTGCAATCGCATCTCCTTCCAATACAGGTTTAGCAAATTTTTTGTTTAATTGTTTCAAGGGTTCAGTAATAGGTTTAAAAGTAGATTCAAGGAATTTCTCCCTCTCGCTAATACCTAGTTTCAATGCTCTGTTTTTAGCCCGAATAGAATCACTAAGTGATTTTATTTCTTTTACTAATTTTTCTTGGTTAACCATGTTTGTAGCAAGACGTGTTGTACAACAATGAATGTGTTATACCACGTTTAATGTATTAATATAAATTTATCAAATCCTATCCTGTATCGACCATTGTTTAGCGGTTGTTCCTTCATAATTGTTAGGAACCCATACTTTTCAGCCCAAGCCTTTCCACACAACTCTTTAAATCGTTCAAATGTCATATCCGCATTTACATGATCAAAATATATATGTTTTAGGTTGGTTTCGTCCTGTTTAAATACAATTAACATGTTTGCATTGTCTCTAATGAGTTGTTTAGGTATTTTGCTGTAAGTTTGGCCAATATAAATGCTATCTATGTTGTTATGTCGACCCATAGCGAAGTAATTCCTTATTGTGTTTTGGTTTTCACAAGATACATCGTCGAATATAAACACGGAGAATGGTTTAGCTTCTTGTGGCTGCATGACACTCTCGCTTGCATTAAACTTTAAATATTTAACTTCAGGCACATTAGTCAGTATTTTTTCCAATAATTGATACTTTGGTTGTTGTAGTGATTTTGAAAATACATATAGATTGTTAAATCGTAATCCTTTAGGGTTTGTAATCAAATTGAATACTACATTAGTTTTTCCACAGTTGGAAGGTCCGGTAACCAGACAACGAACGGTGTTTGGTAACAAATCGCCATGCTTCCCACTATTGAATTCTGAATTATCCACTGTGAGTTCATCTATATTATTAATAGTAAAACTCTCTTTTTGTGGTACTATCTCCATCCTTTGTAATGGTTCAACCTAAAATGATTCTCTATCGTTATATCAAATCCTTTTTAGGTATCCAAGAATCTTCCGTCTTATTAAATCCTAACCATCGTACTTTGACCTTATCTTTTTTCCGTTGCAACACCTTTTCAACTAAATATACATCGCCTACTGTTGATTTTAACATTTCATGTCCATAAAACCCTCCTTCAAGCAATTGTCCTTTATTATCTTTTAAAATATATGTCTCAGGTACTGTAGGTTGTACTTTGAATACAGTAAAAACCTCATTGGTCCAATTTGGCAGGTATCTTTTACTGAATACACCTTTATATTTACTTATTCGCACTTTATCACCCACATTAAATTTTTTAGGCTTTAGTTTTTCAACTTTTGGTTTAGTATTCGTTTTTATACGTTTTAATACAAGGTTTTCATTTTTACTAGTTACTTGGTTTGGTTTCATCCCGATAGTCCTATGAAATTTGTTATTGTAATCGTTTATAAGTTTTGGTAACATATCAATCCATATGTGCGATCCTCTGTTGGAAAACATTTTATACATTGCACTTTTTAAAGTTCTGTTGAATCTTTCGATTATTGAGGCTTTTACTTCTGAATTGGTTGAATAATGGTTTATATTGTGTTTTTTCATTAAATTTGCAAATTCCTTATTAAAATATTCTTTTCCATCATCTGTTTGTAAATGTTTAATAGTATGTTTGTCTCTTTGTATAGCTGTTTCCATTGCTTTTGTAACACTTTTGCCACTTTTATCTTTTAGTGGTAAAGCATCTGCCATTTTTGAAAAACAGTTAATAACAGTCAATATGTATTTATATCCTTTATTTTGTTTGCTATAAGGAATCATTTCGATTAAATCCGCTTGATATAAATCATTAATTCCTTTTATCACCGTATTTCTTCGTGGAAACTTTCTTCTTGCAGGTTTATGAAGTTCGTTGACAATTTGTTGCTTTAAGTCCTTCATATTGCAGGTTTCAATGTTTGTTGTATCACATGTATAATCACAATGAATGTTGTTTTAAATATTCACATCATTTATATGGGTCAAGGTCATCCAAACTTGTGTAAAAAAATGGGGAACACGGCGTTGGACTTGCCGTGTTCCCTATTTTTTTACGGAAGGAGAAAGGAATAAGGTCGTAGTTGTAGAAGGACGAAGAATAGGTTACTAGTTGATAGGGTTTAGAGAGTAGTGGCCAAAAGGAAGAGTGTGGATTTTGTCGGGCATAATGTGTCTTTTATCATCCCGAGCTGACAACGCTTTTTTAATTTCGGTGACACTGTAGACTTGATGCTTGAAGCTTCGGATATTGTTGAATGTTGCTGATATCGTAGTATCTTCAAACAAACAAGTCTTGTAGTGGTCAAATGTCACGTGTTTTTTCAAATAAGATGTCTTCACTCCTTTTGCTTTCTTCACTGTCGGTGTGTTGTTCTCGTGGTACATCTTAAATGAATACAATTTCGCCATCAGCGCCACTATTTCTTCTAAAGGCATTCCATTTGCTTCATCTTTGAATTTTCCAATTACTTTTTTATATTTTTCATTAAAATTTGGATGGTTTTTCGGATAGTCAGAAAAATCGAAATCTTCTTTGTATGGAAAAGTCCTTAGGTCTTCATACATGTCCAACGTCTTTATCCAGTAGATAAACGCGTCCGTATCCATGTATGCGACTCCAATGTTTTCCCTTCCGTAATGTTTAACCATTTTGTTATAATGGAAATCATACATCAGGGTTTTACTTATATCCAAAATCGACATACCTATGTATAACGGACGGTCCATGACTATTGTTGTTTTCTTCATACTGACAGCGACTAGATTTTCGTTTATAATCATGGATGTTCCGAAATTTGGTTTTTGCACTAATTTTTCCAATTTCCTAGGATCACTCACTAATTTTACATTTTTGTGTTTTCTTTTGTTCTCCAAGGTCTTCCCAAAGATGGCATTGTTCATTAATTTATAGAAGTCCTTTTCAAATGCTGTTGTCGCTGCAGCTCTTCTTGCAGTGTTGGAATCAATATATGGTTTCAACCAACAAGACTGGGTGAATTCAATTGCTCTATGAATTCTCACTATACGTAGACCCAATTCAAGAGCCTGTTGAACTACCCAGTAGTGAGCCACATAGCGATCCTTATTCTCCAAGGTCATCATCAATTTTGGCCATCTTCCTGTCGGTGAAACTTCAGTCTTGGCTAGGAGAGGCAAGTCGTAGTGATGGTCATGAAGGTGCTCCGGGTATTCAAAATCACAGTCCAAAATATAGCCTTTTGGACCATCCTTTGGAATCTGTGAGATGTCTCCGATGGTGGCCGGGTCGATCCACTTGAAGTCAGCGTAGGGAAGCGGATTTGACATTGCCCAACCATAAAGGTTGTTTGCATCAAAATAGCCTAGGTAGACCGATGGTTGTTGCTCGTCGAAGCCGGGGATGTACTTGTTGTTGGCTTTGACATGACGTGTTACAGCTTGTGTCAAACCGCCCCGTACACCAGATTCCATCATGAGCACCATATCAATATCCGTTAGAAGTTCCAGTCGACAGTTGGTTGACTTTAGCATAGCTTGCCATGCTAATCCTGGAGATGTGTACGAGTGTAGAGGGTCCAGTCCATAGGCGGAGAAGCAGGTGTTTCTGAATTCTTCCATCACATCGCACAGCAGAGTTACGTCCAATTTTATATAAAAGTCAGAATATTCCCCTAAGGTTTGAATGTTTAGTTGGTTCCAAACATTACATGCATGATTGTAGTCTTCAACGGAGATTTCACTTTCGTTTAATTTGCTGTTGAAGGCTTCAATCGGCGGTAGACTGGTTTCTTCAAATTTTTCTGTAGAAGTTATGTAATCGTAGGGGAACACTCCTTTCCGTAATACTAGGTCTAATTTATCTTCAGGTACAATTTTTCTGGTTTCTTTTAGGTCTTCTCTTCTTAGGTTTTCTGACAATTTGGCTAAACTAGATGCCATAAATCTGTAAGAGTCTACGAAGCGAAGTTTAATTTTACCTACTGTTTTTGAAAAGCTGATGTACTTTTCCAATGTTGTAGCAAGAACATCAATTTTACCATCATCTCTTCCTAACTCCGGGATAATAAAGTGGGAGTCGTAGCCGCTAAGATTGTGTAAAACGACAGGAATAAAGTTTGGCAGTTTGTAATTTATATTGCATGAATTACAAGCAGCTCCTCTGTATAACCCTGTCAGGTGATCGTGATCTCTTACTTTTGGGTTTTCTTCACTGAACATCTTCTTGCATAAATAGCATCTTGTCGCTAAGTTGTATTCTTCTTGTTGATTTTGGTTTAAAGGTTCCATAGGTACAATATTACCGAACAAGCGTTGAACCTTTCCAGCAATATCGTACAGTTGGTCTACAAAATACTTAGCGGCTTCTTCACCACGGTAGAGTATTGGAGTGGATGTTAAACCATAGTCTTGCAATTGGTTTTCAGACAAGGTTGATTTAACTAGTAAACAAAAACTGTTGGGCTGATGCAACTGATATTTTGTTCTTCTAGTCACTTCGCCGTCCGGCAGCTCCTGTGGTACTAACGTTGATTCAAAATCTGCATAGACCACTATTGGAATTCGGTATTGGTGAACTGTCTTGTTAAATTGTATTGAAGCTCGGGTAGGCGGTGGAAGACTTATCTTTACTTCATAGTTCTCGTTGCAAAGTCTTTTATGTTCCAATAACCAGTCCAATCCTCCACGTCTTGAATCTTTCCAAGAAAAGCAGAAACATCTCTTGCAAACTGTAATCCTATTTACTCTTTTGGTCAATTGTTTTACAACTAACGCTTCAAAGTCTTTTATCCATACATAATGGGAAATTTCACCCTTGGTTATCAATAGCAAATCCGTATGGTTTCTTTGCTCAACCTTTACTACCCGCAAAGGATAAACGTTGTTGGAATCATCCAGACCAAAAACATTGACTGAAACGCCAGGATTTTTCTTTTCAAATTTGTCAATATCTTTTAAAGTAACTGGGTAAGTAAGACCTTGAAAGTTGTAGCGGTGTTCATTTTCGTAATATTCTCTACCAACTCTTTCAGGATGATCTTTAACATACTTGGTTAACATTGCATACTTGAAACATTCATTACCCTCATTTTGAACATTTCTACACGACTTAGTGTTTTGGATTTTCTTTGGTAGAGGGATAAAACTACTACCTCTTAAACCATATCCATGTTTATGAACCCTAACATCCATACCTTCGATTGATGACAAAGTCCATCCAGATCCTCTTCCTTCATGTTCTTGGAGTTTGGTTATAAGTTCCTCCAAGCATTCTTCAATAATATCATCAATGTCGGAGGTGAAGGTAAGGGTTCGGTTTTTGGTAATGAATGCTCTCAATGCTGTTTCACCATCAGTATTGTTAAACATAGCCTCTAACACCATTCCAAATTTAATAAAATTTAGCCTTTGTAATTCTTCCCTCAACGTTTGACCAACAAGTTCCTTAGCCTGGGTTATGAATGTTTCCAATTCCAATTGAACGTTATTAATTTTGAAATGTGTTACAACTCGTCCTGGCAAGGCTGTGGTGCGCAGTTGTCTTACATCTTCCAGTTCTTCTTCTTCCATATCCTCTTCTTCGGTGTCCTCTTCTTCGGTGTCCTCTTCTTCAATAGGTCTTGTAGCAGTAGATGGTCCAGCACCAGCAAATTGGATCACACTAGGTCTTCTTCTTTGCATTTGCTGTAGATAGCTGTCGTAGTAGTCCATCTGCTTCTGATGCTCTTCCAAAAACAGGTCAATTGAGTCTAAGTCTATTTCATCCATGGTAATATCTTCTTTTCTATCTTCGTCTTCATGTAATTCTCTGTGTATGATGAAAAGATCTTCGTCTTGAAAGATTTCCCCACAAATGTCGCAAAGAGCCATTTCAAACAGTTTGGCTTTGAATGCACACTCTGTGAATGTCCACGCAATAATGAGCAGCGCACTCCACCGGGACCCTTTATATCCGAGGCAGATAGGTGGGGAAAGTGACGTCATATGGAAACAGGTTATCACTCATGTGCTAAATTTAGCCTTTACACAACCGTTTGTAATACATTTATCAGTAGGCTTGATAAATTGATGATATTTGGTCTAGATTCAATAATTTGTACAAGTTTTTTCAAAGATGTCTGTTTGAGCAAGTTTATATAGGTCAAGGTCATTTGGAATTATTATTTTGAGCGGGGGATAGAGCACTAAGCAGCATCATTTACTACAAAGTGCTCTATCCCCCGCTCACATTCTTTTTTAACTTTTTGTTTAAACTTTTTACAAGGGTGAAACATCACCATCAGAGTCGGAATCATCCTCATCACGGAATAGGCAGCGATGACAATACATAATTCTTCTGGCAACTAACATCCTATCCATTGGACGATGGGGAGTGTCTTGTTCTTGTTCTTCTTCTTCGATTTCCAATTGGAATTCCATTTCCGACTCAGATGACGACTCTAATGTTTCGTAGGCGTGCAAGTCCACCTCATTGTCCGTTGAACCAGCTTCGTCAGAGTCCGTTTCAATATCCATTATCTCTTCCTCCTCCTCTTCTTGATCAACCGCAGGTAGTTGGTCCTCTACTTCTATAATTTCTAGAGGTATTACCTCCAGAATAGAGACAATCCTGTTGCGATGGAACACGGTGTTGTCAAGTGGAGCCATGGTATGGAAGTGTTGTATCCATCCAATTTGCTTACCCTTTTTATACCCCCACCAACTATACAATTTATGTGGGTCAAGGTCACGTAAAGATACCCTTTGAGCGGGGGATAGACCACTAAGCAGCATGCTAGTCCATTGCCGCAAAGTGATCTATCCCCCGCTCTATTCCGCAGACCACACTCAAGTCCAAGTCCACATCCAAGTCCACATCCATATGTTACACTTTATTATTACTGCCACCAAGTAATTGTCACTCGCACATTTACTTGGTTTTGATAAAGGTACTGCACAAACTCCATATTGGTTGTTTGTTCGTTATACAAATGCATCATGAAATATGCAATCTTATCGATTGCGGCATTGTCCAACGGTTCGCAATTCACAAGTTCCAATGTGCCCTGGCTGGTCTTATCCTCTATAAGTTCCACCACTTCGTTGATGTCTTCTTCCAAGAGGATGAACTCAACACTGAAGCTCTCCATTGTTGTTGTTGATAGTGTCTAGACAAATGCTTGACTAAATACTTTATTCATTAGTCCTACATATATACCAATTTCCCCCTCCTATTACCTATTCCCCCTCTACCTTTATATAGGTCAAGGCCATCCAATAATACCCTTTGAGCGGGGAATAGACCACTAAGCAGCATGCTAGTCCATTGCCGCAAAGTGATCTATCCCCCGCTCTGTATTCCACACAAGTCCTAGTCTTTACACACACATAAGCCCCCCAGTCTTTTACACTTACTCATATACTCTGTCCTCCCTGCCAATTAAGAGTTCCCCATGTTTGCCACTATTTTCAATTAACCTTTCCAAGTCCCAAAACACAATGTCCAAATTAACCAAGTTCGCTCGTCCAATTTGAAACACACTATTCCCCCCAAAGTCACTTGCTCTCACTTGTTGTCCTGTATACTGCTTCTTCTTCCACGCTACAATCACTACCCTACCTTCTTCAACAACCATTTTTTTAACATTATCATACACCTTCTTCAACATCCCTCTACAGTTTAAATAGTTTATGGTTACATACTCCCACTCCTTACCAATGATCAGTGATCCACTCATTTTCTAGCGTTCCACTGGAAGGTTCAAAGCAGAATGAAGTCGGGATGTACAGACCCCCCTCTTTTATACCAGTTAACCGGTTGTCCTTGCTGTAAAGTGGGTCAAGGTCATCCAATGCTACCCTTTGAGCGGGGGATAGACCACTAAGCAGCATGCTAGTCCATTGCCGCAAAGTAGTCTATCCCCCGCTCTGTATTCTACACACACACACACATGTCCCTGTCCAAGTCTTTCATTACATACCCAATATATATTCAGTTCCTTCATCATCACTATCACTCATCACTGCTTCCACAAACTCCACAGGATTAAAGTTAAATTGTTTCAATTGTTCTTTTAAGTTTTCAATTTGTTGGTCCTTTACTTCTAAAACACTGTGAAGGTGTGATATGTAGTCCGCTGCCTCGTTGATGCTTGCTACTCTCGGATCGCCTAACTTCAAGCTGGGAACTACACCCTGCAGCCTGTAGTACGCCATACGCCTTTCTTGCTCCTGCCGTTGACCAGGACTGAGCAAGCCTTGCCCGTCTTGGCTCACCTCCAGCAAGGTCCGTAGCATTGGAGCTTTGCAGGCGTTTGCCCGAGCAACAGTTATGCTGTGGAATGGTCGAGCAGGTCCACGAGTAGCAGGCAGGACGTTGGCAGCACGCCTTCTTGAAGAAGAAGAGGAAGCCTGAGAAGTTTTGCAGTTGGAAGCCATGTTGAAGTGAGGTATTCAGCTAAGCGATACAAAGCAGAATAACCAAACTGCACATCAATACCCGTATATATACACTTATCAGTGGTGGGGGTACTAGCTAGCCTTGGTAAAGTGGGTCAAGGCCATCCAAAAACATTACCAGAACGGGGGATAGATCACTAAGTGGCATGTTAGTCCATTGCCACAGAGTGATCTATCCCCCGCTCTGTATTTCACATTCACGCACACATTCATACATACACACAAGTCCCAGTCCAAGTCTTTACCCACACACCTATCCACTCTCATCCTCACTATCATCACTGTCCAACAGGCTTTCACACTTCTTAATCAGTTTTTCCCATTTACTCCTGACATAAAGTAGCTCCCTGCGAGTATTCTCTAGCATTCTGTCCCTTTGCTCTATCACTTCGTCGTACCACTCGATGATGTTTGGTGGAGTCTGAGTTGATGCATCCGTCGTGGTTGGTTGAGACGCTCCGCTGCTCCGCAACTCCTTCCTCACAGGACCAAAGCCGGAGAATCGGACACGACTTCTTGACGAAGGCGCCGATCGGATTGGTCCAATGCTCGGGCTGGAGTTGGAGGCGACCGGGCCAGAGGTAGAGGCTGGGACGTTCATAGCAGACATGGTGGTGTTCAGCTTAACGGTGTAAAGCAGAATGAGAGGACGGTTGATCACCACTCCTATATATACCCATTTTTAGTGGTGGGGATAACACTGGGGGGGGGGGGGGGGGTTAAAAGAAATTTTGCTTAGTCTTCCCGGTCATCAGTTTTACATACCTTTAGCACACCCATTATTTTGGTTTCTTCAATAACTTTACACACCTCAAACACCCAAGCAAACAGCTCATCTATGTTGTTATAATTAATTTTTGTCCAGTGTTCATACTTATGAGTTTGGTTGTTTATAATACATAGATAAAATGTAGACCCGTCTTGTCTTATACAATACTCAACTTCCATTCTATGCTGGTTTAGTACTTCCCAAGCATTGTGTTGATCTATCAAGAAGTCACCACCTTTGTAATTGTACCGTGACATGTTTACACGGAGCACAGAAACAGACTGAAGCAAATGAACGGCTCATACAAGCTTAGTAAGAGCGTTAGAGTGGGGGTATCACGTGATACACAACATTAGTTGTAAGTAATTTATATGGGTCAAGGTCATTCAAACTTTGAAAAATTTTTACCTCCAAACACTTGTAGCAAGCTACAAGTGTTTGGAGGTAAGTTTTTATTTGTTAATGATTTATTTGTAACTTAGTCTTCACCCTCAAGGACACGGTTTGAGATTGTCCCAGTGACTTTACATCACCGCCAGGTTAAAGTATTATACAAGTCAAGTATTTTTTTTTTTTTATTAGTTGACTTGTATAATACCCCTCTCCCTTACTTTAAGAGGGTTAAGACTAAATTTGGAAAAATAATTTGGAAAAAGACTTTTTAAATATTGTCCAACACAGCCTAACAATTTTGTTTTTTTTTTTTTTTTTGGTGGGCCCATGTCCTAGTCCATTTCCCACACGGTTTCACATCCTTTCCTTCGTATTAGATAGGCTTTAGGTATGAAAAATTCTCTTTGTACCATACGAGGTGGTACTTGCATTGTACAAAGGCGGCCTTCACCTTTTACAACGATTTCTACTTTCTTATTACCTGCTCCATATGTCTGACCAATGAAATAGTATTTTTCATCAACCTTTAGCCTTCTAATATCCCGCGGTTGCGGACCGTGGGGATGTCTGAACTTGAACGTTTTAGGCTTAATGTACAGAGTATAGGGTTTGAATTGCCGAAATTTGACTGTACTTTTGAGGTGTCGTTGGCAGCGATCCCCTTCTGCACAAGCAAGTTTCTGGCAACACAAAACCCCAAACTTACTAGACATCCAAGCGTAATCGCATTTCTTACCCTTGCCAGCAGGGGCTTTAACGCGTTTACGTTTCTGTGTTGGACTCTTTAGCGGAGTGTCTTGGAGCTTCTCTGAATTAGGCTGGCTAGAAGGGATGGGGTTGGAAGGAGGTAGAAGGGGCAAAGATTGTTCAAGCGGGATGGAGCAAACAATTTTGGGCGGGGTAGGAGAGCGTGTTAGGTCTATGGTGGGAAGATCAGGGGAGAAGATGGATTTACGGGGTGGTTTGGTTGGTGTAGGTGGCATGGGGGATATAGGTGAAGGACATTGGGATGTAGTGTATGAGAGGATTTTCCGGGTTCTGCTGTATGGGGTGATCCTCGACCTAGACGTCTCTTCAAAAGCCGCAGACTCCGATCCTGAGTCCGATAGCAGCGAGAGTGCTGGAGAGGCTACCGGGACTCGGCCTGACGACTTGACGAGTTCTCCTGACGATGGCTGTGCACCAGCCTCTTCCACTGTCGCCGGCAATGGCGACAGGCTGGGTATTGAGGCGGGCTGTGGTGGCGGCGGCGGCGGTGGCGGCATCGTCAGGCAGCTCAGGATGTTCGCAGTCATCAGGTATTCCAGGATCGAAGTCGAGGATGATGAGGGTCGAGACGCGTCGGTCGAGGTTGAAGTTGATGGGTAGTTTTTTAGCTTCAGACCCATTTTACCCATTGTAATAAATGAAAAGAAGAGATGTAAAGAAAGAATTGAACGTGTAAAACAAAAGTCTCAAGAGCGAGAGAGAGTACCTGTCCGTATGGGAGCTTGGACCGGAATGAGAAGTGCGTGCAGCCCGGCCGCCTTATATCCCCACCGGGGCTGCCACGCCCAGGATATTAGGGGTGGGGGTGGGGGTGGGGGTGGGGGTGGGGGTGGGGGTGGGGGTGGGGGTGGGGGTGGGGGTGGGGGTGGGGGTGGGGGGGGGGGGGGTTCGCACTTTTTGCGGGGGGGGGGGGGGAGGGTCGCACTTTTTGCGGGGGGGGGGGTTCGCACTTTTAAAAATAAGCCCCACTTGAGGCATTAATGTTTCCATAGCTGAAGCCTCCCAAGGGACCCAACTATTAACAACTCCAAACTTGTGGGTTACAAATACCTAACTGTTATATTTTTTTTAACAGACATTAATGTATTAACTGTGTTAATAAGACCTGACTGTTAAACACTTTGAAAGATTTTACATATTTAGGTCAAGGTCACCAAAAAACTTTAAAAAAATTAAGCCCCACACCCCCCTTTGGGGGTGTGAGGCACTTGGGTTGTCATCGCTGTAGCCTCCGAAGAGACCCAACTATGACAACAAGGCAACATCCAATGTCGTGTACCCTTCGCCACGCAAGACTTGTAAACATTTACTGCATTGTCTTTTCAGTAGTTAACAAAGATTCATTTACATGATTTTGTGTTTCCAGAAGGAAACAAACTGAGGACACCCTAGTGGCTTACGTCCTCGTCCGAGTGCAGAGGCCGCCGCAACCTTTTGCATGCCAGCGTACAAACGGACATGCTCCCAAATGCCATCCGCAACCTTTTGCATGCCTGGCAGGAGCCTACCGATAATTAAAATAGGCTTTACACGGGGGCCTACTCCCGTAACCTATCTTTAATATTTTTCATTTAAAATGCATTGAATTTTTACAAGTCTTTGTAGGTCAAGGCCACACGGACATTAAAAAATTTCGGCCCCCGTACATCCATGGCGAACCACGAATGTTCGGGGGCCTTGGGGACTAAAAACACAAATAGCTAACAAAGATTCATTTACATAATTTTGAGTTTCCAGAAGGGAAACATACTGAGGACACCCTAATGGCTTACGTCCTCGGTCCGAGTGCAGAGGCCGCCACAACCTTTTGCTTGCCAGCTTACAAACGGACATGCTCCCCAAATGCCATCCGCAACCTTTTGCATGCCTGGCAAGGAGCCTACCAATTATTAAAAGTGGCTTTACACGGGGGCCTACTCCCGTTCCCTGACTTTACAATTTACTTTGAGCATTGAAAAAGCTCAAGGGGGGATTGCTAAAACAAGCGTATACACTTTAGAAACATATAACACACTTACAACGTAGTCAATGCTGGAACAAGCACATACACATTAAACACATATAACAAACAGGACACAAAGGATAAAAGACACAGGAGACATAGGGTACAAGTAAAACACTCTCATATAAAACAATTCGCAATACCCAAACGCAAGCGCAATATCTTACAACTAATACAAGTCTTAAAGTTAGAGTAGACTTCGCTAAACACTGAAGGCGCCATTCAATGTTTAGTGATGCCTATGGCGGTCCGTCCCGGTCGTTCACGTTCAACGCGCGGGAGCGGACTGCGAGCTGGCTCTGGCCGGACCCCCTTATATCCCCACCGGGGCTGCCACGCCCAGGATATCAGGGGTGGGGGTGGGGGTGGGGGTGGGGGTGGGGGTGGGGGTGGGGGTGGGGGTGGGGGGGGGGGGTTCGCACTTTTGTCGGGGGGGGGGGGTTTGCACTTTTTGCGGGGGGGGGGGGGTTCGCACTTTTTGCGGGGGGGGGGGGGGTTCGCACTTTTTGCGGGGGGGGGGGGTTCGCACTTTTTGCGGGGGGGGGGGGGGGGGGGTTCGCACTTTTTGCGGGGGGGGGGGGGGGGGGTCAGGTAAGTTAAGTGGGTCAAGGTCACCCACAACACTTGTACTCTAAGTGTTGGCTATACCCCCACCACAACTGGGTCCCTAGGCTGCACAACACCGCTTCGCCAGTATGTCTCCGGCTTCCATGCGGTGCGTCTCGCTGTTCTCTAGCTCTCTATATGTAAGTAATTTTACAAGTTCTGAATGTAGGTCACTACACTTTAACTCTGGGACGATATCGACTTGTAGTATTTCAGTGTTTTGACTCAAGGTCATCACACTTTAACTCTAACACATCGGTTATCGTACCAGAGGTGCTCAATAACCTAACTTGTAATGTTTAGGGTGGCGTTTGCACGCCACGTGGTATCGCCATGAGTGTCCAGTCCAAGTTTTAAGTTAGATTAATTTTACTGTAATCTTTTCCATTTCCGCTTCGTTTTGCCAAAGTATAAGGTGTCGCTTAATAAAGTGGTATTTCTCTAAAGTTATAGGAGATTGCAGGGATAAAATTAGTTTATTTAGGAGACTCTTCATCTTGGAGTTTAACACAATTTCCACTTTGACTTTGCTTCCTCGGCTCTCACAGCCTAAGCTGTACAGAAATGTTTCTTCTAGTGCCAACTCGGGCCAAGAGAACAGTGTGTTGACTGTAGGACAGCTCATGGTGAAGTGATGCGATACTCCAGCGTACCACCTCACCTTCCCCCACCACTGTGACCTTCCCCCACTCCTGCTGTTTCCCCCACCTCTTTTCCCTTGACTCATGCGCTACAAGCAGTCTCTCAGTATTGTGCGGACTTTTGTGAGGTGAAGCCATGTCGCAGGACACTTTAGGTAAGAAACTTAGCCGTGTTAAGACTTTATTAGTTGCTCACTGTCCACCACTCAAAGTTAAGAGAGTTTCAACTTTAGCTAAGTGGCGCAAACTGTTGCGCGGACACCCTAAGTTTTATACCAAACAGACTAATGTCAGTTTTACTGATGAAGATTTGTTTAATATATTGGATGAAATGACTTTTCCTTGCAAAATTCAGTTAGTTACTCCCATTCCTGACAGTTTAGAGTCTTAGTCTCTCAAGCCAATATACCTAGAGTACACAGAGCCTGACAGTCAGTCACTCGGTGGCTGTCGTGGGGTGCGCATCGGTGTCGGCGCTCCGTTGTTAGGTTTTTCAAGGTCACAGTAATATCAAATTGTTGGTGTTGTGCTGGTTCAAGGTCACCTGAGGGATAACCGATTGCCCATTTAGGCAGGGTCATGTCAGAAACTCGAGTTTAACTTGGCACTTTTGCCGTTTCTCGTCGAAAATTCGCTCCAAGTGGTCAAGGTCACGGGGACTCTGACTGAAACTCGGAGCGTAGTGCGAGAAACGGCAAAAGTGCCAAAAAATTTTAAGTTTCGGCGTGACCTTGACCTCAGTGGCGTCGGTGACGTCATTTTGATGACGTAAGGGGTGATGACGTCATCAGCACGTCATTTCTGTGACGTCATGGGTGTGACGTCATAGAAATGACGTCATTAGTGATGACGTCATCGATGACGCAATCGATGACGTCATCGATGACGTCATCGGTGAGGTCATTGACCTCGATGACGTCATCCCTCAGGTGACCTTGAACTGGGCCAGCACCAACAATTTGACACTACTATTTATGTTCCTTTATTTTTGTTTACTTTTAGTTGTTATTTCGTACCAAAATAGCAACCCATAAGACCAATGTTAAAAATTACGATTTAAAGCTTAAATTTAGACAAAATTCGATTTTTCTTAGATTGAGGCTGTTTCTAAACTTATTTTGGGCCAAAACACTCTTAAATGCAAGGTTTAAGCAAAAGTTAACCGCTGGATTTCGAGATCGTGGAACACACATCCCTTCAGACATTGCTCGTATTATAGTATAGGATTCAATGTTTGTTGACACAAACACAACATAACCTCATAATAATACAACTTTACTGATTTAAATTCATAAACAGCTATTCCAATAGGACTTCAACCATTCTTAAACATTCCTCACACAAGTACTTGAGGAAGGTTAGAGGAAGGTTAAAGGAAGGTTAGAGGAGGGTTAGAGGTGAGGGAGGTTTGAGGGAGGTTTGTGAATTTCGCTCTTAAACTATTTTTAACTATTATATTAGGAACGATGTAAAAAAATATATATTTAAAACATTCAAAACCCCACATTTAACTTTATACGATCCATTTTGTTTTTTACTATTATTAATTGTAATTTCCATAACGAATAGTTATATAACATTCATATTTGGCTTGACAAATCATCGATTTTTATTTTTAAGTAAACTGTTCTACCCCGTCTGTATTGAGTAAATGAAAGCCATTTTAAATATTTAATGTAAAATATTACAAAGTAGAAAAATTTAAGTCCAGTTTAAAACAAGAAAGTCAACGACATCATTTATACAAAAAGTATACAAAAATTTTAACGATTATGACCAATTATATAGTGATTGTCATTGAGATTTTTTGTAATACAGAAAAATTTACCATGGCTGTGATAACCAACCTTTTTAACAGAAAAATCAAAATAGCTGTTATTAACTTGTCGATGTACGCAAGTTTTGTGTAAATTTTATAAATTGAAACATATATTTTTCCTTATTATGTGAGGAGATTTCGTTAACTTCTGTTATTTGAGATATTTAAACTTAAAAAGAAAATAATTTCATTTTGAAAATACATCTCAAGAAAAAAATCTTATGCCTGGAAATGAAAATGATCATTGATTTGATAAAAGTACACGCCAATTATTAATTTATATAAATATAAATAAAATAAATAACAATATGTGTTGTTAATAAAACAATTCCATTGTGAAATAAAAATTATTAAGTAAAAACATAAAAAAAATAAATGATTGTGGTTGTAAGGTTAATTTATGTGTTACTAGCCTACTCGGCATGCTTTGCAATGCAAACCTCTTGCCCTACAGGTTTCCTGTAGGGATCTATAACTCTGACAGACCATCGGTTGAACAAGGTGTCTAGTTCGATCCTGAACTGGTTCAAGTTATGTAGTAAACCAATGGTAATTTCAAATACCTATTTCCATATAGGCCTTCTTAAGGCTAGTAGGGCCATTATACTGCTATTAAATCCAAATTCCAATTAAAAATATAGTGTTTATATGTTTAACTGTATTTTTTTCCTTTTCCAAAACTAACCTACGTTTGCTTATTTAGTCAAGAAACTCGGGAAATGAAGCCAAAGACACTTCTCAAGGATGAAGGAAATTGCAAGGAATTGTTAGATGGACATAATGAACATACTAGCAATGAACAGTCAGTAAGAAACATCAAAGAACGGACCTTCGGTAAATATAAATTAGAGTACCTCTTGTATACCACATTTTGAGTTTTAATTGTTAACGCGGCTTAAAGCCGCGTCCGCACTGGACGAACATTCGTGGCAAACTTGTTCGGCGAACACAAAAATAAACAAACATTCTTAACGAACAATTAACCGGGCCATATGATTTACATTCTAAAAGGTTAGCAACGAACAAACAAAAGTTCGGAAGAACTTTGATCGTCGAACATGTTCGGCCAATGCGGACGCGGCTTTATAAATCTTTTGGTTTATTTTTAAAAGAGTGAATGAAAAATACAAAAGGTAAAATAAATTTAACTTCTACGAGAATCATTTGTGATGAAAGTGAAATAAATAGGCCTAAGCTATGTTATGCCAAAACTAACACTTTAAAGCAAATATTGAAGAATATTTTGAATTGTATGTATAAAGCCGCGTCCGCACTGGCCGAACATGTTCACCGAACAAAGTTCTTCCGAACTTTTGTTTGTTTGTTGCTAACCTTTTAGAATGTAAATCATATGGCCTGTTAATTGTTCGTTAAGAATGTTTGTTGATTTTTGTGTTCGCCGAACAAGTTCGCCACAAATGTTCGCCCAGTGCGGACGCAGCTTAACTTACTAATACTGTAAGCCTTATTTTTATCATGAACATCATTGGTTTTATTAATAAATTACACATAAAATCGTGAAAATTGGAATTTTGAAAGGATTTGTTAAAACCATTATTGACAAATAAGAAAAATTAGCTCACCTAGATCAAGTGGAATTTATTTCATTTTGTTACAAAAAAGTTTGTAAATACTTTGAAATACCATTATCATTATTATTTGGCAATAGAAAATCCACAAAATATATAAATTGTACAGACAACAGAAAAAATTTTATAAAATAAATTGTGAAAATTGCGGCAATGAATATACAGAATACCCTGAAGCCAAAAATGAAAGGGACTTGATCTCTTTACTGCTCGCTTTTCAATAGAGCGTTTTCACCGTGTTCTTGAGTGAACTGATCAAGTAAATAATCAGCTGTCTTGAACCTCCTGAAGTTGTACTGAAGGATCCTCATGATGACTTGAACTTCTTGGTAGAGCCTAGTGTCTAGGAAAAAAAACGATTTCTTTTCTATGGCCGGCAGATGATCCATATTTACTATGATTATCGCATCACAGAGGACGTAGTGTTTTATTCCAGGACAATCCTTGAAATCGTGGTCGTCTTTATCCTAGGAAAACTTAAAACTGGTTTATACTAGTTGCGAAGTTGACATTGGGTATAGCAAACGAAGTTGTAATAACACGTGGTACGTCTATTATATGACAACAATAGCATGAGGGAAATTGTCACAGTGGACAAAAATTGTCCACTGTGACAATTTCCCTTCCTTCATGATCCATTAATGTTTTAGATTTCGGGGGGTGAATGGTACGGACATGGAATCCCAAGCCTGAACATGAATGTACAGTCGGTTTGTTGGCTATTTAGAGGGCAGAGCGGACTGCCTGTTTGAGCCTGAAAACCAGTTGTCACAAGAGAACGGGAGTTGGCCCTCTGAATAGTCAAACGACCGTCTGATGTTCCGTCTCTCACCCTTTCTCTTTCTTCAATATCAATTCCTTCCGGGGGCTTTCAAAATGCCCGTTAATGGAAGACGTGCTTAATAGTTTGGCCGGGGCCTCCTTATCCACCAATAACAACAACAATCATTGAACTTGTGACGTCTTTACCACAGCGGAAGCAGGTTTTGCTTCGCTCTGGCCCCTTACAAACCCGAGAGGAATGGCCGTGCCCCAAACAACGCAAGCATCGTTCATAGTTCAATTCTACAATGGCTATTTTCTGCTGGAAACTGTTCACTTTCTAGTCCCAATCTTCCAACTCCGGCATGGTTTGTCTAAAAGCTGACTCACCGCGGCCAGAATGGTTAAGCCATCAATATCCTGACAGTGGCGCTCGGCCTCTGAGACCCAGCCCTTCTACCGTGAGGTCAGATTCATCTTCAAAACAGTCCATCCCATCTCCCCCGTCGATGCGAGTTCCAGAAGAACGTGGCTGTGCGTCAGATTGTCTTGATAAAAGTCATGGAATACTCCGACTAAATCTTAAATTTTGGGTCACCACTAACGTGTACTAAGGTTTTCTCGTGTTTATTTAGATAAATATCGTTTCAGTCTTGGGTTCAAGATTAAGGATCTTATTAGTGCCATTCTTACTGGCTTTATATAATTATATATATATATATACTAGTGTTGATGTAATTTGATTTATATTGTTTTTACAGGTAAAACATTAAATACTAAATTTGGAGGTTTGCAGAAATATGGTAATCAACGAGAATACAACATAGCACAATGTATGGGCTTTATAGTTCAAACATACATAAACTTGTATACCGCAAAGGAAGTCGAGTCGGTCGCTTTAGTTGGATGCTTTGAAAAAGAGGCTATAGTTTTGGACAAAGTTGTGATAGAGTATCCTAACAATGAAATAAATATTATCATGGGGAAAAAAGATGACAAGAAGGAGAAGGTAATATTCATATTACAATTAATAATTTACTCCTTGATATAATATAGTATAGCATAAAAATAAAATCAAAAAGTTTAAATATAATTTATTAGAATTATAAGTTATACAAACAAACCTTATATTTTGAAAAAAGTAAAAATTGTAATGGGCTTAATTTTTTTTTTTCTAAATAAATAGAAACTAATAATGCATTCATCAATTTTAGTTGATTAAATGAATTACTAAACGGAATCCCATGAGTTGCGTATTTTATTATTCTGTATGACTGAAACTCAACTACAGTACGTGAATGTTGGTTATGAAGTGACAGAGATCTATTTTTGTTTACTATCTGGCTTTTAAAATTCATCTGAAGGTAGGAGCTGTTAAATTACAATTCACATTAAAGAACTTGCAATAAAAGTTGGTCAACATGTTTCAAGGGCCTCCTAGAAATAAATCAAAGGTGAGGGGGGCGAAGCCCGAAACGATATGACCTTTTTAATTACGATTCGTCATTGCGGCATATTTTAAGCTTTAAAATGACACCTCAATCTTAAAAATCGGTCCAGTAGTTCGAGAGAAAAAGGGACGTAACAGACGAAACCCTTATAGAAATAAGAAGATAGATAATAATAAATTAGCACAAAAATCATATTGGCAATGAACATGTAATAATTGTAAAACACCACCCGTCGCAGCAAACCTGCCTACTCAATGAATTTCTAAATTAGTCTTATTAATTTTGTCCAGCTAAACCTATAAACAAAAATTCATCACATGCTCATAAACAGGAAAATAAATTTCTATTATTCTTATGATAAATATAGGGAAAGAGAATGCAGGTATGCTGCTATAAGGAACACTAAGAATAGGTTTTCAGCATAAAAAAATTATTTCTTCTATATGTAGTTTAATCAATAACCATACATTAAGTTTAATCAATATCTGTCCATAAATTAAGGAGTTTGCCTATTTTCCATATGATTAACATAGGAAAAGAATATGTAGGTTTCCTGCCATGATAAGCACAAAAACCAAGATTTGTTTTCATAAATATATAAATCTCAGCCAAATGTAGCTGAATACCAAGTTTCCCCCAAAATTTTAATAAGTGAAATATAAACACGTCCTTATTCTCAATAAGATTAACATTGGAGCCCCAAAATACAATGTACTGTCTTTAGACTTTTGAATATCTTGGTAACCAATGGAAATAGAGCAAACCTTCAATATACTAAATTGTGTGTTTTTTAAGCTAAATCCAAAAAAATTAAAAATTTTTAAAACTACATACGGAAAATGCAAAAAAAAAAACAATTTTTGGGGTACAAAACCCCTCAAAACTATCTCTTCCATTAGGTCGATATATCTGGTTTATTAACGTATCCAAATAAAGGTAGGACTACACCAAATGTAGTCTCGTTAGTCTCGAACGGACCGTTTTACGAGTTATCATGTCTAGGGACACATACATTAATATAATTATAAATAAATAAATAAATAAATAAATAAATATATATATATATATATATATATATATATATATATATATAGGAGGTTATTGCCCACATCAAAATAAGCAAAAAAGATCTTGTAAACATATATCCTAAAATGCTTCGTTAAACCACTAGCCCCAATTTTATTTTTTACACTAAATAATTTTTATTTCCGTAATGGATCATTGTATTAAATTAATATTTGGCATGCACCTTCATCATAGCAATACCCATTTTCAAGAAAAAAGTTATTTTTTCCAATTTGCATTTTCAAAATGGCGGCCATTTTAAAATTTTAAACTAAAATATTTCAAAATTGGTAAATTATATAAAAATTTTATTAGATACAAAAAAGTTGACGAATTTAATTATCTAACCAATGGTACCAAGTTTGTAAGGTTTGAAAAATCTCAATAACTCCGTTATTTGTGTTCAGATCCTTACAAACTAGGTACCATTGTTTAGATAATTAAATTTGTCAACTTTTTTGTGTTTAGTAAAATTTTTATAAAATTTACCGGTTTTGAGATATTTTAGTTTAAAATTTTAAAATGGCCGCCATTTTGAAAATACAAATTGGAAAAAAAAACTTTTTTCTTGAAAATGGGTATTACTATGATGAAGGTTCGGGTCGTTTTTGGAATGTCCCCGCATTTTTTTAACAATTTTCTATTGAGTTCCCACATAATGGAAATGGTTAAAACACGACTGGTAGTCAAGTGCGAAGTTATTTTATCGTGATCGTTATCAGTAAGATTATCTTTGGGTCTTTCACCTGCTTATCGGTAGGCTGATAAAAGGTTGCGCGTTCGGCTTACATATTCAGTCGTCATCATGTTTCTAGTTTATAATTTTATCCTGCAGTACATTCCTTAGACATGTTGAAGGCAATATAAAATATTTTAAAAATGCTGGGACATTCCAACCTAACCTAACTTAACCTAACCTAACTTAACCTAACTGCCCCGCGGCTCTCCCGGGCGGGACAGTCGCGGGATGGTAGCCGGACAGTAGGTCCGGGCTTCAGAAATGACCTGGAAATTTGTTACCTGTTTTGACGGGGCGGACACTAGGTCAAACCTCTAATGGCAGATCGTGCCCGGACCTAACGTCCGCCCCTGCGTTCGCCGTTTGAGACTGTTTGACGAGGGTTGACAGGGACATAGGTGTCTTCATTTGTTAAATATTGTAGGCCTACTATGAAAGATTGTACATTAATTTTGAAGTGAAAATGTAATACAAACTTGTTCTACCCATTACATCTCCTGAACAGAGTCTTAAATCGTAAAACATGAATGATTTCTGATTATCACCATGTTCAAAATCCAAAGGGTAGGGAAATAACATGTAATAGTGTATTGATTTAGTGTGTTGAAAAAACAGTGGCGGTCCTTACACGCTCAATACGGATAGGCCTAATGTTATTCTGGATCGTGATAAATATTGACAGTATTGTTTACTGTGCTTGACCTTACACAGTCAATATAGATCAAACATCAATATTCTACTTAAAACACTCAATCCGTATCGTGATCCATGATCACGATCGAAATGTATTGGCGGATCTTACACGGTCAATACGGATCGCGATATTTTGATCGTGATCCTGGATCACGATACGGATTGAGTGTGTAAAGTCAAATATTTGATTCATGGATCACACGCCAATATTCGACTTTACACGCTCAATCCGTATCGTGATCCTCGATCACGATCCAAAAATCGCGATCCGTATTGATCGTGTAAGATCCGACATTGCGATCCGTAATGAGCGTTAAAGTCCGCCGGTAACTTAAAATAATTAACCACCGTACCTAGTTGGTTCACAAATATCGTTCATTGATTTTCATGGCACCTTCATAATGTAAAAACTAAAATGCCCTATTACGCGAAATGGTACAAATGTTATGTAATCCGAACATCCTGTGTTCTGCGAAGGTCGCCGAACAAGAATATCATGTCTACCGCGAATGTTGCGGATACCTTCAGCCTTTGGGGATTCTAAGATTCTAAGAGGAAGGGACGCAAACCGAAATACCGAAAAGAAATTATAGTAATTAAAACGTTATAAAAGTATATGGGACGTTGTTAAAGAATATCTGGTACTGTAAAATTTTTTCATAAGCTTATTTTTTTAATACATTTCAATATGCCAATCGTCTCTCCCTCACCCTGATATTCAGGAGGAGGTTCAAATTTAAAAAAAAACATACTGTACTTTAGAGGCATATTAAAAAATAACAATTTACATAAAGATTTTTTATGATTACGATGGGTTGTTCAACAAAACAATATAAATTATAGTAGTGTGAAATTGAGGATGCTGGCCCAGTTCAAGGTCACCTGAGGGATGACGTCATCGAGGTCAATGACCTCACCGATGACGTCATCGATGACGTCATCGATGACGCAATCGATGACGTCATCACTAATGACGTCATTTCGATGACGTCACACCCATGACGTCACAGAAATGACGTGCTGATGACGTCATCACCCCTTACGTCATCAAAACGACGTCACCGACGCCACTAAGGTCAAGGTCACGCAGAAACTTAAAATTTTTTGGCACTTTTGCCGTTTCTCGCACTACGCTCCGAGTTTCAGTCCGAGTCCCCGTGACCTTGACCACTTGGAGCGAATATTGGACGAGAAACGGCAAAAGTGCCAAGTTAAACCCGAGTTTCTGACATGACTCTGCCTAAATGGGCAATCGGTAATTCCTCAGGTGACCTTGAACTAGCACAACACCCCCAATTTCATATTACTGTGACCTTGAAAACTTAACAACGGAGCGCCGACACCGATGCGCACCCCACGACAGCCACCGAGTGACTGACTGTCAGGCTCTGTGTACTCTAGGTATATGGGTAAGTGGAGGGGGAAATCTCAAGGTCATCCAAATGGAGTTTTAAAAAAGTTGAAGAGTAGAAAGACTACTCTTGTGCTTCCTGGGCGACCTCATCAATTTCCAACGGATCTGTAAACCAATCCGATCTGTAGCGGCAGGAGTCCAGAAAACAGGTGCACCACCCATCAGGTTGTCCGTAGCACTTCCGACAATTGGTAAGATTGGAGAAGTGAAATTTAATACACCGCTGCGGACAACAAGTATAAAAGTATTTGGATTTGTAGATTTTGAAAGTTTGTAGTACCGGTGGTGGCAGCTGTTGGTTCTTGCATCTACACCTGCAACATCCGAAGCATTCACATTGCCGGCAGGCCAGCCCATCCACTTGCCACTTTGGTAAGAGGAAACACTTATCCTCACAGCAATAGGTTGTCCCCGTCTCTTCCTCCCAACGCTTCTTTGCACAATATGTAACGCCTTGTATCTCCAAACACCTATGCTCGCAACATGAGATGCGCTTACTTTCCATAGCTGATGTTGCTTTGACGAGGGAGCACGATGAAGTGATGCTGTGGTCAGTGGGAATGGGGTTTATATAAACTAAGGTGGGTGGAGGGGGAAAGGTCAAGGTCATCCAAATGGAGTTTTAAAAAAAGAAAAGAGTAGAAAGACTACTCTTGTGTATCTATAGTGATTTCATTGATAGTGAGTGCTTCTGTATGCCAAGTTGATCTGTACTGACAGGCTCCTAAATAATGTTTGCAAAAACCTGCAAAATGATTGTTGCACAATTTGCAGCCAGTTAGCTGTTTTAATGTGAATTCAATGCAACGTTCAGGGCAACAAGTGTACTTATGCCCTCTCATCTGGTACACATGGAATGTCTTCAACTCCGGTTTCGGCTTCTTCCAAGACTTGCACTTACACATGCATTGACCAAAAGCTTCACATTTTCTACACGCCAGGCCATCCGCAACATCAATGTCATTCGGCCATGAAAAACATTTCCGTTCGCAACAGTAGTTGAGTTGACTCTCCATGTTGCTGTGGTGAAGGTGCGCGATGAAATGATGCTGCAGTCATTGAGAGTGCACCTTAAATAAACTCAGTGGAGGGGGAAAGGTCAAGGCCATCCAAACGGAGTTTTAAAAAAGATAACTAGTCGTCCTCTTCCTCCTCCTCATCCGTTGTACTTAGAGAGCTGTCAGACGAAGAGCCCCGTGCAGGTGCTCCCCAGATGAAAAACAAATTAATTTTAAAACGAAGACCAGGATCTTGCATCATCAATTCCTTTAATTTGTCACATACTAAGTCGACCTTGTGTAAGGTGTCAACAACAAGCTTCCAATTCGTTGGTTCAATATAACTTGTAGTAGAGTCTGCCTCGCTGATAACCACATCCTCCGGCCGTATTGGAGTGTAAAGATGTGTAAAGTTCTTCGGCTGTAGCTGAGGTTCAGGCTGGCTGGAAGTAGAAGGTTGAGTGTGGACCCCTGTCGCATCGAAATCCATAGTCATTCTACATTCAATGTTGGGGTTTTCGTTTAATACATACACCAATTTCTCATGCAACATATCCACTTCTGCCGAGTCTTGCAGATGAACATTCCAGGAAAATGGCCATTCTTCATCCGTAGTGGAGTCAACTTGAGAAAGAGTGCTGTCCGCCATGATAGCTAAGCAAGGAATTATGTGAGCTACAGACTGTGGTAACAGTATTGAAAAGTAGAGGGGGTAAACCAAAAGTATGTGGAGGGGGTATTTTCAAGGTCATTTAATTTGGGTTTTAAAAAAAGGAAATAGTGGAGGGGGAATTCTCAAGGTCATCCAATTTGGGTTTTAAAAAAAAGGAATGAAGGTTACTCCTCTTCAGCCTCGTTGTCCCCCACATCCTCATTAGCCTCATCTTCATCGACGTCAGACTCGCCGTAAGGGTAGATCGGGGACATGGGCGAATATTGTGGAGATTGTTGACCGATGTTATCGTCACCTTGCATTCTGACTTGGGACCAATCATAATTTAAATTCATTTGTATTATGATTCCAGGGTTGTCCCGCAGTATTTCCTTCATCCGTTCGCAAATTGTTTCCAAATAGTGTACACTATCGATCGACAGTGTCCAACCCGTACTTGTACCAACATCAGTAGTGGAGTCAGCTTGGCTGATGGTGTTGTTGTCGACCATGGTTGCTTGTCGGACAAGGAATGACGGTTGATGTGATGCTCATGCAGGAACATGGTGAAGTGGTGGGGGGTGTGGTGGAGTAGTGGGGGTATTTTCAAGGTCATCCAAACGAAGTTTTAAAAAAAAGGAAAACCTACAAAGTGACATTGAAACTTTCCAATTGATGGTGGCGAGCGTTTTCTTCTGCAACCTTGCCGACACATGTGACTATGCCATACAGTATGAAAAGTACAACCATAATAAGGCCGAACAATAAAAGATAGCCGTTGACTATCATGATATTTTCTGAGTGGATCTGCTTTCTTCTTATCGCCCTCTCCTGCATCCTCTTCTCCAACTCGGGGACGAAGTCACAACATGCGTGAGGACATCTTTCATCTGTTGGTAGGTTTGCCATTGTTGATGTTGTCGATGTGGCTGTTGAAGATGGAATGAGGTTTCCAATTGCGATGTGCCATGTACACCAATAGTCAAGTGGTGGGGGTAACAAAGCAGTGGAGGGGGAAGTTTCAAGGTCATCCAAATTGTGTTTTAAAAAAACCTATCTTGTTACTGAGCTTATATGTCAGTAACAAGATAGGTGTTTTTGCTCTTTTACTTCTTTAATATAATGAAAAAATATACATATTCTACAATGGTTAGGACAAGAAATACAACTGCTAGTCAGCTGAAGTAGTCCAAGTTGTCTGGCTCGGTCTTCATCGACGCCGGTGAGGAAGCTGTCGAGGAGTGTCCAGGCTCTTCCTTTGGCTGCCGGGTGTTCCGTATATTGCAAGCGTAAACCTGCACGTTTATACGGTAGCCTCGTGCCACCATCAGCTGCAACTCCTTGTACAAGTCGTTTAGCTCCTGCTGAGTCTTGATGCTCACCTCCTCGTAACTTGCGCAACTAACGTTCAGAGACATCTTGATGTTGCTAGGTTGGCTGCTGGAGTAGAAATGAAGCCGAGGCACAGCGCTTGGAGGTACATGAAAAAGTGGTGGGGGTAATAGTGGTGGGGGTATAGAAGATCCAATTAAACAGTTCTAAACTTTTTCCATCGATACAATGGAATGGAACAAATAGCGCAGGTGTCCTTGTAATTTTCAAATCGAAACAGTGGCGCTAGAAATCCGAATTGTTTTATACCACCATCCTGTACGAATCGCCGAAGGTCTCTGACGGCGGCCTCGCCACAAGGCCTACAAAACTTTTCCCCATCGTGGAACTTATACCAGGAGTATTCCGAATACCCTGTATTTTCTCTCCTGTAGCGTTTGACATCTTCTTTTATTTTTAGTGGGATATTGTCTTGTAAACATGTTGGGAACAAGTCCTTGTGAGTTATAACTCGTTGTATGCAAAGCTCGTACAAGGTGCTCATCGTTTGCTAGTTGGCAACAGACTGACCGTTTTTCGCATCCAAGCAGGTTTGAATCCTAGTGCGGTAGTGGGGGTAATTACAGTAGTGGGGGTATTTGTGAAATGCAAAGGTCAAAGGTCAAGGTCACCCGTGAAGTTTAAAAAAAATGCAACATATCAATACGTGAAGTCTGTCACATATTGATATGTTGCATTTTTTGTTTTTTTTTATTTTTTTTTGTCTTTTATGATTCGTTTATTTATAAAACATTACAACAACAACATATGTACAACATTAAAACTTAAATCTAACACTGCTGCTTGTCAGCGATGTGGATGGTCAACTCTGTAGAATTGCTACCCGTGCAGCCGTGGGACACCAGGTATAGACACCCGGGTTGAATAGAGCGAAGATCCTCGTTTTGTAGAAGATGGACGAATCTCTTGGGCAGGTACACCTGGAACTTTGGTTCATCCCCCGGAGTAAACGGTGCCTCGCTGAGACTGCAGCAGATGGCCTCCCCAACTGTAGTCTCCATCTTCTTCATAGCATGGATTATGTAGTGCTTCTCGTCTTTTAGTTCCGAGCACTTCTTTACAGGTAATATTGTTGACTTGGAGTGAGCATTGAACTGCTCGACCAAAGTCTGAAGGAACTGGTGAGATGCCATGGTCAGGTTACAGATCGTCTTCTTGCTCGGAGATGTTGTCGTCTCGGAATCTCGAGTAATACTCATGCCAGGTCCCTGTCTGCTCCCCACTTATATACTCTCCGTTACCCCCACCACTCCCCAATTCCCCACTTTGAAGGTAAGAGGCGAGTTTATAGGCATTTTTCAAAGCGCAATGTCTATCTTTATCATGTTCTGGGCTTTTCGTACAAATACATATGGTTTCCAGCATGTATTGATAATTCTTATCCAATTCCACATCATTAACCGGAACATGAGTAAATCCTTCGATCCATCTTTTCTTTTCCAGCCCTTTTGTGTAAATATTGGTAAACTTGTCTGAAAAGTGATGCATAATGTGATACAAGTCCGTGTAACTTGTAAAACCATCATACCAATCGATATGATGGAAGTGTTTTGAAATCCATCTGTTGGTAGTAGCGGCTTTACTAGTTAAAGACGAATAAGAACATGGTGGTTTAAATAAAAACGAATAAGGAACACTTGTATTCATGTCCAAAAACACAAGTTCTTTTATAATGAATCTATCATCATTACCACGAAACGCTTGAAACTCAATAATACCAGGCTTGGACTTTACTTGTTGTTCTTCTCCCTTGTCCATTTTGAAGGTCACACGTCTGCTCATTACGAAGTCAGGAGGTCAACTGATTTCCACACCACGGTAGGTACTACTTTTATACCAGGCCGTACAGTTGTTGGCGCGTTGGTGTATATTTAACGTGGGCACCGTCCCCAATAGGCCTAACCCCACAAAATGATGGTTATTGTTTTAAAAACTAACCATTGTCATTTAAGTTTCCATCTTTATATTTTCCTTGTTTTCATTTTCATCACTAACACTTGATTCTTCTCCTCCATCTTCCTCTTCTTCCTGTTTTACTGATTTCTTATGTAGTTGAGCGTACTTTTCCAATTGTCTCCACATCTGTACTTCATGAGGAACTCTATTAAATATAGAAGTATCCACAGGTCCGTATAATATAGGTGCGTCCGGTTGTTTGTCCAAAGTGTCTTCCAGATAATCTTTAATAATCGAACTTGAAAACACCAGTTGTCTCAAATATCGTGTTATTGGTTCAGTAGCACAAGTTAAAATGAAAAACTCCTCTCGATTAAGTTGAATTTTGTTATCATGTCTTGTTGTGTCTCTAAACCGTAGCTGATGATCACCACGTTGTTTAATAATATCAATTTCCACATTTGAATCCAAAAGTCCTACTCTTGTCTTTCTTCCAAACATGTTACTACTTAAATAGCATTCTAGTAGATGCAAATGTTTCATAAACGATTCCCAAGCACTGTCCGTAAACAAAATCATTTTGGGTCCATGAGTTAAAATTACAGTAGGGGAATAATCTGTAGATTTCATAACACCGATTAAAACACTTTTATCCAAACTGGAAGAGATTGGGTAAAATATTCGCAAAAATACCTCACTCAATATGTTTGGAGAAATATTATCTTCAATATCCCTTTTTCTCTTTTGTATAGTCTTTCTTCTTTTACCTTTTTCTTCAACATTATTACTGGCGTGAAGTTGTCCGCAAACGTTTTGTTCACCTCCTTCCTGGTGACCTTGAGGATCTAAAAACTCAGATATCTCCTTCTCAATATCTACCACATTTTCAGGTGTACCACTAGGAGAAGCCATATTGAATACGATGCTACCCATACAACAGTAGGCAACAAACTGATGAGGAGCGGTCTGTACGCTCTGCTTTTATACTCGCGGAATGAAACAAAACCGGTTCTTACAATACATTTTTAACAATTCCAGTTAAAGGTGTGTATGTTACGATTTTATCATGTAGAATTAAACAGTATGCAGTTGTATTAGCCGGTATAGCATCGTTGAATTCCATTTCTATTTTTATATCCACACTTGAAGACTTTACTGATTCATTTTGTTTAGAACAATCGATTACAACTATTGGGTAGGCATCGAAATATTTGTCAGGTGGTAATAAAGGTGTATTTGTTTTACCGTAATATGAACTTTGGAATCTCGCGTACATATCGTACAATATACTGTATTTCTTCTTAGTGAATGACACATTTAAATTGTCGTATGGAAAGAATTGTGAATTTAAATAAACTTTAATATTTTTCAAGTCACAATGATCAAATTGTCCTGCATGTTTAGTAATGGCGTCTCTTCTACCTGTTTGTAAACCAAATATAATATACCTGGCTCGTTCTACATAATTCGATGTTTTAACAGTCCAAGTGTGTCGATCCGTAGTAGGTAAACTGGGATGCTCATGAAATTCCCAACTTCTAAATGGAATAACAATATCACGATCGGCTTTTAATTTTCTTAAAAGTAGCATTCTATGCTCGTCAGCCAATTTAACATGTGGAACTCTCCATACAATTTTGTCTAATTTTAATTTCCATTCTAAAGTCGCATCTGTAGTAGCATCTGCAGCTTTAATAATGTCTTTATCGTTAGAAGATCTCAACAAAACTAATTCTTGTTTAACGTTTAATATTATTTTCCTATAATCTTCAGCAAAACCAAGCAGCAAACGTAATGGAATATGAAAATCAAAATATCCATTTGGATTTGGAGTGATCGTGTCAATCGTAGGTAATACCCATCCGGCAGGTTTAAGTAAATTGGTTTCATTGGGTGTTATAGATGTTAATCCTTTTAAAGTTGTCGTAATACCTACTTTTTTAGTGGAATCAACTGTTACACCTGATATTTCATATCTAATTTCATCAAATAGGAAAGCCATAGGATTATTTATAAATGGAACTGTTGTACCAACAGTAGTACCGTCCTTTTTAGTAACTTGTCCTTCAATATACAAGTAACTTTCACATGGTAGTGTGTAAATGTCTTGATTTTGTATGGGAATACGAATTTCATCGTTATTGTTTAATTTCGATGAAGTGTAAGGGTTGTGGGTGTGATATTCTTTTTCCCATAGGGTTTCGTCGAATGTTGGACCCTGCGCTATATCCAGTATATCCATACTCGGTTAATTTTAATCCAATTCTCTCTAAGAAACGAATGTTCTCGCGTGTTAACTCCTCCACAGCTGAAGAGCTACTAATGCGGTTTCCCGTAGGTTGTTCGCTTTTAAATGTTAAACCCATGGTTTTGTATTAAAGTGTCGATTTTAAATGTAATCTAATCGTAATAGGCTCTTCTCTGAAGTCTACCAAGTTACCGTCTTGATCCAATACGCTCAACACGATGTCTGAAATGAAAGTGGTGTTCAACGGTAGATATACCAGGTTTTGTGGCTTTTCAACAATTTTAAATCCAGGTGGTACACTTGGGTAAAAAGTATGTATGATGTGGGTGTTAGCCCCATCCCTGTAAGCACCTTGTATAATGTTACAAGTTATGTCTATACTATTGACTTTTAATATTGTTACTGTTTTCTTACCGGAATGTGTTACATCTGGTTCTAATACAGGCCCATCGTTGGAAAATCCTAATAAATCACCAATTGAGTTTGGTTGAGTGAAATCTATATAATATTTGGAAGTAATTTCAGCTTTCATCGTATTATTATTACCTTTTAATGTTATATTGTCTTTTCCCATTTTAGTTTGCAAAAATTCATTTATATGATCAATTTCATAAGAACCTGTGGGTAACCTGCACTCTTGTAAGTCTGTAAATTTTCCACTGGCATCCTTTCCCTTATAATAATGCAATATGTTATTTTTACCTTCCGTAACATTGGGAATAGAGTTGTACGTTGTAAAATCCAATAGTGCCGCCTCCCAAAACCTTCCTTTTTGCAAGCGTAACGCTGGAAAAAGGATACTTCGTAAATTGGACGATTTTCCTGTTAATGATACCGTATAGGAAGACATCTCAATAGTGACTGATACTTTTAGCTAGAAATTCCAAACATAAATGGCCGCATATTGAAGTATTATCAGGTTGTTCTCTTTTATAGTTATAATATATGTTTTTAGCAGATTTAAAGTAATTTTGAAGTTCTTTTGGTGGTGGCAAATTACCGAAACTATCAAAATAATATACATTGTTATTTAGTTTCTTATAACAAACCCAATGGGTGCCAGACCCTTCAGTATTATCCAAATTTACAATTCCAGTCTCATTTTGCCACATTTTCTTTGGTAAACTGTCTTTCATAAACACACCGCGAAAAAATGGTATTTTTAAACAGGAAATATATTTAAATAATTCAATATTGGTTAATGCTTTATGTGGTATGACCAATTGATTTCTTTCATTTAATATGCACGATAAGGTCTTAGGTAAAGACCTGCCCCGTTTTTTACCATTGACCACACGGTGGGCTTCTTCCTGCCTTTTCTTGTAGATCGTCGTCTTCTTTTTATATTTCCTCCATGTTTTCTTGTGGTTGACCTCCTTTTTACTCTCTTTCTCCTCCTTCTTCCACCTCCTACTGCTGTTTTAGCCTTCATACCTGCTGTTACTGCTAAAGCTGCTGCTTTTTCTGCTATGCTAGCGTCACTTGATTTTACTCGTTGCCAAGCTATGTCCGCAAGCTTTTTGTCAGCTATTGATCTATTTTTTGAATCGGCAAACGTGGAATATGCGATATCGTGTTCTTTACAAGCCTGATCTAACTTGTTTATGCCAGGATCGCCTCTTTCCAGTCGTTTTTTCAATTTAGTTCCTGGTCCGCAATACTGATAACCTCCTGGTATATGAAATTCGTATGGTAATGCGTCTATTGCTCTATTTACTATGGATCCTACTGGAATTTGTTTTAAAGCTTTACTTAACAGAGAAACCGCTGTGGACGTGATCCCACCTCCTTTCCTTGCAGTGTCTCGATATGGACTGATGTACTTGAACGTCATTATTGTCCTTTTATAATCGCAATGTGCAACTCATGTGTTAACTCTATGACGAGTTGGAAATAAATGAAGTTGTTTATTGTGTTCTTTTATTAAATATCAATATCACCCCAATTTGATGATCTAAACTGTTGTGTATTAGGGTGAATAAAGTACTTTTTAAAAATTTCCCGTTTAATCCAACCACCTCTCGAGGCTTCATCCCAAATTTTATGACCTGGCCCTCCTCGAAGAACTTCCGGTGTGAAATGATTGTGTAAATCAAATATCGCATTACCTAAAACTTTTACAAGAAAACTAACAGTGACAGCATTATCTACATGTTCAGGGTCTTTAAGGTTTGTTATACGTTTATTATTACAATCATACACTTTACTATCCTTTAATGATGTTGTAATGGTCTGTCCTACAGTTGCAGCATCATTTGCTTCTCTTCCTTGTCCCAAGTCTCTTATCACTCTATTATTACATGTAAACCATCTAAAATATTTATCTGGATCTAGATGTACGGTTTGTGATAAAGCAGCTGCATCATGTTTTTCATAACCCCATCCCATATTTGATAACTTTTTATCCATGCAATCCCAAGCATCATTTTTGTATGTTAATAAATTAAATTTTCCATTACCTTGAACAAATTCATCCCCTTGCTTTGATACTACTTGATCTTGTTTTACAAAAGAGGTTGTTTCTTGTTTTAATGTTTCCATCATTTGACCCACTGTTGCACCATCTGATGGCGCCGAACCATCTTTAACATTTGCTAAACAATTATTAAAACAATCTATAACCCCTACATCACGTATGATGCAATGATCTTTAATATATTTTAGATTTACAGCATCGTTTTCAGTTTTTGGATAGCCTATATCATTAATAACAAATTTATAAAAAGAAAATCCATCTTTTGTCTTTTCAGGTATCAAAGAATGTAAATAGCGTCTATTTACGCTGTCTTTTGCATCTTTAGGGTCATCTATGTTGGATATACGTTTATTGTTAGCACTATACGTTTTCCCATTGAATTTTAACGTATTTTTTAATTCAGATGACAAATAACCTTTGTTTATTGCATCACCGTTTTGATTTGGTTTACCAACGTTGATGATTCTATGATCTTCTGCGTCATATGTGTTATTTTGTAGTCTTAATGTTGGCGATATCTTTTCCTTTAATATTTTTAGAGTTATTGCATCGTTTTCATCCGTAGGATCTTTTATGTTTTTTAACCTTTTATTACTCATATCATAATCTCCATCAGGTGTTTGTGGTAAACCAGCACTTCTTTTTAAACTATTGGCATAATATAACCCATCCGAGGAGTAACGTCCGAACTTGTCGACACTCATGGTGCAACTGAATAGTATTCTAGGGAGTAACGCATTTTTATGAGATTACCCCACGGTTTCGGAGTTCATCCACTAAAGCCACCCATTCGTTTTCCAATCCAGTATGACCCGCTTCTTTAGCTTCATGTATTAGTTTCATTCTATCCACCAATTTATTGATATTATTGTAATAAATCACATTTGTGTTATATAGTTTCTTCATTAAACCTGTACCCGTAACGGACTTACTTCTTTTTCTTCGTTCCTGAGCACTTACATCCAAAGTGGATGCCATAAATCTTCGTTTTACAGGTTTTCTTTGTGTTAACGGCATTGTTTGTCTTCTAGTTGGTATTAACTTGGATACAAATTCTTTATATTTTAAAGACTTAGATCTAAAAGGAGGCTGGTCAGGTAAATACTTTCTCCTATATGCATTTGTCTGTTCCAAAATATTTTTATATGCTTCCATGTCTTTTTCTTTCACTACCGATACTGAAGGCTTATTTTCAAATAATAATTCAAATAATCATTTTGTGCCCTTATACCTTTGATCACCAATGACAATATTATCATGTTCGTCAACGTTTAACGGGCTATTACCTATCATTAAACCGTCTTCTGTTAATCTCGCTCCATAACTATGGTAATTCTTATTAGGAATTGTTCCGAGTAACATTTTTACCATGTATTTCCTTCCTAAAGGTCCTTTGTTATGAATGTTTTCACCCAACAAGCTTATGTTTGACGGACCTTCCCTTGTCTCTTCTTCTTTTTCCTCTTCACTAGCAGTTGATACAACTTCATGTCCTCTTTTGGCTTTTACTTCATATAATTCTTTTATTCCACTATAGTCCGGTGATTCTAGCTCTCTTTCGGGTTCTCCACCGGTAAAACCACTATACGTAGAGGATTCCGGGTCTTCATCACTAAACTCTTCTGATTTTACATTTTCTCTTTCAAACTTCGTAATAGGTGCAATCGCATCTCCTTCCAATACAGGTTTAGCAAATTTTTTGTTTAATTGTTTCAAGGGTTCAGTAATAGGTTTAAAAGTAGATTCAAGGAATTTCTCCCTCTCGCTAATACCTAGTTTCAATGCTCTGTTTTTAGCCCGAATAGAATCACTAAGTGATTTTATTTCTTTTACTAATTTTTCTTGGTTAACCATGTTTGTAGCAAGACGTGTTGTACAACAATGAATGTGTTATACCGCGTTTAATGTATTAATATAAATTTATCAAATCCTATCCTGTATCGACCATTGTTTAGCGGTTGTTCCTTCATAATTGTTAGAAACCCATACTTCTCAGCCCAAGCCTTTCCACACAACTCTTTAAATCGTTCAAATGTCATATCCGCATTTACATGATCAAAATATATATGTTTTAGGTTGGTTTCGTCCTGTTTAAATACAATTAACATGTTTGCATTGTCTCTAATGAGTTGTTTAGGTATTTTGCTGTAAGTTTGGCCAATATAAATGCTATCTATGTTGTTATGTCGACCCATAGCGAAGTAATTCCTTATTGTGTTTTGGTTTTCACAAGATACATCGTCGAATATAAACACGGAGAATGGTTTAGCTTCTTGTGGCTGCATGACACTCTCGCTTGCATTAAACTTTAAATATTTAACTTCAGGCACATTAGTCAGTATCTTTTCCAATAATTGATACTTTGGTTGTTGTAGTGATTTTGAAAATACATATAGATTGTTAAATCGTAATCCTTTAGGGTTTGTAATCAAATTGAATACTACATTAGTTTTTCCACAGTTGGAAGGTCCGGTAACCAGACAACGAACGGTGTTTGGTAACAAATTGCCATGTTTACCACTATTGAATTCTGAATTATCCACTGTGAGTTCATCTATATTATTAATAGTAAAACTCTCTTTTTGTGGTACTATCTCCATCCTTTGTAATGGTTCAACCTAAAATGATTCTCTATCGTTATATCAAATCCTTTTTAGGTATCCAAGAATCTTCCGTCTTATTAAATCCTAACCATCGTACTTTGACCTTATCTTTTTTCCGTTGCAACACCTTTTCAACTAAATATACATCGCCTACTGTTGATTTTAACATTTCATGTCCATAAAACCCTCCTTCAAGCAATTGTCCTCTATTATCTTTTAAAATATATGTCTCAGGTACTGTAGGTTGTACTTTGAATACAGTAAAAACCTCATTGGTCCAATTTGGCAGGTATCTTTTACTGAATACACCTTTATATTTACTTATTCGCACTTTATCACCCACATTAAATTTTTTAGGCTTTAGTTTTTCAACTTTTGGTTTAGTATTCGTTTTTATACGTTTTAATACAAGGTTTTCATTTTTACTAGTTACTTGGTTTGGTTTCATCCCGATAGTCCTATGAAATTTGTTATTGTAATCGTTTATAAGTTTTGGTAACATATCAATCCATATGTGCGATCCTCTGTTGGAAAACATTTTATACATTGCACTTTTTAAAGTTCTGTTGAATCTTTCGATTATTGAGGCTTTTACTTCTGAATTGGTTGAATAATGATTTATATTGTGTTTTTTCATTAAATTTGCAAATTCCTTATTAAAATATTCTTTTCCATCATCTGTTTGTAAATGTTTAATAGTATGTTTGTCTCTTTGTATAGCTGTTTCCATTGCTTTTGTAACACTTTTGCCACTTTTATCTTTTAGTGGTAAAGCATCTGCCATTTTTGAAAAACAGTTAATAACAGTCAATATGTATTTATATCCTTTATTTTGTTTGCTATAAGGAATCATTTCGATTAAATCCGCTTGATATAAATCATTAATTCCTTTTATCACCGTATTTCTTCGTGGAAACTTTCTTCTTGCAGGTTTATGAAGTTCGTTGACAATTTGTTGCTTCAAGTCCTTCATATTGCAGGTTTCAATGTTTGTTGTATCACATGTATAATCACAATGAATGTTGTTTTAAATATTCACATCATTTATATGGGTCAAGGTCATCCAAACTTGTGTAAAAAAATGGGGAACACGGCGTTGGACTTGCCGTGTTCCCCATTTTTTTACGGAAGGAGAAAGGAATAAGGTCGAAGTTGTAGAAGGACGAAGAATAGGTTACTAGTTGATAGGGTTTAAGGAGTAATGGCCGAAAGGAAGAGTGTGGATTTTGTCGGGCAAAATATGTCTTTTATCATCCCGAGCTGACAGTGCTTTTTTAATTTCGGTGACACTGTAGACTTGATGCTTGAAGCTTCGGATATTGTTGAATGTTGCTGATATCGTAGTATCTTCAAACAAACAAGTCTTGTAGTGGTCAAATGTTACGTGTTTTTTCAAATAAGATGTCTTCACTCCTTTTGCTTTCTTGACTGTCGGTGTGTTGTTCTCGTGGTACATCTTAAATGAATATAATTTCGCCATCAGCGCTACTATTTCTTCTAAAGGCATTCCATTTGCTTCATCTTTGAATTTTCCAATTACTTTTTTATTTTTTTCATTGAAATTTGGATGGTTCTTCGGATAGTCAGAAAAGTCGAAATCTTCTTTGTATGGAAAAGTCCTTAGGTCTTTATACATGTCCAAAGTCTTTATCCAGTAGATAAACGCGTCCGTATCCATGTATGCGACTCCAATGTTTTCCCTTCCGTAGTGTTTAACCATTTTGTTATAATGGAAATCATACATCAGGGTTTTACTTATGTCCAAAATCGACATACCTATGTATAACGGACGGTCCATGACTATTGTTGTTTTCTTCATACTGACAGCGACTAGATTTTCGTTTATAATCATGGATGTTCCGAAATTTGGTTTTTGCACTAATTTTTCCAATTTCCTAGGATCACTCACTAATTTTACATTTTTGTGTTTTCTTTTGTTCTCCAAGGTCTTCCCAAAGATGGCATTGTTCATTAATTTATAGAAGTCCTTTTCAAATGCTGTTGTCGCTGCAGCTCTTCTTGTAGTGTTGGAATCAATATATGGTTTCAACCAACAAGACTGGGTGAATTCAATTGCTCTATGAATTCTCACTATACGTAGACCCAATTCGAGAGCCTGTTGAACTACCCAGTAGTGAGCCACATAGCGATCTTTATTCTCCAAGGTCATCATCAATTTTGGCCATCTTCCTGTCGGTGAAACTTCAGTCTTGGCTAGGAGAGGCAAGTCGTAGTGATGGTCATGAAGGTGCTCCGGGTATTCAAAATCACAGTCCAAAATATAGCCTTTTGGACCATCCTTTGGAATCTGTGAGATGTCTCCAATGGTGGCCGGGTCGATCCATTTGAAGTCAGCGTAGGGAAGCGGATTTGACATTGCCCAACCATAAAGGTTGTTTGCGTCAAAGTAGCCAAGGTAGACCGATGGTTGTTGCTCGTCGAAGCCGGGGATGTACTTGTTGTTGGCTTTGACATGACGTGTTACAGCTTGTATCAAACCGCCCCGTACACCAGATTCCATCATGAGCACCATATCAATATCCGTTAGAAGTTCCAGTCGACAGTTGGTTGACTTTAGCATAGCTTGCCATGCTAATCCTGGAGATGTGTACGAGTGTAGAGGGTCCAGTCCATAGGCGGAGAAGCAGGTGTTTCGAAATTCTTCCATCACATCGCACAGCAGAGTTACGTCCAATTTTATATAAAAGTCAGAATATTCCCCTAAGGTTTGAATGTTTAGTTGGTTCCAAACATTACAAGCATGATTGTAGTCTTCAACGGAGATTTCACTTTCGTTTAATTTGCTGTTGAAGGCTTCAATCGGTGGTAGACTGGTTTCTTCAAATTTTTCTGTAGAAGTTATGTAATCGTAGGGGAACACTCCTTTACGTAATACTAAGTCCAATTTATCTTCAGGTACAATCTTGCTGGTTTCTTTTAAGTCTTCTCTTCGTAGATTCTCAGACAATCTGCTCAACTAGATGCCATAAATCTATAAGAGTCTACAAAGCGAAGTTTAATTTTACCTACTGTTTTTGAGAAACTGATATACTTTTCCAATGTTGTAGCAAGAACATCGATTTTACCATTATCTCTTCCTAATTCTGGAATAATGAAGTGGGAGTCGTAGCCGCTAAGATTGTGTAACACTACAGGGATAAAGTTTGGCAGTTTGTAATTTATATTGCATGAATTACAAGCAGGTCCTCTGTATAACCCTGTGAGGTGATCATGATCTCTTACTTTTGGATTTTCTTCACTGAAGCTCTTCTTACATAGATAACATCTTGTTGCTGAAATGTATTCTTCTTGTTGATTTTGGTTCAAAGGTTCCATGGGTAAAACATTACCGTATAAGCGTTCCGCCTTTTCAGCAATCTCATACAACTGGTCTACAAAATACTTAGCAGCTTCTTCCCCACGGTAGAGTATCGGAGTGGATGTTAAGCCATAGTCTTGCAATTGTTCTTCAGGTAAAGTAGATTTCACCAATAAGCAAAAACTGTTAGGTTGATGCAATTGATATTTGGTTCTTCTAGTTACTTCACCATCCGAAAGTTCCTGCGGCACTAACGTGGATTCAAAGTCAGCATAGATAACTAGTGGAATCCGGTATTGGTGAACTGTTTTATTGAACTGGACAAATGCTCTAGATGGTGGTGGCAGACTAATCTTCACTTCATAGTTGTCATTACAAAGCCGCTGGTGTTCCGACAACCACTCCGATCCTCCACGTCTCAACTCTTTATATGTGAAACAGAAACATCTTTTACACACTGTTAACCTACGTTTCTGTTTTGATAATTGATTTTTAACCAAGGCTGCAAAGTCCTTTATCCACACATAATGTGAAATTTCACCCTTAGTTATCAATAACAGATCCGTGTGGTTTCTTTCCTCAACTTTTGATACTCTCAGAGGATAAACACTATTGGAATCATCTAAACCAAACACATTTACAGAAACACCTGGGTTTTGTTTCTCAAAATTACCAATACTTTTAACACTAACAGGGTATGACAAGCCTCGAAAGTTGTAGCGGTGTTGGACAATTTGATACGCTCTGCTAACTCTACAAGGATTTTCTTGCACATATTTGGTTAGCATAGCATATTTAAAGCATTCATTGTCCTCATTTTGCACATTGATACAAGATTTGGTAGCTTGTATCTTCTTTGGCAAAGGTATATAACTACTACCCCTTATACCATATCCGTGCTTGTGAACCCTTACATCCATACCTTCAATCGATGACAGACTCCAGCCGGATCCTCTTCCTTCATGTTCTTGCAGTTTAACTAGCAGTTCATGCAAACATTCTTCAATAATTTCATTGATATCAGATTCAGTTGTAAGGGTTCGGTTTTTGGTAATGAATGCTCTTAATGCCGTTTCACCATCAGTATTGGTAAACTTTGATTCTAACACCAGTCCAAATTTAATGAAGTTCAATCTCTGTAATTCTTCTTTTAGCGTTTTTCCAACAAGTACTCTGGCCTGGGTTATAAAATTATCTAATTCCAATTGCACATTATCAATTTTAAAATGTGTTACAACCTGTCCTGGTAAGGCCGTGGTGCGCAGTTGTCTCACATCTTCCAGTTCTTCTTCCGTGTCCTCTTCTTCCGTGTCCTCTTCTTGCATATCCTCTTCTTCAATAGGTCTTCTAGTAGTGGATGGTCCAGCACCAGCAAATTGGATCACACTAGGTCTTCTTCTTTGCATTTGCTGTAGATAGCTGTCCCAGTAGTCCGTCTGCTTCTGGTGCTCTTCCAAAAACCGGTCAATTGAGTCTAAGTCTATTTCATCCATGGTAATATCTTATTTTCCATCTTCTTCTTCATGTAATTCTCTGTGTATGGTGAAAAGATCTTCGTCTTGAAAGATTTCCCCACAAATGTCGCAAAGAGCCATTTCAAACAGTTTGGCTTTGAATGCACACTCTGTGAATGTCCACACAATAATGAGCAGCGCGCTCCACCGGGACCCTTTATATCCGAGGCAGATAGGTGGGGAAAGTGACGTCATATAGAAACAGGTTATCACTCATGTGCTAAATTTAGCCTTTACACAACCGTTTGTAATACATTTATCAGTAGGCTTGATAAATTGATGATATTTGGTCTAGATTCAATAATTTGTACATGTTTTTCAAAGACATCTGTTTGAGCAAGTTTATATAGGTCAAGGCCATTTAGAATTATTATTTTGAGCGGGGGATAGAGCACTAAGCAGCATCATTTACTACAAAGTGCTCTATCCCCCGCTCACATTCTTTTTTTTAACTTTTTGTTTAAGCTTTTACAAAGGTGAAACATCACCATCAGAGTCGGAATCATCCTCATCACGGAATAGGCAGCGATGACAATACATAATTCTTCTGGCAACTAACATCCTATCCATTGGACGATGAGGAGTGTCTTGTTCTTCTTCTTCTTCGATTTCCAATTGGAATTCCATTTCCGACTCAGATGATGACTCTAATGTTTCGTAGGCGTGCAAGTCCACTTCATTGTCCGTTGAACCAGCTTCGTCAGAGTCCGTTTCAATATCCATTATCTCTTCCTCCTCTTCTTGATCAACCGCAGGTAGTTGGTCCTCTACTTCTATAATTTCTAGAGGTATTACCTCCAGAATAGAGACAATTCTGTTGCGATGGAACACGGTGTTGTCAAGTGGAGCCATGGTATGGAAGTGTTGTATCCATCCAATTTGCTTACCCTTTTTATACCCCCACCAACTATACAATTTATGTGGGTCAAGGTCACGTAAAGATACCCTTTGAGCGGAGGATAGACCACTAAGCAGCATGCTAGTCCATTGCCGCAAAGTGATCTATCCCCCGCTCTGTTCTACAAAACCTCAATCAAGTCCAAGTCCAAGTCCTGTTTAACACATTTTATTCTAATTCCATATCCAATTTAAAAATTTCAATTTCACATGGTTTACATTCCTGATGTATCAAACACTCCAGCTCCCTAAACATATCGTCCAGTTCGTCCAAATTATGATGTCCTACTTTTAACACATGAAGGTGGTTCATGCTTTGCATTGTAGCATGACCATCAACAAACAAGTTTCTTTTCCACGCTAACATAAATTGGCAGTTTTCTTGAAAGATTTTTCTCACCAAACAATCATACACAGCCGTCAACATGTCTCTACAATCTTCATAGTGTACCATCACAGAATACCTGTCCAAGTTAGCACCAAGCAGCGATCCACTCATTGTTTCTAGCGTTCCACTGGAAGGTCCAAAGCAGAATGAAGTCGAGATGTATAGACCCCTCTTTTATACCAGTTAACCGGTTGTCCTTGCTGTAAAGTGGGTCAAGGTCATCCAATGCTACCCTTTGAGCGGGGGATAGACCACTAAGCAGCATGCTAGTCCATTGCCGCAAAGTAGTCTATCCCCCGCTCTGTATTCTACACACACACACACACACATGACCCTGTCCAAGTCTTTCATTACATACCCAATATATATTCAGTTCCTTCATCATCACTATCACTCATCACTGCTTCCACAAACTCCACAGGATTAAAGTTAAATTGTTTCAATTGTTCTTTTAAGTTTTCAATTTGTTGGTCCTTTACTTCTAAAACACTGTGAAGGTGTGATATGTAGTCCGCTGCCTCGTTGATGCTTGCTACTCTCGGATCACCTAACTTCAAGCTGGGAACTACACCCTGCAGCCTGAAGTACGCCATACGCCTTTCTTGCTCCTGCCGTTGACCAGGACTGAGCAAGCCTTGTCCGTCTTGGCTTACCTCCAGCAAGGTCCGTAGCATCGGAGCTTTGCAGGCGTTTGCCCGAGCAACAGTTATGCTGTGGAATGGTCGAGCAGGTCCACGAGTAGCAGGCAGAACGTTGGCAGCACGCCTTCTTGAAGAAGAAGAGGAAGCCTGAGAAGTTTTGGAGTTGAAAGCCATGTTACAGTGCTGTATTCAGATAAGCGGTACAAAGCAGAATAACCAAACTGCACGTTAATACCCGTATATATACACTTATCAGTGGTGGGGGTACTAGCTAGCCTTGGTAAAGTGGGTCAAGGCCATCCAAAAACATTACCAGAACGGGGGATAGATCACTAAGTGGCATGTTAGTCCATTGCCACAGAGTGATCTATCCCCCGCTCTGTATTCCGCATTCACACACACATTCATACAAACACGCAAGTCCCAGTCCGAGTCTTTACCCACACCTATCCACTCTCATCCTCACTATCATCACTATCATCTAACAATCTGTCACACTTCATAATTAGTTTTTCCCATTCTTTCCGGATCAAAAGTATTTCACTGTGTGCACTCTCCAACAACCTCTTCTTTTCCTCTAACAACCTGTCCTTTTCCTCTATCAATACGTTACAACCTTTAATATATCTTATAGCAGCTCTAACAGTGTCTTCCTGTGAAGATGCACCAACCACTACACCTGGCACCACCTGCTGGAGTTCTTCATACAAGCTAGACTCTCTTCTGGAGGCTCCACTGCTGCACAACTCCGTCTTGCTCGGAGTGAATCCGAAGAACCGAACGCGACTCTTTGACAGGCGGCCCCGCCGGATCGGTCCAGAGCTTGAGCCAGAGTTGGATGCGGTCGGGCCAGAGGTAGAGGCTGGAATGTTCATGGCTGACATGGTAGTATTCAGCTAAACAGTGTAAAGCAGAATGAGAAGACGGTTGATCACCACTCCTATATATACCCATTTTTAGTGGTGGGGGTAACCCCGGGGGGGGGGATAGCTTAAGGACTTCCACTAAATTTCCCTTACTCTTCCCGGTCATCGGTTTTACATACCTTTAGCAAACCCATCATTTTGGTTTCTTCAATAACTTTACACAGCTCAAAGATCCAAGCAAACAGCTCATCTATGTTGTTATAATTAATTTTTGTCCAGTGTTCATACTTATGAGTTTGGTTGTTTATAATACATAGATAAAATGTAGACCCATCTCGTCTTATACAGTGCTCAACTTCCATTCTATGCCGATTTAGCACTTCCCAAACATTGTGTGGATCTATCAAGAAGTCACCACCTTTGTAATTGTACCGTGACATGTTTACACGGAGTACAGAAACAGACTGAAGCAAATGAACGACTCATACAAGCTTAGTAAGAGCATTAGAGTGAGGGGTATCACGTGATACATGACATTAGTTGTAAGGTTAGCACTTTACTTTAAACAGTAATTTATATGGGTCAAGGTCATTCAAACTTTGAAAAATTTTTACCTCCAAACACTTGTAGCTTGCTACAAGTGTTTGGAGGTAAAAATTTTTACCTCCAGGTAAAGATTTTGGAGGTAAGTTTTTATTTGTTAAAGATTTTCGTAACTTAGTCTTCACCCTCAAGGACACGGTTTGAGATTGTCCCAGTGACTTTACATCACCGCCAGGTTAAAGTATTATACAAGTCAAGTATTTTTTTTTTTTATTATTTGACTTGTGTAATACTCCTCTCCCTTACTTTAAGAGGGTTAGGACTAAATTTGGAAAAAATAATTTGGAAGAAGAATTTTTGTTTTTTTAAATATCGTCCAACACAACCTAACAATTTAGAATTTCTTTTGGTAGGCCTACATCCTAATCCATTTCCCACACAGATTGGCATCCTTCCCTTCGTATTAGATAGCCTTTTTTATGGATGAAATATTGTCTTTGTACCATCCGAACGGGTACTTTCATTGTATGAAGGCTGCCATCACCTTTTACAATGATTTCTACTTTGGCATCAAAAGCTCCATAAGTTTGAGCAATAAAATAATATTTTTCATCCATTTTAAGTCTTCTAATATCAAGCGGTTGCGGACTATGGGGATGTCTGGGTTGGGATGTTTTAGACCTAATGTTGTTAAGACTGTAGGGTCTTACTCTCGGAAGATTGATGTTTTTGTTCAAGTGCGTTTGGCAACGGTCTTTATCTAAAACAGCAAACTTCTGACAGCAAAGAACCCCAAAGTCTTTTGACATCCACACGTAATCGCATTTATTACCCTTGCCAGCAGGGAGTTTAACACGCTTACGTTTTTGTGTTGGACGCTTTACTGGAGTGTTTTGGAGCTCTTCCGGTTTAGGCTGGCTAGAAGGGATGGAGGTGGGAGGTGAAGGTTTAAGAAGGTCAAAAGGTAGGCTGCAGACAATTTTGGGTGGGGTAGGTGAACGGGTTAGGTCGATTGAGGGAAGTTCGGGGGAGAAGATTGATTTACGGGGTGGTTTGGTTGGTGTAGGTGGCATGGGGGATATGGGTGAGGGACATTGGGATTTGGTGTAGGATAGGATTTTCTTTGTGCGACTATAGGGGGTTATCCTCGACCTTGACGCCTCTTGAAACACCGCAGACTCCGATCCCGAGTCTGATAGCAGCGAGAGTGCAGGAGAGGCTATCAGGACTCGTCCGCTGGGGTTTTTTGAAGATGCCGCAGGTGTGCCAGCCTCTTCCGATGCTGCAGATGCGCCAGTCTCTTCCGATGCTGCAGGTGCGTCAACCTCTTGCAATGTTGGTGGCAATGGTGAGAGGCTGGGCATCGAGGCAGGCTGCGGTGGCGGCGGCTGCGGCGGCATCGTCAGGCAGCTCAGAATCTGCGCTGTCATGAGGTATTCTAGGATCGGAGCGGAGGACGATGAGGGCTGAGGCATGTTGGCCGAGGTTGAAGAAGCTGGTGGGTAATTCTTGAGCTTAAGACCCATCTTGATGAAGCGAATAAATGAAGAGTAAATATGACAAGAGTAAATATGAAAAGAAGATTGAAATAAGTAAACAAAATCTCAGGAGCGAGAGAGGACCGTCCGGTACGGGAACCTGGACAGGAATGAGAAGTGCATGCCACCCGGCCGCCTTATATCCCCACCGGGGCTGCCACGCCCAGGATATCAGGGGGGGGGGGGGTTTCGCACTTTTTGTCGTGGGGGGGGGTTCGCACTTTTTGTCGGGGGGGGGGGTCAATTTAAAACAATAAGCCTCACTTAAGGCGTTTATGTTAACATCGCTGAAGCCTCCAAAAAAGACACACTTATAGACGAGTCAAACCTTGTGTGTTACTTGACTTGTACATTTTTTGAAAGAGCTTAATACCTTGTTAATAAGACCTGACTGTTAAAGAATTTTTGAAAAGTTTTATATATTTAGGTCAAGGTCACGGAAAAACTTTAAAAAAATTAAGCCCCACACCCCCCGATGGGGGTGTGGGGCACTTGGGTTGTCATCGCTGTAGCCTCCGAAGAGACCCAACTATGACAACAAGGCAACATCCAATGTCCTGTTCCCTTCGCCACGCAAGACTTGTAAACATTTACTGCATTGTCTTTTCAGTAGCTAACAAAGATTCATTTACATAATTTTGTGTTTCCAGAAGGAAACAAACTGATGACACCCTAGTGGCTTATGTCCTCGTCCGAGTGCAGAGGCCGCCGCAACCTTTTGCATGCCAGCGTACAAACGGACATGCTCCCAAATGCCATCCGCAACCTTTTGCATGCCTGGCAGGAGCCTACCGATAATTAAAATAGGCTTTACACGGGGGCCTACTCCCGTAACCTATCTTTAATATTTTTTAATTTACAATGCATTGAATTTTTACAAGTCTTTGTGGGTCAAGGCCACACGGACATTAAAAAAATTTCGGCCCCCGTACATCCATGGCGAACCACGAATGTTCGGGGGCCTTGGGGACTAAAAACACAAATAGCTAACAAAGATTCATTTACATAATTTTGAGTTTCCAGAAGGGAAACAAGAGGTTGAGGACAGCCCTAGTGGCTTACGCCCTCGGTCCGAGTGCAGAGGCCACCGCAAATTGGCCACAGCTGTGGTCTGCATGTCAGCGTACAAACGGACCGAGTCCCAAACCCAGCCGCAATATTGCATGCCTGAGAGGACTCATGCTAACGTTGGTATAAAATGCTTTTACACGGGGGCCTACTCCCGTTCCCTGACTTTACAATTTACTTTGAGCATTGAAAAAGCTCAAGGGGGGATTGCTAAAACAAGCGTATACACTTTAGAAACATATAACACACTTACAACACACAATTGAGCTCAACGTAGTCAATGCTGGAACAAGCACATACATGTTAAACACATATAACGAACAAGACACAAAGGATAAAAGACACACAGGAGACATAAGGTACAAGTAAAACACTCTCATATAAAACAATTCGCAATACCCAAACGCAAGCGCAATATCTTACAACTAATACAAGTCTTAAAGTTAGAGTAGACTTCGCTAAACACTGAAGGCGCCATTCAATGTTTAGTGATGCCTATGGCGGTCCGTCCCGGTCGTTCACGTTCAACGCGCGGGAGCGGACTGCGAGCCGGCTCTGGCTGGGCCCCCTTATATCCCCACCGGGGCTGCCACGCCCAGGATATCAGGGGTGGGGGAGGGGGTGGGGGTGGGGGTGGGGGTGGGGGTGGGGGGGGGGTTCGCACTTTTTGTCGGGGGGGGGGGGGTTCGCACTTTTTGACGGGGGGGGGGGGTTCGCACTTTTTGTCGGGGGGGGGGGTTCGCACTTTTTGTCCGGGGGGGGGGGTCAGGTAAGTTAAGTGGGTCAAGGTCACCCACAACACTTGTACTCTAAGTGTTGGCTGTACCCCCACCACAACTGGGTCCCTAGGCTGCACAACACCGCTTCGCCAGTATGTCTCCGGCTTCCATGCGGTGCGTCTCGCTGTTCCATAGCTCTCTATATGTAAGTAATTTTACAAGTTCTGAATGTAGGTCATGTAGTATTTCAGTGTTTTGACTCAAGGTCATCACACTTTAACTCTAGCACATCGGTTATCGTACCAGAGGTGCTCAATAACCTAACTTGTAATGTTTAGGGTGGCGTTTGCACGCCACATGGTATCGCCATGACTGTCCAGTCCAAGTTTTAAGTTAAATTAATTTTACTGTAATCTTTTCCATTTCCGCTTCGTTTTGCCAAAGTATAAGGTGTCGCTTAATAAAGTGGTATTTCTCTAAAGTTATAGGGGATTGCAGGGATACAATTAGTTTATTTAGGAGACTCTTTATCTTGGAGTTTAACACAATTAATTTCCACTTTGACTTTGCTTCCTCGGCTCTCACAGCCTAAGCTGTACAGAAATGTTTCTTCTAGTGCCAACTCGGGCCAAGAGAACAGTGTGTTGACTGTAGGACAGCTCATGGTGAAGTGATGCGATACTCCAGCGTTAAGCCTCACCTTCCCCCACCACTGTGACCTTCCCCCACTCCTGCTGTTTCCCCCACCTCTTTTCCCTTGACTCGTGCGCTACAAGCAGTCTCTCAGTATTGTGTGGACTTTTGTGAGGAGACGCCATGTCGCGGGACACTTTAGGTAAGAAACTTAGCCGTGTTAAGGCTTTATTAGTTGCTCACTGTCCACCACTCAAAGTTAAGAGGGTTTCGACTTTAGCTAAGTGGCGCAAACTGTTGCGCGGACACCCTAAGTTTTATACAAAACGGACTAATGTCAGTTTTACTGATGAGGATTTGTTTAAAATATTGGATGAAATGACTTTTCCTTGCAAAATTCAGTTAGTTACTCCCATTCCTGACAGTTTAGAGTCTTAGTCTCTCAAGCCGATATACCTAGAGTACACAGGGCCTGACGGTCAGTCACTCGGCGGCTGTCGTGGGGTGCGCATCGGTGTCGGCGCTCTGTAGTTGTTAAGTGTTCAAGGTCACAGTAATATGAAATTGCGGATGTTGTGCTTGTTCAATGGCCTCTGAGGACTAGTGGATGACGGTTTAAGCAAGGTCATGTCGCAAACTCGAGTTTGACTTGGCACTTTTTGCTGTTTCTCATCGCAAATTCGCTCCAAGTCGTCAAGGTCACGTGGACTCTGACTGAAACTCGGAGCGTAGTGCGAGAAACGGCAAAAGTGCCAAAAGATTTTGAGTTTCGGCGTGACCTTGACCTTAACAGTGTCAGTGACGTCATTTTGATGATGTAATGGATGATGACGTCATCAGCATGTCATTTCTGTGACGTCATGGGTGTGACATCACAGAGATGACGTCATCGATGGTGACGTCATCAATTACGTCATCGATGACGTCATTTTGATGACGTCATGGGTATGACGTCATCGATTGCGTCATCGTCGATGACGTCATCGATTACGTCATCGATGACGTCATCGGGGTCGTTGACCTTGGCGATGACGTCATCACATTCCTCAGAGGTCATTGAACTGAGCCAGCAACCGCATAACACACTACTAATTATATATATAAACTAAATTAGCACGTTCAAACATGCTAATCAATAAGGCTGTGGTAAACCAGTTAAAAACTGCCCATAAACCAGGTCCTAACGAAGCCATGTTGTTAAAGGAGTGATTTGAGTACAAGTTGATCTTAATTTAAAAACGTATTGTCAAATCAAGCAAAATGTAGAAACAAACAATGCTTTCCGAGGCCCTCTTTATTTTATTTTTACTGTTTTACTTTAAAATTAACTTTCAAAGCAAATTTTCACTCTCTATACACTATTGTTACTCTTTCAGTTTCACAGTATTGTAATACTAGTCAGAAATAAAAAGCCTATACCTTTGTGACGATGGAAATCTAAAACACGGGACACTTTATGTGAACCACGGAGAGAAGTTGCGTGCGCTACGGTGACCAGTGTTAAATCCGCCTACCTGCTTTTCACAGGGCGGACGTTAGGTCCGCTTACTAATTAGGGTCCGGGGTTTGACCTTCCGTCCGCCCCTGTCATTTTTTTGTACAATCGACGATTGAAGGCATTACCCCCGGACCTTCCGTCCTACAATCTCGCGGGATAGCTGTGGGACGGCCTAGGTTAGGTTAGTTTAGGTTAGGTTAGGTTAGGTTAGGTTAGGTTAGGCTAGGCTACGTTAGGTTAGGTATCTTAACCATTTCCATTAGGTGAGAACTCAATAGAAAATTTTTTTAAAATGCGGGGACATTCCAAAATAGACCCGAAGGTTCATACCAAATATTAATTTAAAACAATGATCCAGTACGGAAATAAAAATTATTTTGTGTAATAAACAAAATGGCCGCTAGTGGGTGAACGAAGCATTTTAGGACACATGTTTACAGGAACTTTTTTGTTTATTTTGATGTGGGCAATAACCTCCTGATTTCCTGAAACGTTTTTTTCCGAACACCCTGTATATATACAGTATATTACCTGAATATTTATATAAATTTTAATGACTATTATTCTTGGGCTTTGGGCACCTCAAAACAAAAAAATCAACATGGTCCCGGGCTTAGGTCTTACCATGTGACCTACAGTAATAGCTTGTTGTCTATGGGAAATTCGCTAAAAAAAATCACAAACCAATTACATGACACTTTCAGTGAATGTTTAATCTCTTAAGCGCCTGGACTATACCTGTTATTATTTCAATTACAGAATTCTGTTTAATACATGTTTAAACTTCGAGCTATAAAACACCTGTCATGTTATCATGTAGTAAAAAAATATGTTTTCCATTTGATTCAACTATTTATATTAAAAATCTTCGTTTTTGTTATTATCAAGGCAGCAATCCTGCGTACTCTTTTCCCATAGAAATCTTATGGAGAAGAGGCAAACTGTTTTATTTATGGACAGATATTGATGGAACTTAGTATATGCCTCCATATGGTCGAAATATTTTTTTATGCTAAAACGTACTTTTAGTGTTCTCCATGGCAGCATACCTGCATACTCTTTCCCTATATTTATCATAAGGAGAATAGACATTTATTTCCCTATTTATGAAACAAAAATGTTAAAAAAATAAAATATGAAATTTTTTATGAAATTAGAAATTTTGAAATTCATAATGAAATTTTGTTTACCAGGTCCATATTAATATTGCTGATTTGGAAATTCACTGAGTACCCAGGTCTAGTGTGACGGGGGGGGGGGGGGGGGGGGTATTAGGGGCATTTAGGAGATGAAACAAATCGATGATGCCACATTTTCGGCGTGGGTATGACATAGAGTATGTTCCGTCGAGAAATTCGTAGAGGAATCCATATTTACACATGCCATATTACATATTCTTTAAAATTATTTGAACGTTTGGAAAAACCCAACCACCCCGATCTCAAAAGCAAATATATTACGAATGATAACATTTTGAAATATTAACAATATGTGTTTTGTGACGCCAAGTTTGACTGAATGCCTCTTCTGGCCCAGACGTTCATTTGAGGTCAGGCTAGCGGAATTATTCTCATTTGTCATTGTTAAACGGTTTTAAAGCTAAACAAGACCTTTAAAAGTAAAGTAAAGGTTTTCTTGTAACTGTCAATTTACCTTCCCCGATTGGTGCTTCATAACATTTAATACATTAGCACTACCTAAGCCAGATCGTGAAAATATTATAGAAAATATTTAACGGAAGGCCAAAGTTCCTGCTTAAAAGATAAGTATTGCGTAAACCTGACATCTTGACACAGAAGTTGAACGCAGTCAAAAATTGCATGTAAACGTATTTCCGAAATTTTAGTTTCAAATAGATTGCGACATATTTAAAATTTTTAGATTTGGCATTTTTATACATTCATATACTTTTAAGATTACATATCTTTTAAGATTACTATACTTTTAAGATTACTATACCTATAACACAACAACTTCCTCTACGACTTGGGGAACCCATGTTATACCTATGCTTTAAATATGGCAACATAAAAATTTATTTATCCTCTAGATCTGCCAAAAACTAAACAAAAGTTAAATTTTAATAGACTTCAAGTACAAACTTGCCCCATACAGCACCCGGCTTATGTGAAAATTTATTAAACAAACTATTAATTTGAAACCTTAACCGATGTACCACATATTGCTGTTTTCATTAATAAAAAAATCAAATTAGGTACACCTGAAAGAATATTTTAAAGCTTAAGATCAAGTATACTTTAATCATCATGGATAGTAAATTTTGTACTGTTTATTTTTAAGGCATATTACGGCTCATATGTTTTGTTCATCAAGAAAAACGAATTGGAATATGAAGTTATTTATCGGAACAGTATAGACGAGATGGAATGTACCAAGAAAACCTTTAGGTAAGAAAAAACTACTGAACAGCAGGTTACTTTTAGTTTAAACTGTCATAGAACTCAGGACATTGATGTTCCAATTGGTCGTCTCAGTAATACTCTAAGCAACACGCTACACCGTCAATGTGTTAACCCGCTAAGAGTGTAAGTTGTATAACTATCTTTTATAATGGAAATATCTGTCTACATAGACTACAAACTCCTCCCTGAGGTCACCTAAAGAATTGCTTCATTGTGTTAGGCTTGTTCAAGAAAATGTCGATAAACAAACCTGAATTATAGTATATAGCACGTTCAACAATATCATTATTGTTTTTATTGTTTAACGCCCTTCGTCAAAGATGAATCATTTAAGTATGGGAACAGGTTTAGTAGTAACTTGCACCCCTCTTAACTTTTTAACTATTTGAGATATTTTAAATCTGTTTGTGGCAACCTTATTGAATATAAACGGCTACGATAATGGTATTTAGTTTAAAAAGTTTTACCATTAGGGGTAGTGGGGGTTGGGGTAGCTCAAGATTTTCACATGGGAAGTATGGTCGACTTTTATATCATTTTATAGGACTTGATGAAACCAAACAATTGACATAAACAAAATAAAAATCGGAACATTAATAACAACATTGTGTTCTTAAAGGATTTAAATCTAATCAACCATGGTAACAATAATAATCTCTTTATTAAAATAAGTCCACTAAGAAATAGTAAGTTAATGTACCTTTTATTTTATTAGAGGTTCACATTGCTATCCTTGTACCTACATGCAGTAGTAAAATCTCCTTTCAAATATGTTTCTTACATTTGAGAACGTTTTATTGTTTATTTTTATGTTTCTTTATTGACTCCCACAATACAATTCTTTTTAAGACGCGGGTTATTAAAATCAGTTTTTAGTTGCCATTTTGATATTATCGGTCTGATTTTTATATTCTTTATGTCAATTGTTTAGTTTTATCAAGACCTATAAAATTATAGGAAAGTCAACCATAATTCCCATATGAAAATTTTGAGCTACCATCTACCCCCACTACCTCTAATTATAAAAACTTTTAAACTAACCATCATTATTGTAGCCTCTCATATCCAAGATGGTTGCAGCAAACAGATTTCAAATATCTCAAATAGTTAAATGTTTGGGGAGGGGGGGGGAGTGCAAATTACTTTTTAACCAGACTGTATATCAAACAATATGCTTGCTTTATTTAATATAAGTCATGTCTTTCGGAAAAATTGCCGGTATACAACTATAAACAATGCCAACTAGACTCAGAAAACAGGTCATTTCTGTAATGCGTAAAATATGATTGAACTATTATAATACACTTTGTGTAGTTTTCGAAAAAAGGGATATTTAAAAAATCGATATCTAATTAACTTATTTGTAAAAAAAAACTTTTTTAATGATCGAAATTTTTGTCCTTTGACGCTTTCTTACCCACTACGGCAAACAGTGTGTTTTGATATTCTATTTACACCAGTGTTGAAAATTAAATATTTAACGGAAAACCAGAAATTTTTAATGTCATGAATCATTTCCTTTACCTTCTAATAAAATGCTATTGAATAAGCAATAATTTCTTACTATTGAGTGCATTAAAAAAATTATTCAAAGTAACTAAGTGGTATTTCAACGCGGTATCCGTCAACGCAACCAATTCACTCTATATAGCACATACTCTACCAAAATATTCCAAATGAAATTCGCAATCTTCGACGATGTAGTTTTAACTCGTTGAAGAAAAGATTTTCAATTGGTTAGTTGCGGTCGGAAGAGCTGCGGCTGAAGCCATGATTACTTCAGTCTATGCTGACTGAGCTGGATTGTGGTTTAGGCCGGTCAGGTGTTTTTCCCTTTTTCCAACAATTTATCACACTCCTTACTTTCAGTCAGTATAAATTTTATGTAAGTTGTTTTATTTTTAGTTCTAGTTAAGTGTATAACTCTTCTATACTCCTAAAATAATAATAAATTAAATAGTAGATAAATGTAAAGCAAATTTTCTGTTGTAAGATATTTTTTACTGATTTTTTATTTAATTCATACGCATAAGTTTCACACAAGTAATGTGATTGGCGGTTTTACCATGGGCCTGGATTTTTGAACTCGGTCCCCGCCCACAAGTATATTTAGCCTATGCGGGAGCCCTCAGTTCTATATATTTGTATTTCTCTGTTTTCATATATTTACTTAGAGAATAAAGCATTATTATTATTATTATTATTATTATTTTACTTTCAGGTTAAGTCCGAAGTCGAAGTCACGAGGCTTATTTAGGTCAAAACAAGAATCTTCCGTCGATAAAGTCACGTTTGATATAAAGGAAAGTAGTTCGAAGATTACTTTAAAAATAGTTGAGTGTCAAGACCTTATCAACAACTATTACTAGCACTGCTAATTAGCACTGTGAATATTTAAACAACTTTCTAAAAAAACAAGTGAATCATTGTTAGCATTGCATTGTTAACATTGTTAGTATATTAAATAAAATATGTCTCAATGTGTTTGTCCAACATAAATTTTGATTGCCAACTTATTTAGCAATATTACATATTCCCGTTCACTGTTCCGTTAATTTTTATTAATTTGACAATAATATATTTTATCAGGTAAGAATTATACTGCTGGTGAAACGACCGTTTCTGAAGACAGTAAAACTACTTATTAGATGTGGAGTTCCCCCATCGTCGTGGACAAAAAATAACGGTTTAAATAGTCCTTGAAACGTTTTTATCATCCGCTTGTATCTGCCCGGTGATAAAACACCATCTCAGGCAAGACAACTCCCTCTCCTGGCTCTCGGTGTCGAATACTATCACTGTATTTAATCTGTACATGCACTTTAGAAAAATAAAAGCTGCACATAAAAGTTAAAATAAAAATATCAATTAAAAGGAGATAAATATATTGGTATTATTAGATGTAATAATAATACCAAATCTTCTATTAGTATCAATTAGATGTAATAATAATAACTGTTCCATGTCAAAACGTAAAAAATGCCACTGGCGTAAAAACACCCAAAATAGAAATAGATGTTGGTTTACACCAAATACAAATACAAACACAAATACAAATACAAATACAAATACAAATACAAATACAAATACAAATACAAATACAAATACAAATACAAATACAAATACAAATACAAATACAAATACAAATACAAATACAAATACAAATACAAATACAAATACAAATACAAATACAAATACAAATACAAATACAAATACAAATACAAATACAAATACAAATACAAATACAAATACAAATACAAATACAAATACAAATACAAATACAAATACAAATACAAATACAAATACAAATACAAATACAAATACAAATACAAATACAAATACAAATACAAATACAAATACAAATACAAATACAAATACAAATACAAATACAAATACAAATACAAATACAAATACAAATACAAATACAAATACGAATACGAATACGAATACGAATACGAATACGAATACGAATACGAATACGAATACGAATACGAATACGAATACGAATACGAATACGAATACGAATACGAATACGAATACGAATACGAATACGAATACGAATACGAATACAAATACAAATACAAATACAAATACAAATACAAATACAAATACAAATACAAATACAAATACAAATACAAATACAAATACAAATACAAATACAAATACAAATACAAATACAAATACAAATACAAATACAAATTATTTATTGCTTTCACAACATTTAGTCATAGAGCAATGTTTATTAATACAATTATTTTCTTTTTCAAATTATAATTCTTATACTATTTTTTTAAATCATGGCCAATGGAACAATGAAAATCTTTTTAAATTGTAACATTTCATTTTTTTGTAATAAAAACTATGAATGATACACTTTCTTAATATTCTTGGTTATTTTTATAAGTTAAGAATTCATTTCATGAATAAAAACATTCCCTTTGAAGAAAATTTTCGATTTCTTTTTTATCTTCTTTTCATCAAAAATATTTTTAATTTCGTTTGACAAGGTGCTTGTAAATATTAAAACCTTTTAAACATAATTTGATATTAAATAGTTTATATAGGCCTAATCATCATAATATCAAACTATACTGCACTATATGGTACTATTATTAAAAGTTTATCATATCAAAACTGATGTTTAAGGAATGTTTATGTTGCGTAGAATGAATAGTGGATCCTGGAAAAAATTTAGGAAATAACCTTAATATTTCAAAATAGTGTTTTTTCTTAACTTTTTGTTTACCTATTAACATTTTTATAGATCGTTTATTCCTTCGTATCAATATAAATGTGGGCTAAAAACAAGATTTATTACTCTATGGTAATTATGTTTATCATTTAAAAGGTCACTGGTCTGTAATATTTCTTAAAGAAAATACAAATTCACGTTTTGGATTTGTAATTTGCAGGTGTAAGAAGAAACTACAACATAACCAAGTTAGTAAAAACACACAATGCGAACCTGGAGAAGTCCGTATCCAAACCTAAAAACAAAAAAAAACAATTAAAAATTTTTTTAAATAATAAACGCACGGGTATTAAACAAAAACTGTAAAACTAGTCATGACAAAGTATCTTGTGCTCTGTATGTTTATTTTTATATAGGTGACTTTATATTTTTTACGATTGTATAGCAACATGGTGAATTTGTATTTACTAATCAGTGGAGGAAAATTCCCGCAGTAAATTACTAAACAATAAAATAAGTCTATCACCAATAAAGAATTTAAACAACGAAGTTTCTTGAGAGTTGCCTACTTGTCAGTTTGGGGACTTCCTACTTTAATTAGTCTTAGTAAGGCTAGGTTAGGATAGATATATCACTATGTTATGATATAGATGTATCTATAAGAAGATGTTATCTTTATATTGCTTGTTTAACAACAATACGCGTGATATAGGTCTACCAAAGGTCAACCAAGGTCATTCGCCCATTGTTAGTCTTGCTTTGTCTATACTTGACGTATGATGTGCATCAGTAACCAGTTTACGCTCAACATTGAGTATTTAATTGGTTTTACTTTTAAAATGAATAAATTGAGCAAGAGGAATCATTAATGCATAATCTATGCTAACCTTTAATATCCTTAAATGGTGCAAAATCTCCATTTTTCTGGCTAACATTGCCGACTTTTAACGGCCACATTTTGAAGAATGTTCAGTTCTTTCTTTAGTTTACATAATCAATGTTAGGTCGGCAGGTCGCGCCCACGGTCTGTACGTAATCAGCTGACACTATCAGCTGTTGAGTTTTAGTTAGTTCACGAATTCGCCCCTAGTGGTGAAGACAACGAGCCAGAGAGGCCCAAAATTAAATTCATTACTTGGCTGAGCGTCGTGTTCACCACATCGGAAGAGCTCTGACTGGTAATAGTGCATTAGCTGCGATAGCAGAGTCAGCGTTAGCTGTTTTAAAGACTTAGCAAATTTACGTTAGCAAGCATTACTAAATTTTGTCAACTGTAAGTAACCGCATTTCTTGGTTAGCTTATTTGAATTGAGAACAATTGTTTTTTTGTTTGTTCTGGGCGAAATTGTTCAGACAACCCCTAAACAAATATTGGTCCCGTACCGGTGTGCATAATGATGAGTGGAACCCTCCTCTGATACCTACTCTGGGTAAGGGTTATCACTGAGTGCACACCGAACAAAATTGTAGGTCTCATTTCTTCACTGACCCCTGGTTATAAAGCTATCCGAGGAATAAACTGTTGCTTCTCCGTGACATACCCCACAGACACACCCTTACAAATGACGCTGCCGAACAGGGACACGAAGAAATTTGTTTAAATAGGACTAATTTGATGAAATAGGTCTTTGATAATTTTGTTTTGCCATTTATGGCTGGCGCCCGAAAAATCCGGTAAAGCATTGTTGTTGTCAAGTGTAGGCTAGGCCTAACTAAATTGTAAGATGTTTGACTACATAACCCGGCGATTAAATACTAGAGGTGGATATCTTCAGTAAATATTAGACTGTACGTTGTTGATCCTCCTAAAACTAAAGACACAACCAGTGGGAAATCAACCCCAAAATCGGTGAAGGTGACGGCTACCAGCAAAACTGCGGTAACTACAACACCGGTAACAGTGGTAACCGTTATTCAGACTACATGTAACATACCTAAGATAACAGCTCCGTCGACGTTGAACATTCCGACTACGACTTCGGGGGTAGTTTACAAGTTGCCAACCGATGATTCGCGTACTAGTTGGATTAATCCATTGCATAAAGATGAGTTGCAAATCGAAATGGAACGGTTCGGTTTAGACAGTTCGGGTAAGGTTGAGGAATTGCGTAAGCATTTTTCAAAGTACTAAAGGGAGAGATATTACCAACCCAAAAATTACGGAATCTGAATTAGACCCAGACCATCGAATGGAAGGGGCAGGAAACTTCGCCTATGCGGAAGCAAAGGTCTTTGGAGGGAATTATTCTTTAAATTTCCCTGAAACTGGCGATCAGCGGGGTGCGTCTTTCACTGAAAGCAAAAGTAACATTGAAGTTAATAGAATTAAAGAAATTCTGGTGCTACCGACTGATGTTCCGTTTGAATAGTTGTGCAGACGAGTTGCTAACTTGTCGCGTCCGGCCACTGTGTCAGAAAAGTCCCGAAAAAGGACCCGAAAAGGCTACTGTGTCAGAAAAAGGCCTAGGTCCGACCTAGATATTACCTTGCCAAATGCGGATGGGCTTGTATTTAGTTCATTGCCAAAAGTCTCTGCCCAGCCTTTAGCCGTGGGGCGGGGATGTTTTACGGCCGAATCGCCACGAAAATACGGTTTCATCGATTTGCACTACCGTACTGAAGTGGAACGTTAGGTTCGATGGTTACAAGGACCCTATATCGTTCCTAGAGTGTTTAGAAGAACTAATGGAAGCTTATGAACTTACCGGCACGGAAGTTCTTAAGGCACTTCCTGAGTTGCTTACCGGTACCGCTTTGCTATAGTACAGAAATGCCAAGGATTTTTGGAATTCTTATGAAGCGTTTAGGGACAGTTTTTCACTCCAGTTCTTACCTCAAGGGTATCAAAGAAACCTGGACGAGGAAATAAGGTGGCGCACTCAAGGCGAGAATGAGACTTTTAAGGATTTTATTATCGCTCTTACCACGCTAATGAGAAGGAAAGGAGGCCTTTCCTTGCATAAAAAACTCGAAATCATTTATAATTACATGCGTCCCGACTACAAGCTAATGATGTGAATTGTTCTCTTTGGAGGATATGATAAAACAGGCGGAACACGTTGAAAGCTATGTGCGGGAAAAAGCTTTGTTCCAGCCCCCTCCACCTCCTTTCATGGCCTTAGTGCCCGAGAAGGCCTACAATCCTAAACGAAAACAGGACAAACTGTTGCCTAGTAGCGCTTTTGCAAATAATGTAGGTGAGAAAGGTAAGAGCTCTGACCGTTCGGTTGCTTTGCGGCCCACCTTAGGCCCTACTGAATGCAAGGCCTATCCCGACCGAAATCTGACAAAAAAGGCTGACAGAAATGAGCCTAAGGTTTCGTCTAGCTGTTGGAACTGTGGTAAAACGGGTCACCACTGTAGAGATTGCCGGATGCCCAGGAAAATTAAATGTTTTAACTGTCGAAAGGAGGGAGTTTTAACCCGAGATTGTGATTGCCGAAAGGCGGAAAACTAAAAAGGGACTCAGCTGTTAGGGAGTCATATGGGCCCAAGGGAAAAATTGAGTCTAACTCCCAAAATTAGAAAGGTTGGTTAGGGAAAATAGAGAATTTTCCAAATGGATTTTCGAGTGGCGCGTGTGTCACTGACAATCGACCCCATGTTCGAATTGAGGTATTCGGGCGAATGTTTTTGGCATTATTGGACAGTGGCGCAGTTGTCACTCTTATTAATGCGAAAGTTGCGCGACATTTGAGAGAAAATGGGATCACCCCGCAAACGATTGAAATTGTAGTACAGCTAGCCGACGGTACGCGATCGACCACGCGTGAGCTGTATAGTTTTGATGTGTTATTGGCCGGTAAGACTGAAGAATTAGTGACTGTGCATTTAGAATATCTTACAAGTGATGTTATTTGATACGATTGAGAGGTTGCGCTTGTTAGAGTATAATGTCGATTTAGACCGTCCCTCAGCTGCATGTGAATTTACTGAATGCAGGGAAACAGTGGGGGGAGATGTCGTGATACCTCTATATATTTTTGAGGTAGTTAATTGCAAGGGCTCTGCTAACAAAGTCGCTGATTCATTATCTCGATACTCCGTAGGGCAAGAGCGTGTGGAGTCTACGGAAATTAAAATCAGCCCAATTAGCTTAGCTCAAGATCCCAATGGTAAGGTAGACCGTAAATCTGAGAGCGAAGGTGGAAATCAGAGGGATCGTTTGTATGAGAATTTGTATGATCGTGTGGTCAAAAATCCAAGTAAATTTCCGGCGTATGTCGTGCGAAATAAAAAATTTTACCGATTGGAGGCTAAGAGGCGTGCGGGTGCACAACCCAGCAGTTATAAGTCCAATTGGAGAATGTGCGTTCCTTTGAAAGATAGACTGTGTTAGAGGAGACACATGACTCTCCTACGGCAGGTCACTTTGGTTTCAGGAAAACTGCATAAAAAGGTTTCGTTGGGTTATTATTGGCCCGGTTGGTGAAAGGATGTCCAACGACATGTGAGGAACTGTTCGGTTTGCCAGGCGTATAAGGTTGAGCAGGCAAAACCTGATGGTAAAATGCATTTCGACCCCCTAAGGGACCGTGGCATACGGTCTCAGCAGATCTTCTTGGGCCCTTGCCGAGGTCAAAGAGAGGTAACCGATTCGTCATCGCCTTTCGGGACCAATATAGCAAATGAACTGAGTTAGCCCCTCTGCGTTCAGCGACAGCTGCGCAGATCTATCAGAAGTTTAAAGAGTTGGTCTTGTTACGCTTTGGAACTCCAGACGTCTTAATCATGTATAATGTTAAGCAGTTTGGAGTGGCCATTTTTCTAAATTTGTTGAAGGACTGGGGTGTTGAAGCTTTGAATACACCTCCGTATTCCCCGCAGTCTAACCCAGTCGAGTGCAGGAACCGGGTGCTAAAAACACTGGTAGCACAATCGGTAAAGGGCGATCACCGGGTGTGGGATGAGAAGTTATTGGAGATTGGATTCGCTGTGAATACAGCGGTCCATGAATCTTCCCAGTATACCCCAGCTAAACTCTGCCTGGGTCGAGAGTTGTGAGTTCCTAGCGCGTTATAAGGGGTCCCGAGTTTATAGAAGGGGAAGAAGAACCCACAGATTTCAAAAAGCTCTATCAGAAAACCCAGAGGAACCTGTTTAACGCCTAATCCCGCCAGGCCAAATATTACAATTTGAGGAGGCGCGATGTCTCGTATGCCGAAGGGCAAGAAGTTTTGTGAAGGACGCATGTACTGTCTTCAGCGGCAATTGCAATAGCCAATAAGCTGGCACCTAAGTACGATGGTCCCTTTGAGGTAGTCAAGAAGATAGGCTACAACATTTATGTGATTCGTAGGCCAGGGTCAAGGAAGACCGAACGAGCTCATGTAAAAGATCTGAAATTATTTCGCAAACCGTAGAAAATTAATTGATGGTACACCTACCTCGTATATTTGTTATTAGCGAACTCTCATTGCTAGTGCACGAGATTCGATGTCGGCAGAAGTGTCGCTGGTGAGAACTTTAGTTTTAAAGCCGATGTACTGTCAGTAAGAACCTCATGAGAAGGTGAGGATTTCTCTTTTTTTTGTTGGTTTATTTTTTCCTTCCTGTGAGTCAGAGGAGGGTGTAACGGCCACATTTTGAGGACTGATCAGTTTTCACTTTATTTTGCATAAGCAATGTTGGGTCTGCAGATCGCGTTCACGGTCTGTACGTAATCAGCTGACACTATCAGCTGTTGAGTTTTAGTTAGTTCACGAATCCGCCGCTAGTAGCGAAGGCAACGAGCCAGAGAGGCCCAAAATTAAATTCATTACTTGACTGAGCGTCGTGTTCGCCACATCGGAAGAGCTCTGACTGGTAATAGTGCATTAGCTGCGATAGCAGAGTCAGCGTTAGCTGTTTTAAAGACTTAGCAAATTTGCGTTAGCAAGCATTACTAAATTTTGTCAACTGTAAGTAATCGTATTTCTTGGTTAGGTTATTTAAATTGATATTAATTGTTTTTTGATCAAAAAATTTTTATTATTTCATTTTTGGCGGAAGCCTAGGTTATGTTTAATTTATTTTGGACTGAACTTGGAATAAACTTATTTGATTTGACCTAGAGTAAGTTTATTTTAGTTTAATATCTGAGCATTTCCTTTTATTTGACATTCTCAGTTGAAAAAATATTCAAGATTTAATAAATAATTTCTGACCATAATTTGTTTTGGTTATTGCTCTAGCTTATGGTCATTTGCAGTTCGGAGTTGGGCTGCAGGTTAGGTTAGGCCCGGTGATTTAAAAGCTGGTCGACAGACCTTACTTCTTTACCAAGCGTTTGATTTCATTTTGTCAATAGGCTCAGGCCTAAAAGTGAAATTAAATATAAGTAATTAGAGTCGGTGAGATTGGTGATTTGTCAATCTGGATGATGTGAAGTTGTGTCATCCCAAATAGGCTAGGCTAGTAATAATTATCTCTAAATTCCTTGTTGAGTTGCGCTACCCACCCTAAGAGTGGAAGGGCCAATACGAAGTTTTGTTGGCTATTATAAGGGCCTAAACATTTATGGTCTAAATAGAATTATAGCCTAATCATTGGCGGTCCAAGTGGAATTAGGGCCTAATCATTTATAGTCCAAGTAAGATTAGGGCCTAACCCGCATTAACTACGATAGCCTTTCTAACCGGTAGTCCAATTAACATTAGGCACTAACTATTCTCACAAGCTGTTAGAAACTTATGTTACTTGCAGCCGGCGCCGAGTTGGCTTGTGAATTAATATATTTTTGTCTTGTCTTGTGTTGAGTTTGTTTCCCAAGTCCATAGGTTGCCAGGAGTTGACCCCGGATCCTACCTTCGACGCGGTGGTGATTGGTACCCACTCGTGCGGCAGCACTCAAGTCAGGTGGTGGTACTTACCTTAGGCTAGTGATAGGTATTAGACATAGTAAGCCATTGTGATCGAATTATTTGTATTAATCAGGTACTTATAAACTGTTATTGGTGTCACCTTGAACGGTAGGGTCGGAGCGAAATTGTGCCAACAGTACCTAAACTTAAATAGCTTACTCAAAATTTAAATACCTTATCTGGAACATTGAAATCGATAGGTTACTGTAGGTTTGAAGTCTGGGCGAAATTGTTCAGACAACCCCTGAACAAATATTGGTCCCGTACCGGTGTGCATAATGATGAGTGAAACCCACCCCTGATACCTCTGAGGGCCTATCGGTAAGGGTTATCACTGAGTGCACATCGAACCAAATTGTAGTTCTCATTTCTTCACTGACCCCTGGCTATAAAGCTAACCTAGGCATAAACTGGTGCTTCCCTGCGACATACTCCACAGAACCACCATTACGGCCTTCTTGATCTCTCTACTCTGTTGGAAAATCTGGATCAAACCAAATACCCAAAATTTGCCCTAAAATTTTAACAAAGATTAGTTGTTTACATTAATCAAATTTTTCTATTTTTCGTTATTTTCTTATGATGTTACCAATATAATAGCAGAGCCTACAACCAACAAACACCGAGTATTATAATCTGCATTTAATATCGACTTACTTGGATATCAGGCTGTTTAGCAAACACCATCTGCAACTACATGCCCCAGATATTACAAGTCCCTGGAGTGGTAACAATGTTGGAGTAAGTTTCCACTGTAAAACTTCCATTTTCAGACATTATATGACAATTTTTCAATATAGACATCACATTTAGTAAAATTCTAAAAATATTTGCTCTTTTAAGATTATCAATCGTAAAAAAGATTTTGCAAGCGGTTTGATACTCCACGGTGTATCCGTGAAATTCTAAAAATAAAAATTCATGGGTGGAAAAAAGGCGTGTCCCCACAAGAAATTTAATAAAGACATCAAATAAAAGAATAGCTACTGAAACACTTTATGTTAGACAACTAATAGAGGTCCTAAACTGAGTTTCGTAAAAGGTTTTTACTAGAATACTAAATAATTTGTCATACCATCGAAAGATTTAAATAGTCATACATAAATGAATTAAATGACGCAATTGCATAAGATAAATAAAATGTAATTAATTGCTGACCTACTCTGTAAATACATATAACAGTGCTGATTTGAAAGCATATTTGATATTTTTAAGTAGTTTGTACATAAAAAAGCTCAATACTTAATTGACTACCTTTAGATTGACTTTTGATCATTTTTAGATTATTTCATCGAAAAATATTTATGATATTTCAACGATAAAAGGGAGTAACATTATTTGTAGGTAAATATTGCACAAACATGCCTATCAGCCACCTTTTTTGTATACGTTGATTCTGATTATTACTTATATAAGTAAATTTTTATTACACTACTGCACATCTATAAGATAACGTTCGATTAAATATTTCACTAATATGTTATAATACATTACACAGTATTTAAAATTCATTAAAATAATTTAATAAAATTGTAATATGTGTTTCGATATTATGGTGGAATCCACCTTGTTCATATAGTATTTTGGCTATACATTAAACTAGTAGTGGCAAAGTGGGGCTGCTGGACCAGGTCAATGACCCCTGAGGAATGCTGACGTCACCAAGGTCACTGACGTCACGAATGACGTCATCGATGACGTCATATCTATGACGTCATAGGTATGACGTAATAGAAATGACGTCATGACGACGTCATTACCGCTGACGTTACCGTCAGCTAATGACGTCAAAGTAATGACGTCACTGACGTCACTGACGTAATTAAGGTCAAGGTCACGTGGAAAGACAAAAAAATTTTTCTTTGCACTCTTGTGGTTCCTCGTATTCGGCTGCCTAGCGAAAATCCACGAGAAACCACAAAAGTGCAAAGAAAAATTTATTTTCCCAGCGACCAGACGGAAAAACCTACCAAAAGTGACGTAAGGCATTCCTCAGAGGCCATTGACCTGAACCCTAGCAACCCCACTCTTAAAACTAAAAAAATAAATAATTTTTATTTCCACTTACCCACTGGAGAAACCCGAAGCCCAACTGGAAACGAAATTGCGAACAGCCGACGGTGGTGGTGTCATCACCGCGCGGGAGCCGGACGCCGACTGACCGGACAGCACCGTGCCGTCCGGGTACTAGACCGCGTGGTGGGGGTAAAGTGGTCAGATGCGAAAAAATAAAAAAAATTATTTTTTTTTCCAACAACTCATTCGAGTTTGTCCTTGTTGGAAACATTATAAAAAAAATTATTTTTTTTCTCAGGTGAACTTGGGACTTGTGAAATTTTGAGCTAAATGAAAAAAAATAATTTTTTTAATTTTTTTCTTAGGTGAGCTTGGGACTTGTAAAATTTTGAACCATATGAAAATAAAAAAAAAATAATTTTTTTCGCGATTTTTAGTTTCGCTTAAAACTTGTGAAATATGTAAGTTTTAGCTAAATATTTCATTTAGAACTCCAGTTATGGAAATTAAGTGGAAAAAGTGTGATGTGCACACTGCAAGAGTTGAATAGCGACTGACCAAGTCACTCCGTGCATCCTAGGTACCCAGTTATTTGGTGGGGGTTATGTGATCAGATAGAAAATTTTTTTTTTTTTATTTTTCATCCACATTCTTCAACATGTTGAAACCTGTTCAAGGTCAACCATTTAAATTTAAAAAAAAAATTTAAATTTTTATTTACAAAAATCCGCCTTCATCCTCATATGCGCTGGATGGACTTGTGCTTGTTGTTGTTGAAGTGCTACTTTCACAGCAACAAGTTTCTTCTTCTGTATTGTGGACCACTCCTTCGGGTATATCCATAGTGTCGATGGTTGGACAGTCGTATTCCAAATCCATTTTAATTACCATCCCTGGATGTTGAAGTAATAACATGTGCAGTTATTGATAAATGTCTTTGAGGTGTTCAAGGCTGTCAACAAGTAATTCCCACTTCATTGTATCGTGTAACCGCTAGCGTAGCTGAGCTGGAAATGAAGTCAGACTTGCATGTAGGATTGCTCTTTTGGAATCGTGGTGGGGGTTGGGTTGGGTTGCTTAGAGGAAATTTTTTTCTGTTTCATGATACAACCAGACAGGTTGAGACATGTTCAAGGTCAACCATTTGGAGTTTTAAAAAATAAAATTTTATTTAAAGAGTAGCGTTGAAAACTGGCAAGTTGGCTCCCTTGTCAGCACACTCCGTGCACCTTAGACAGTATATGACTGCGTAGACCAAGTAGACGAAGACTGCAATGAGTAAGGCCAGAAGCATGACAAGATCCAATTTTAAAATTTTTTGTGTTAGGATGGTATCCTTCCTGATCTGCCTTTCTTCAATTCTCCTTTCCATCAACTCCACTAGATCCAAATGCTGGCATCTCCTTCTCTGTCCTCCTGCTACATCAGCCTCATATATTGGTGGTGGGACATCCATGTTTGCAGCTTGAAAGATCAAGACGTAATGAAACACATTGGTGTTGTTTCTCAGGTCTCCAAGAGGAAAAATGGTGGGGGAAGTTTCAAGGTTAACCATTAGGAAATAAAAAAATGTTTAAATTTGTGGTTACGTTTACACCTGTACATGTTAGAACCTGTTCAAGGTCATCCAATTTGTGTTTAAAAAAATCCTATCTTGCTACAAAACTGTAGCAAGATAGGTTTTTTTATTTCTTTTTTATTCTTTTATTACAATACAATAATATGCATTATGCATATTGAAGTACAATGAGGATACAAAATATAAATATTAGTCAGGAGAAATATTCCAAGTTTGGACTGGCTTGAGTCTTCATGGACGATCTGGAGGAGTAGGCCGAGGAAGTTGATGATGATGGTGACCTTGGCGGCTCGTCATCCCTGAAGCCATGGGTGCATTTTGTGTTGCATGCAAAAATTTGCATGTTTAGTTGGTATCCCTGTTCGATTAGTGATTTAAATTCTTCAACAATTTCGTTTAATTCTTGCAGATTTCTTACAAATACTTCTTCATAATTTGCGCATTTTACAGTGAGAGCCATCTTGATGTTTTCCGTGTGATGTCCAAAGGCGGAATGAATATTAGCATGGTTGTTTGAAGGTAGTATGAAATAGTGGTGGTGGAAGGATTTTATATGCTGTCTGATGGGAGGTGGTTAAATTTTTTCCAACTAAACATATTGATTGAACAAATTGTGCAAAGTTCTTTGGGTGTTTCGTAACTCATAACTGGAGCTACATGGCCTAATTGTAAACATCCATGATCTTGTAGGAATTGTGCTGGGTTAGATACAGCAGCCCTTCCACAATTTTGACAAAATGTTGTACCATCACCAAACTTGTACCACCCAAAAGTGTTGTAACCTCTGGTGTCTAGCTTGTACTGTTTGATAAAAGTTTTAATTTGCTGAGGATCGTTGGAACGTAAAGTATGGCTAAATAGCTGTTGATCTTAATAATTTTTCTTACACAAAGCTCAAATAGGGTGCTCATGGTTTGACAGTTGCAATTAAACTGGACTTCTTTGCAGTCTGTATGCTGGTAACCCAAAATGGTGGGGGAAAACACACACACACACACACACACACACACACACACACACACACACACACACACACACACACACACACACACACACACACACACATTGCTGTTTGAAAAATATTTTTATTTTGTTTAATTTATGCAAAGGTCAAAGGTCAAGGTCACCCCAGAGCTTTTCTAAAAAAAGGCAACATATCAATATGTGAAACTTTTTGTTATTTGTTTCACATATTGATATATTGCCTTTTTTATTTTTTATTTTTTTATTTTTTTTTTTGTTTTTTTGGTAATGTTTATTTATTACAGTACAAACAAGATTACATGAGAAAAATTATATAGTGAATACAAACAGATACAAGAAAAATTTTAATTTAATTTAACACTGCTGCTTCTCGGCCATGTGGATGGTCAGCTTGGTGGAGTTGCTGCCGCTGGATCCGTGGGACACCAAGTAGAGGCATCCTGGTTGAATGGAGCGCAGGTCTTCATTTTGTAGCAGATGGACGAATCTTTTTGGCAAATAAATTTGAAATTTTGCTTCATCCCCCGGTGTATATGGTGCTTCGGTCAAGCTGCAGCAGATTGCCTCGCCGACTGTAGTTTCCATCTTCTTCATAGTATGTATGATGTAATGTTTTTCATCCTTAAGCTCTGAACATTTTTTTACCGGCAAAATTGTAGATTTGGAGTGGGCGTTGAATTGTTCCACCAAAGACTGCAGAAACTGGTTGGAAGCCATGGTTGTTTTAGACGTCCTCGCTGTCTTCTAGCTCTGAGATGTTGTCGTCTCGGAGTCTCGAGTAATACTCATGCCAAGTCTCGGTCTGCTCCTCGCTTTTATAATCGACGTTACCCCCACCACCACCACCGATTTCTCCATCTTGCAGGTAAGTAGCTAATTTTAAAGCGTTTTTTAATGCACAGTGTCTGTCCCTTTCATGTTCTAAGCTTTGTGTGCAAATACAAACGTTTTCAGAAATAAATTTAAAATTTTTATCAATTTGCACGTCTTTGACTGGATTTGATGTATATTGTTCTATCCATCTTTTCTTTTCAAGTCCCTTTGTGTAAATATTAGTAAATTTATTTGAAAATTGATGCATAATATGATACAAGTCTGAATAACTGGTAAAACCGTCATACCAATCGATGTGATGAAAATATTTCCAAGTCCATCGGTTTGTTGTTGCGGCTTTGGTGGTTAGTGAAGAAAAAGAACATGGTGGTTTGAATAAAAATGTATAAGGAATATTTTTATCCATATCATAAAATACTAGTTCTTTAATGAACCGATCATCGTTACCACGAAACGCCTGAAATTCAATAATACCCGGTTTGGACTTGATTTCTTCTTCCATGTCCATTTGAAAGGTCACCCGTCTATCCATCACGGTGTCGGAAGGTCAACTGTTTTCCACACCACGGTAGGCACGTATTTATGCCAGGCCGTACAGTTGAAGGCGCGTTGGTGTATATTTAACGTGGGCACCATCCCCGGTAGGCCTACACCCACAAAATTTTGAATTTTTTATTAAAAATTTGCCAATTCAAGTGTAAAATGTTGTGAAAAAATTTAAAATTTTATTTAACTTTCCATCTGGTCATTCTTGTTGTAGTCATTCTCATCACTTTGATCCTTTTCATCACTGAAATGTGTTTCTTCATCCGATTTTACAAAATTATTTTTTTCTTGCACATATTGTTCCAATTGTCTCCACATTTGAACTTCATGAGGAATTCTGTTGAATATTGAAGTGTCCACAGGTCCATACAAAATTGGTGCGTCCGGTTGTTTATCCAAAGTGTCTGTTAAATAATCTTTAATAATTGAACTGGAAATTACTAGTTGTCTTAAATATCTTGTTATAGGTTCCGTTGCACATGTCAAAATAAAAAATTCTTCTCTGTTAAGTTGAATTTTCATGTCATGTTTGGTTGTATCCCTGAATCTCATTTGATGTTCACCTCGGTGTTTAATAATATCAATTTCCAAGTCTGAATCCAATAGTCCTACTTTTGTTTTTCTGCCAAACATGTTGCTATTAAAGTAACATTCCAACAAATGGAGGTGTTTCATAAAAGATTCCCAAGCATTGGCTGTAAACAAAATCATTTTTGTTCCGTGAGTTAAAATTACTGTAGGTGAATAGTCGGTTGATTTCATAACTCCAATTAAAACACTTTTATCAAAACTTGAAGAGATTGGATAAAAAATTCGTAAAAATACTTCCATCAAAATATTTGGTGAAATATTTTCTTCCACATTTATTTTCCTCTTGGGCAAATATTTTTTCTTTTTACCTTTTTCTTCTTCTTCTTGATCTGCGCCGTGTTGCTGTCCATTCATGTCCAAAAATTCTGAAATTTCTTTTTCTATATCGCATTCGGTTGTACCACTTGTAGAAGCCATATTGAAGATGATGCTACCCATACGACGTCAGGCAACAAACTGATCAGGAGCGGTCTGTGCGCTCCGCTTTTATAATCGCGCCCGTGATTGAAATTTTCCAAAAAGGAGTTTTTATAAAACATTTTTAACAATTCCTGTCAAAGGTGTGTAAGTGACAATTTTATCTTGTAAAATTAAACAATATGCAGTTGTATTTGCAGGTATAGCTGCATTAAACTCCATTTCAATCTTTATGTCAACACTTGATGATTTTACTGATTCATTTTGTTTAGAACAATCAATTACAACTATAGTGTAACCATCTAAGTATTCTTCTGGTGATAGTAAAGGTGTATTTGTTTTACCGTAATACGAATTTTGGAATCTCGCATACATATCGTATAATATACTGTACTTTTTATTATTAAATGACACATTCAAATTGTCGTAGGGGAAAAATTGTGAATTCAAATAAACTTTAATATTTTTTAAGTTGCAACCAAATTTGCTCTCCTATCTGTTTGTAAACCAAATCTAATATACCTGGCTCGTTCTACGTAATTAGATGTTTTAACAGTCCAAGTGTGACGATCCGTAGTTGGCAAGCTTGGATGTTCATGGAATTCCCAACTTCTAAAAGGAATTACAATATCACGATCAGCCTTTAACTTCCTTAATAGTAGCATTCTATGCTCGTCAGCTAATTTAACATGTGGAACTCTCCATACAATTTTGTCTAATGTTAATTTCCATTCTAGGTTTGCATCCGTTGTACCATCTGGAGCTTTAATAATGTCTTTATCGTTAGAAGATCTCAACAAAACTAATTCTTGTTTAACATTTAATATTATTTTTCTATAATCTTCAGCAAATCCAAGCAACAAACGTAATGGAATATGAAAATCAAAATATCCCTTTGTATTCGGAGTGATTGTGTCATGTTCAGGTAAAACCCATCCGGCCGGTTGAAGTAAATTGGTTTCATTAGGTGATATAGATGTTACCCCCTTTAAAGTTGTTGCAATACCTACTTTTTTAGTGGAATCAACTGTTACACCTGATATTTCATATCTAATTTCATCAAACAGGAAAGCCATAGGGTTATTTATAAATGGAACTGTTGTACCTACACTATTGTCCTTTTTTGTTACTTGTTACTTGTGTGTAAATGTCTTGATGTTGTATAGGAATACGAATTTCATCGTTATTGTTCAATTTTGATGAAGTGTAAGGGTTGTGGGTGTGATATTCTTTTTCCCATAGTGTTTCGTCGAATGTCGGACCCTGCGCTATATCCAGTATATCCATAATCGGTTAATTTTAAACCAATCTTTTCTAAGAAACGAATGTTCTCGCGTGTTAACTCCTCCACAGCTGAAGAGCTACTAATGCGGTTTCCCGTAGGCTGTCCACTTTTAAATGATAAACCCATGATTTTTGTATTAAAGTGTAGATTTTAAATGTAATCTAACTGTAATTGGCTCTTCTCGGAAATCTATCAAGTTACCGTCTTGATCCAATACGTTCAACACGATTTCTGAAATGAAAGTGGTGTTCAACGGGAGATATACTAGGTTTTGTGGCTTTTCAACAATTTTAAATCCTGGAGGTACACTCGGGTAAAAAGTATGTATTATATGAGTATTTGCTCCATCTCTGTAAGCTCCCTGTATAATGTTACAAGTTATATCTATACTATTAACTTTTAGTATAGTTACAGTTTGTTTACCGGAATGTGTTTGATTTGGTTCTAAAATTGGGCTATCTTTGGGAAATCCTAACAATTCACCGATTGAGTGTTCTTGAGTAAAATCTATATAATATTTGGAGTTTATTTCAGCTTTCATAGTATTGTTATTACCTTTTAATGTTATATTGTCTTTTCCCATTTTATTTTGCAAAAATTCATTAATATGATCAATTTCATAAGAACCTGTGGGTAAACTGCAAACTTCTAAGTCTGTAAACTTCCCACTGGCATCTTTTCCTTTATAATAATGCAATAAGTTATTTTTATCTTCCGTAACATTGGGAATAGAGTTGTAAGTTGTAAAATCTAACAGTGCCGCCTCCCAAAATCTTCCTTTTTGCAAGCGTAACGCTGGGAAAAGGATACTTCGTAAAGTGGACGATTTTCCTGTTAATGATACCGTATAGGAAGACATCTCAATTGCGACTGATACTTTTAGCTAGGAATTCCAAACATAAATGGCCGCATATTAAAGTGTTATCAGGTTGTTCTCTTTTATAGTTGTAATATATGTTTTTAGCAGATTTAAAGTAATGCTCAAGCTCTTTAGGTGGTGGTAAATTGCCAAAACTATCAAAGTAATATATATTATCACCTAATTTCTTATAACAAACCCAATGAGTGCCAGGACCTTCAGAATTATCTAAATTTACAATGCCTGTTTCGTTTTTCCACATTTTAACTGGTAAATCATCTTTCATAAAGACACCGCGAAAAAAAGGTATTTTTAAACATGAAATGTATTTAAATAATTCGATATTTGTTAACGCTTTATGTGGTATTACTAATTGATTTCTTTTTTTTAATATGCACGATACGGTCTTAGGTATAGACCTGCCCCGTTTTTTACCATTGACCATACTGTTGGTGTTTTGCTACCCTTTCTGGTGGAACGTCGTTTTCTTCTAATATTCCCTCCATGTTTTGTCTTTGCCGATCTCCTTTTAACTCTTCTCCTCCTTTTTCCACCTCCTACCGCTGTTTTAGCCTTCATACCTGCTGTTACCGCTAAAGCTGCAGCTTTTTCTGCAATACTAGCGTCACTAGACTTTACTCGTTGCCAAGCTATATCCGCGAGCTTTTTATCAGCTATTGATCTATTTTTTGTATCGCTAAATGTGGAATATGCTATATCGTGTTCTTTACAAGCCTGACCTAACTTATTTATGCCTGGATCGCCTCTTTCCAGTCGTTTTTTCAATTTAGTTCCTGGTCCGCAATACTGATAACCTCCCGGTATGTGAATTCGTATGGTAAAGCGTCTATTGCTCTATTTACGACAGATCCTACTGGAATTCGATTTAAAGCTTTACTTAACAGAGAAACCGCTGTGGATGTGATACCACCTCCTTTCCGTATAGTGTCTCGATATGGACTGGTGTAATGAAACGTCATGATTGTCTTTTATATTCGAAAAGCGTAACCTATGTGTTACCTCTATGACTGGTTGCACATAAATGAAGTCATTTATTGAGTTATTTAATTAAATATCAATATCACCCCAATCTGATGATCTAAACTTTTGCGTTTTAGGATTAATAAAGTATTTATTATAAATTTCTCGTTTAATATAATCACCTCTCGCGGATTCATCATAAGTATTATTACCCGATTTTCCTTGAAGAATATCTGGTGTAAAATGATTGTGTAAATCAAATATCGCATTACCTAAAACCTTTACAAGAAAATTAACAGTGACAGCATCATCTACATGTTCAGGGTCTTTAAGGTTTGTTATACGTTTATTATTACAATTATACACTTTACTATCCTTTAATGATGTTGTAATGGTCTGTCCTACAGTTGCAGCATCATTTTCTTCTCTTCCTTGTTTCAAGTGTTTTATCACTCTATTATTACATGTAAAATATACAAAGTAATGATTTGGATCTAAATGTACGGTTTGTGATAAAGCAGCTGCATCATGATCCTCATAACCCCATCCCATATTTGATAACTTTTTATCCATGCAATCCCAAGCATTATTTTTGTATGTTAATAAATTAAATTTTTCATTACCTTGAACGAATTCATCCCCTTGCTTCGATACTACTTGATTTTGTTTTACAAAAGAGGTTGTTTCTTGTTTTAAGGTTTCCATCATTTGACCCACTGTTGCACCATCTGATGGCGCCGAACCATCTTTAACATTTGCTAAACAATTATTAAAACAATCTATAACCCCTACATCACGTATGATACAATGATCTTTAATATATTTTAGATTTACAGCATCGTTTTCAGTTTTTGGATAACCTATATCATTAATAACAAATTTATAAAAAGAAAATCCATCTTTTGTCTTTTCAGGTATCAAGGAATGTAAATAGCGTCTATTCACGCTGTCTTTTGCATCTTTAGGGTCATCTGCGTTGGATATACGTTTATTGTTAGCACTATACGTTTTTCCATTGAAGTTTAACGTATTTTTTAATTCAGATGACAAATAACCTTTGTTTATTGCATCACCGTTTTCATTTGGTTTACCAACGTTGATAATTCTATGATTTTCTGCATCATATGTGTTATTGTGTAGTCTTAATGTTGGTGATATCTTTTCCTTTACTATTTTTAAATTTACTGCATCGTTTTCGTCCGTGGGATCTTTTATGTTTTTTAACCTTTTATTACTAATATCATAATCTCCTTCAGGTGTTTGTAGTAAACCAGCACCTCTTTTTAAGTTATTCGCGTAATATAATCCATCCGAGGAATATCGTCCGAACTTGTCGACACTCATGGTGCAACTGATTAGCATTTTAGGGAGTAACGCGTTTTTATAAGATTACCCCGCGGTTTCTAAGTTCATCCACTAAAGCCACCCATTCGTTTTCCAATCCAGTATGACCCGCTTCTTTAGCTTCATGTATTAGTTTCATTCTATCCACCAATTTATTGATATTATTGTAATAAATTACGTTTGTATTGTATAGTTTCTTCATCAATCCTTTACCGGTGACTGATTTGCTTCTTTTCCTCGGTTCTGGGGAACTTATATCTAAAGTGGATGCTACAAATCTTCTTTTTATAGGTTTTCTTCTTATAATTGGTATTATTTTGGAAACAAATTCTCTATATTTTACAGATTTATTTCGAAATACTGGAGCTTCAGGTAAATAATTTCTTCTATATGCATTAGTTTGTTCCAAAATTTTGCTATACACTTCCAAATCATCATCTTTTACCAATGCATGTAAAGGTTTATTTTCAAACAATAATTCAAATAATCCCCTCGTCCCTTTATATATTTGATCACCTACGTGAATATTATCATGTTCATCGACATCTAATTTGCTATTACCAATCATTACACCTTCTTTGGACATTCTTGCTCCATAACTGTGGTATTTTTTAGTAGAATTAGTTCCAATTAACAGTTTTAACAAGTATTTTCTTCCTAAAGGTCCTTTCGTATGAATATTTTCACCCAATAAGCTTATGTTTGATGGTTCTCTTTCTGTTTTTTCTTCTTCACTCGCTATAGATACCACTTCTTCTTCACTACCAGCATATACATCTTCTCTTTCTGCCGTTGTATCACTAAATATGGAGGCTTCCGGGTCCTCATCGCTAATATCTTCTGATATTACACTTTCCCTTTCATATTGTGTTATCGGAGCAATAATATCACCTTGAAAAGAAGGTTTAGTCAATTTTTTGTTCAATTGTTTCAACGGCTCTGTAATAGGTTTAAAAGTAGATTCAAGAAATTTCTCCCGTTCGCTGATACCTAACTTTAACGCTCTGTTTTTAGCCCGAATAGAATCACTAAGTGATTTAATTTCCTTTACTAACTTTTCTTGGTTAACCATGTTTGTAGCAAGACGTGCTGTACAAGAATGATTGTGTGATATAGTGGTTAGTGAATTAATATAAATTTATCGAAACTTATCCTGTATCGGCCGTTATTTAGTGGTTGTTCCTTCATAATTGTCAAAAATCCATAATTTTCAGCCCAAGCCTTACCACATATGTCTTTAAACCGTTCATATGACATATCCGCATTGACATTATCGTAATATATGTATTTTAAGTTGGTTTCATCCTGTTTGAATACAATTAACACATTTGCGTTATCTCTTATCAATTGTTTTGGTATTTTACTATAAGTCTGGCCTATGTAAATGCTATCTATATTGTTATGTCGCCCCATAGCGAAATAGCTCCTGATAGTGTTTTGGTTTTCACAGGATACATCATCAAATATAAAAACTGAAAATGGTTTAGCTTCATGCGGTTGCATTACGCTTTCACTTGCATCAAACTTGTAATATTTCACTTCTGGCACATTATTAAATATTTTTTCTAATAATTGGTATTTGGGTTGTTGTAATGATTTGGAAAAGACATACAAGTTATTGAAACGCAATCCTTTTGGGTTTATAATCAAATTGAATACTACATTTGTTTTACCACAATTGGATGGACCGGTTACAAGACAACGCACCGTGTTTGGTAACAAAACACCATGTTTGCCACTGTTTAATTCCGAATTGTCCACCGTGAGTTCATCAATATTATTAATAGGAAAACTATCCTTTTGCGGTATTATCTCCATCCTTTGTAAAGGTTCAACCTAAAATGATGCTCCATCATTATATGAGATCCTTTTTAGGTATCCAAGAATCTTCACTCTTATTAAATCCTAACCATCGCACTTTTACTTTATCTTTTTTCCGTTGCAACACCTTTTCAACGAGATACACATCACCTACTGTGGATTTTAACATTTCATGTCCATAAAACCCTCCTTCAAACAATTGTCCTTTATTATCTTTTAAAATGTAAGTTTCTGGTACTGTAGGTTGCACCTTAAATACGGTAAAAACCTCATTTGTCCAATTTGGTAGATATCTTTTACTGAATACACCTTTGTATTTGCTTATTCGCACTTTATCACCAACGTTAAACGTTTTAGGCTTTAGTTTTTCAACTTTTGGTTTAGTATTCATTTTTATACGTTTTAATACAAGTTTTTCATTTTTACTAGTCACCTGGCTTGGTTTCATACCAATAGTTCTATGAAACTTGTTATTGTAATCGTTTATTAGTTATGGTAACATATCAATCCATACGTGCGATCCCCTGTTCGAAAACATCTTGTACATCGCACCTTTTAAAGTTCGATTGAATCTTTCAATGATTGATGCTTTTACCTCTGAGTTAGTCGAATAATGGTTTATATTGTGTTTTTTCATTAAATTTGAAAATTCTTTATTGAAATATTCTTTACCATCATCGGTTTGTAAGTGTTTTATGGTATTTTTATCTCTCTGTATCGCAGTTTCCATGGCTTTTGTTACACTCTTGCCAGTTTTATCTTTTAACGGTAAAGCATCTGCCATCTTTGTAAAACAATTGATAATAGTCAATATATATTTAAATCCTTTATTTTGTTTGCTATAAGGTATCATTTCGATTAAATCCGCTTGATATAGATCATTCATTCCTTTTATAACAGTATTTCTTCGAGGAAATTTTCTTCTAGCCGGTTTATGAAGCTCATTAACAATTTTTTGTTTTAAATCCATAATTTTATCCTTCCTCTTCGGTAGATGAAGTATAAATATTTTTTTATTCTATTATAACCATATTTAACTGGGTCAAGGTCATTCAAATTGATGTAAAAAAATGGGGAACACGGCGTTGGGCTTGCCGTGTTCCCCATTTTTTTACGGAAGGAAAAGGAATTTAGGTCGTAGGGGGTCGAAGAGGGACGAAGAATAGGTTAGTCGTTGATAGGATTAAGAGAGTAGTGGCCAAAAGGAAGAGTGTTAATTTTATCATCCATGATATGTCTTTTGTCATCATTTGCCGATAGTGCTTTTTTTACTTCTGTAACACTGTATAGTTTGTGTTTTTCACTTCTTATGGCGTTGAATTTTGCTGTTAAGGTGGTGTCGTTAAATAAACAGTTTTTATAGTGTTCAAAGTTTATATTTTTCTTTAAATAACCTGTTTTCACACCTTTTGCTTTCTTAGTGGTTAATGTTTCTTCTTGTTCTCCCTTATACACTTTGAAAGAATACAATTTTGACATTAGTGCAATAATTTCTTCCATGCTAGCTCCGTTGCATTCGTCTTTAAATTTTCCTAGCACCTTTTTGTTTTCTTCATTGAAGTTCGGATGGTTTCTTGGGTAGTCGGAAAAATCAAAATCATTTTTGTGTATGAACGTTCGAAGATCTTCATACATATCTTGCGTCTTGATCCAATAAATTAGTGCGTCCGTATCCATGTAGGCTACTCCGATATTTTCTCGTCCATAATATTGTACCATTTTGTTGTAATGAAAATCATACATATGCGTTTTACTTATATCCAATATTGACATCCCTATGTACAACGGTCTATCCATAACAATCTTGGTTTTGTTCATGCTTACCGCTACTAAATTTTCATTAATTATCATAGTGGTTCCGAAATTTGGTTTTTGTACAAGTTTTTCTAATGCTCTTGGATCACTTACTAATTTTACAATTTTGTGTTTCCTCTTATTTTCTAAAGTTTTCCCAAAGATTGAGTTGTTCATCAGTTTATAAAAATCTTTTTCAAAAGCTGATGTGGCTGCTGCTCTCCTCACGGTGTTGGAGTCTATGTAGGGTTTCAAGTAACAAGATTGAGAAAATTTTAAAACTCGATGAATTTTGGTGATAATTAATCCTAATTCTAGGGCTTGCTGAACAACAAAATAATGTGCTACATATCTGTTTTTGTTTTCCAAAGTCATCATCAACTTTGGCCATCTTCCGGTGGGTGAAACTTCGGTGCTGGCTAGTAAAGGCAGATCGTAGTGGGGGTCGTGTAGGTGTTCAGGATACTCAAAGTCGCAGTCCAAAATGTAGCCGGTCGGTCCATCTTGTGGGATCTGCATAATGTCACCTATGCTGTCCGGGTCGATCCACTGGAAGTCTCCATACGGAAGGGGTCTTGACATCGCCCATCCATACAAATTATTAGCATCAAAATATCCAAGAAAAATTGAGTCTTTAGTTTCATCATAGTTTGGTAAATATTTATTATTAGCTTTTACATGTCGAGTCACAGCTTGGGTTAATCCGCCTCGAACGCCTGATTCAATCATTAAAACCATATCAATGTCGGTCAATAGCTCCAGTTTGCATTGGGTCGATTTTAGCATGGCCTGCCATGCTAAGCCGGGAGATGTGTACGAGTGGAGCGGGTCCAATCCGTATGCTAAAAACATGTGTTACGGAATTCTTCCATTACATCACATAAAAGTGTTACATCCAATTTAACATAAAAATCAGAATAATCACCTAAGGTAGTCATTCCCAATTGGTTCCAAACATTACAGGCATGATTGTAATCTTCTATGGAAATTTCCGTGTCTGTCAGTTTACTCTTGAAGGCTTCAATGGGTGGTAGTCTTGTTTCTTCAAATTTTTCCATTCCGGTGATGTAATCATAAGGAAACACTCCTTTTCTTAAAACCAAATCCAATTTGTCTGCAGGTACATTTTTTTTTGTTTCCTTTAAATCCTGTCGTCTTAAATTATCAGTTAGTTTGCTAAGGCTGGATGGCATAAACCTATATGAGTCAACAAATCTTAATTTTATTTTGCCAATTTTCTTAGAAAAACTAATATAATGTTCTAAAGTTTGAGCTATCACATCAATCTTGCCTGTGTCTCTTCCCAATTCCGGTATTATAAAATGGGAATCATACCCGCTAAGGTTGTGCAACACAACTGGAATGAAATTTGGAAGTTTTAAATTTAGATTACATGCATTGCAGGCTGGTCCTCTGTAATATCCGGTCAGATGGTCGTGATCATGAACTTTACAATTGTCCACTGTAAATTCTTTATTACATATATAACAAGTTGTAGCATTTAAAAATTGGATTTCCTCCTCTTCATCTAGGGGTAACATAGGAACAATATTATTTTTATCATACACTTGTTCCACCTTACTAGCTATATCATACAAAATATCTACAAAATATTTGGCAGGATTTTCACCTCTGTACAATACTGGTGTTGTGGTTAGTCCAAAATTTTGCAAGTGTTAGTCAGATAGGGTAGACTTAACAAAAAAAATAAAAAAAACTATTTGGTTTATGCATCTGGTACTTGGTTCTTCTAGTAATTTCACCGTCAGGGTGTTCCAGCGGTACAAGTGTAGACTCAAAGTCTGCATAAATGACAAATGGTATCCTATACTGGTGGTTAATATGATTAAACTGTACAACAGATCGGGTTGGTGGTGGTAAACTAATTTTACACTCGTAATTTTCATTGCATAGTCTTTGATGCTCCAACAACCACTGGGCACCACCTCTCCTTATATCCTTATTTACAAAACAGAAACATCTTTTGCAAAAAGTTTTTTTACACTTCCTACAAGACAGTTGTTTGGTGACTAAGGCATTAAAATTTTTAATATATACATAGTGAGATATTTCACCTTTTGTAATCAACAATAAATCTGTATGGTTTCGAAGTTCTCTTTTTACAACCCGTAGTGGGTACACATTATTGCTGTCATCGACCCCAAAAATATTTACACTGACTCCAGGGTTTTGCTTCTCAAATTTACATACATCTTTAATATTTACAGGATAAACCATACCACAAAAATTATATCTATTTTGTACATTTTGATATTCAACACCGGGTCTAACAGTATGATTTACAACATATTTGGTTAGCATAGAATATTTAAAACATTCAGTGTCAAGATTTTGTACATTAATACACGCTTTGGTTTCTTGGATCTTTTTTGGTAGAGGGATGTAACTACTACCCCTCATACCATAACCATGCTTTTGTATTCTTAAATCCATACCTTCCACTGATGTTAGCGTCCAGCCAGATCCCCTTCCTTCATGCTCTTGAAGCTTCGTCAATAACTCTTCCAAACATTCCACAATTATATCATCAATATTGGATGCAAAATTTATAGTACGGTTTTTAGTGACAAATCCTCTTGGTGATGTTTCTCCATCAGTGTTTGTGAACATAGCGTCTAATACCAGTCCAAATTTTAAAAAATTTAATCTTCTAAGCTCTTCCTTTAGTGTTTTAGTAACTAAAAGTTTTGCACTGTCAATAAAATTTTGTAATTCCAATTGAACATTATTTATTGTAAAGTGTGTGACTACAGGTCCTTCCAATGCGATAGTGCGTAGTTGTGTTATGCCATTACCTTCAGATTCAGAATCCAAATCCATGTTTATGTCCGAGTCCGTGTCCGTGTCCGTGTCCGTGTCCGTGTCCGTGTCCATGTCCGCTGTAGGTCTCCTTCCAAGTCCTGATGTTCCAGCGCCTCCAAACTGAATGACGGTTGGCCTCCTCCTTTGCAGCAACTGCAGCTCGCTTTCCCAATCGTCCAGTCTTCTGTGATGTTCTGATAAAAATTTTTCAATAGAGTCCAAATCCTGTTCACTTACTTGCACATTGTCCTCTTCTTTATGCAATTCCAGATGGATTTGCAAAATATGTTCATCAGGGAAAAATTCCCCACAAATGTGGCAAAGAAGCATTTTTACCACAAGAGCGTTTAGATGTTTACTCTACAAAGGTTCATCCAATAATGAGACGCTGGGTTAGCAGACCTCCTTTTATAATGGGTGGTGGGGGGTGAAATTAGAAAAAACCCTTCTGCGCATGCGCAGAACAAAATGTTATAAATTCTTTACAAAATTTTTATTCAGGACTAATATATAGGTCAAGGCCACCTTTAATATGGTAAAAAAGAGGGAACACTGGATAAGAGATGGTAGTAAGATCGACTTTCTAACAAATACTTTCAATAATATGTCAACAGGTGCAAAAGTTAAATATTTTTATTTTTTACATACCAACTTGTTCAAAATTAAAACTTTTAAATATATTTCTTTGAGCAAATGCTTTTGGCACACTTACCACACGCCAAAACTCAAAAAATGTACAGAATTAAGACTGATCTCGCGGGGAAATACTTATGTGACACCTAACATTGGTGGTCTGACTCGAATAAGAATTGGTGTTATATAACATATAAAAAAAAATTTATGTTGTATAAATCACCAATACTATGCGATTCGGATCACCAGTGTGAGGTGGCTACATAGTATTTCCCCGAGAGATCAGCTTAATCCTGTACTTTATATGAGTGTTAGCGTGTAGGAAGTATGGCAAAAGCATTTGACCAAAAGAAAATATATTTAAAGTTTTAAAATTAAACAAACTAGCAAGTATAAAAATAAAAATATTTCCTAAACATTAGCAACCTGTTAAAATATTGCAGTGCTAAAGTATTTGCTATAAAGTCAATCTTACCATCACCTCCGATCCAGCGTTCCCTCTTTCTTACCAAATGAGACTGAGGCTTGACTACCCGTATATATGACGTTTCCCCCACCACTAATGCTCTCCCCCACCATAATTAATTCACAAAAGTAGGTCAAGGTCATCGGACATTATTATTTTGAGCGGAGGATAGAGCATCTGCTGCTCTATCCCCCGCTCTATTTTTTTTCCTTTTTAACATTTTATATTTTTTTGGGTTTTTAAATGCTAAATAATATTTTTTACAAAGGTGAATATTCATCACTACTGTCCTCCTCATCACTACAATAAAAAAATAATCTTCTGCTACACATCACAAGTCTTCTGCACAACTACATTTTGTCCAATACTGCTCTTATTTGAGGAGTGATGTTTTCCTTATTGTCCTCTTCTGAGGATGACTCCAATGTTTCATCAGCATACAAGTCAATGTCTAAGCTGTCACCATCAGTGTTTGCAAAATTATTTTCACCTGCTTCCATCTCTTCCTCTTCGGATAATTCTTCTTCCATTACATCTTCTTCTTCCTCCTGGTTAACTTCAACTTGTTCTATTGGAATTTCTGACAAAATAAGTAAAATTTTCTTGTGTGCTGCTAAGGTGTTGTCCCTTGGAGGCATCGTGATTGAATATTCACCTTTGCTGTTCACAACCCTATTATATACACAAAAACTATCCCCACCACCACGTTATCCGTTAACCATACTATCATAGTCAAAATCCAAGTCCAGGTTGTATAACTAAAACTAAAAAGTTTTTCATTTCTTAAAAAATATTGCCATTTTTGCATTTACTTTGTTATCAAATAAATATTTTACGAACTCAAAGTTTGTGGTTTTGTCAGTTAACTGAGTGGAAATAAATTTTTGTACAATTTGTTGTGACCTCTCGTCCTGAGGTTCACATCTTACATTTTCTATTGTTCCTTTCCTGGTTGTGTCTTCAATCAGCTCCACTATCTCCACCAGGTCCTCCTCCAACAGAACAAACTCCACACAATGGCTCACCATGATGATGCTGGCTGAAGTGCTCTGCAAAGAATAAATCCAACGGATGCTTTCTACTACCTACATTAACTTACCCCCACCACTTTTCAAGGTCATACATTTAATACCATGAGTAAAATTTAGTTTTAAACCTAAAACCTAGGCGCTACCCCTGGCCAACGAAATAATAAACAACTAGTCCGTGTCCAAGTCCAATTCACACAAAATAAATAATTTTATTACTTCCTAAAATTTGTTCATTACCATCATCAACCTGCTCAGGACTTCCAATCACTAGACGTTCAGATTTATTATTTTTATTTTGGATTTATCATTCAAGAAATTTAATTTTTGATTCCAACAGGCAGATATAATCAGAAGCGGCTGTCAGGGTGTCGAGCTTGCTGGAACGTTTGCTGATTTTAGGCACTAACAACTGCAAACGGAACATTGCCGCTCGCTCCTTGTAGCTACGCTTTTGATCCGCCAACCGTTTCAAATATTTACTTTTTAAATTTATGTCCGATTTACCCTTGACCAACTCACTCCTCAAAATACTGTTTTCTTCACCATCATTGGAAGGTCCAGGTTCGGGGGACACCTAATGTTCAGGTGAACAATAATTTTTATAATCCACCAGCATCGGAGCATATACATGCCCCGATGGTAAACGCTGCAATTCCAGGTCTCCAACAAACGGATTGATACTGCACATTACGTCTGCCAAGATGAAACGTTCAAAGCAGAATGAGTTCAGTGAGTGGGTATAGGAGCTCAGTAATGGTGGGGGAAACCTGTTGTCACATGATCATTGACTGGTTTACCTTGAAACTAAACATTAGTTTAATAAAAAAAAAATAATATTTTATAACTTTTCTTCACCATCCAGGACACTGGTTTGGGACGTGTCTGAATAATATTTTTTCAAAGAAAAAACATTATCCCCAGGTTAAGATATTATATAAATGAACTATTTTTTTAATAGCTCATTTATATAATACCCCCCTCCCTTATTTCAAGAGGGTGAAGAAATAATTTGGAAAAAACTTTTAATAAAATTTAATTTGGAAAAAGAAAATGTTTGGAAAACAAAATTTAAAAAAAAAAATACACAAACAGTTTACTTACTGATTGCATTACTCCTGCAAACGCCACACAGTCGTGAGCTTGTTTAAAACTTTCACACGTATCAAGTACCCTCTGTTGGAATCTGTGTGGTTTTCTTAGGGGCAATGTTAAGCGAACATGAATCAAGAGTGCTCCACTTGGATGCTGTTTTGCGGTCAAAGTGATAGCGGCACAACTCCTCGCCGCTCACAGCCCACCTGGTGCATTTTTGATTTATTTTCGCTCCAGTTATCCAAACGTACTCACATTGGCGTTTCGTTGCCGCTGCCTTCTTTACTGTTTTTTTCAGACCAGAATTAATTTCACTTACTTTATTGTTTGTAGGTTGCTCCACTTGAAGGTCATTGGAAGTGGAAGGGAAAGAAGTTAAATTTTGTTCGGGTTTGGAAGGGCTATGGACGGGAGAGATAGGATCAAAGGTGGAAAAATAATTTTTGATAGGAGTAGACGGCTTGAAAGGTGACCTCCGTTCCTTCGGCTTCTCGAAAATTTCCTCGTCCGAGTCCAAATTGATAGTTACCAGGCCGGGATCCACACTACTTCCACTTGCCACGGTTGTGACTGTTGGTGTTGTCACAGTACACATAGCTGTCACCCTGGCCAAAATTGTGGGCAGCGTAGTGCTGGCAGTGATGGTAGAGGAAGCGCCGGGTCTCAGATCCACAATAATTTTTTGTGGCGAAGCGGTCGTGGCTGGCGGCAGTGGAATCTGCGAAACATCAAGAATCGGCATTGAAAGGGACGAGGCGTTCGGCATTGGAGCCGAGGTGACAGCAGGCGAAGTGGTCGGCATTGGAGCGGAGGTCACAGCAGGCGAGGCAGTTGGATAATTCTTGATGCGAACACCCATGGTCACGAGAGCGGTGTAGAGTCGGCTAGCAGGCTGCAAGTCTGAAAGCAGAATGAAGCAGCTCGGGATGGCAAAGGATTAACTTAGAACGCTATGTGGTGGGGGCAAACCGGGCACATGTGCCAATGGAAAATTACCAAAGTGCCACCTCCACCCCCGGGGGGGGGCTCGGCAGGTCGGACCCTCCCCCCGGGGGGGGGGGACTTTTCGTCCGGAGCAAAAAAAATTTTGGTCAAGGTCAAAAAATTTTCCGAAAAAAAGTTTCGGGTGGGGGGGGTCTCGGCCGGTCGGACCCTCCCCGGGGGGGGGGTCACCTACCCCTAGGACTTTAACTCTTGGATGGCTGCTACCCTTACTTATGTGTGAACATAAAATAAAATTTTTTAATCACAGCTCAGACAACCAACGCTTCTACGCATATCGCTCTAAGTCCTGCGAGATCTCAGGACTCTGGCAAAAAATCCGCCAAGTGTTGGCTGACTGAGATTACATGTGAAACAAAAAAATTTTATTTTTATTCACACACAAATGTAGGTCAAGGTCATCCAAGAATTAAAAAGAAATTCCCCCGAGGCCTAAGACCGCCGGCGGTCAAAGGCCTCGGGGGAATCTCACAACTTAGGGGGAGGTGAAAAATAAAAAATAATTTTACTTAATTTTGAGTTTCCATAAGGGAAACATGCTACAATATTTTTGGTTCCCCTAGCGGGAATCATAAGGTCATGCTAATCATGACCTGGGCCCCATCTTAACCGATAAACTGACATAAAGCCTAACGTACCGGACAGTGTTAGGACCCGGCGCTTCGTGCTGAAGGGTGCCAACCACCCGTATGTTGCCAGTGACGAGTGATGAGGCCCAGCAGCGTCCCTGGCACGGGCGGCCTAGGGGTCGATCCCCAGGGGCCTACCCCCAGGCTCGTTAAGCGCCATACTACTGTTGTTAAAAAAATAATTATTGAGGCATGCTAAGCCTCAAAAAGAAATTATTTTATGGAGGCTTCTAAGCCTCAAACCTAACACTTTGACTGCCAATTTACAGAGGCTAATCCTCCAAGATACGAATTTTAAAAAATATTTATCTTAGGGACAACCTGTGGGAGATTAGTACAAAGAAATATTTTACAACACAAAAACTTAAACATAGGGGGATTGATGTTACAAAAAATAAATAATTTTTACTTAATTTTAAGTTTCCACAAGGGAAACATGCTAAATAATTTTGGTTCCCCTAACGGGAATCATAAGGTCATGCTAATCATGACCTGGGCCCCATCTTAACCAGTACACTGACATAAAATCTAATGCAAAGCACTGACATAAAGCCTAGCGTACCGGTCAGTGTCAGGGCCGACACTTTGTGCTGAAGGATGCCAACCACCCGTATGTTGCCAGTGACGAGTGATGAGGTCCAGCAGCGTCGATGGCACAAGGCCTAACGGTGAATACCAAGGGGCCAACCCCGAGGCTCGTAAAGTGTCATACTATTGTTGGTAAAAAATAATTCTTGAGGCATGCTAAGCCTCGAAAAAAATTTAATTTTACGGAGGCTTCTAAGCCTCAAACCTAACAGTATAACTATTTACATAGGCTAAGGAAGCCACAAAATTTATAAAAACTAATTTTGGGGGCAACCTGTGGAAGGTTAATACAAAGAAATATTTTTCTAAACACAAGACTTAGACTAACACCAACCTGTGGAAACATTAGCACACACAAATATTTTTCACTGCACAACACTTTCATTAAATCACAACCGACACCAAGCAGCAAGCACAAAATAAAATTATTTCCTAACACTACACATGCCATGCCTTAGACTAGAAGAGAATTCCCAATATAATGCGGCGCCAACATTACATTGCGAATCCTATAGGACAGCGCTCCGAACAACCAGCTGGACTGTTCGAAGACAACTGCGACGATGGTTAGGCGGAAAGGGCCAAGGTGGGCCGGCCAGGAGTGGGGGAACCGGACCTTGTTACGTAAACAGCCGGACCTCGGCACGTACGGACCTCAACACGTACTTGTTTGCGGCATTGGACAATCCCCAAGAGCTACGCCTGAATACATAACTAGCCGGATCTCATTATACAATACGTGACAGCGGTAAAGTGCCACAATGGATAGTCAGCCAATGCCACTGACAGCGCGGCCTACAGTCAGTGTTGGTTGGGAACAAAATTAAATTTTGTCTCCAGTGTCGCTTGCGGATTACGTAACACTTATGTAACCAACCCATGTCTGCCGTCTTGGCTCTCTCTCGATACAAGTCAGTTACTCGCCGGCCGTCTTCCTCAACACAAGGTACACGCTGCGACTCAACGCTACCGGACTTTCTGTGAGTATAATTTTAATTTTTTTATATCATTCTCTCTTATTATATGACTTAGCAAAATATATCTCTACCTGTTTGCTACAAAATTAATTTTTAATTAGCTCTACAAGTCTACTAATATTTTCGCAAATGTTTTTAAATATTTTACTCTCATGATTAAATTTTATTCTACACTGGTGGGTTTTAGACTTAGCTGCAAAACTGAACCATGCCCATCTTGTACAAAATTATTTTTTTCTTTTTTAGATATACCTCTTTATTAGTCTTACAATAAATATTTCTTGGACTTAATTTTTGTACAATTCACGCTGTTATTTTTCCACACAGTACGTGTTAATACTTGGACAGTTGGCAGCAAACTGTTTCTAGACATAGCAACACCAGACCGCGTTACCACCACCACTACTCATACCTCCCACTACTTCCAGCTAAGGTGCTACAATTGACTGAGTTTTTCAGTTTTATACTAACCTTACTGTAAGACACAGCTATGGCTGAAACTTTGCGAGAAAAATTATTAAGAGTAAAATTTTTGCTGGCAAAGCAAAATAATTCTGTTAGGGTGTCCAAGACTTCCACTTTAACAAAAATGAAACGCTGCTTCAAGAATAATCCAAAATTTTACTCAAGGGACACCGAGATCACTATGGATGATAAAATCCTTCAAAAACTTTTAGACGAGCTAACTTTTGCCAGTAAAATAACGCTGGTGACTCCAATTCCAGACTAAGTGTCAAGGTCACTTAAGAATTAATAAAAAGAATTATTTTTTTGACAAATATTTCCACTCCTAGTAACGGAGGTCCAGCAAAAGGACAAACTCGGATAAGTTGTATGAAAAAAAATAATTTTTTTATTTTTTGCATCTGACCACTACCCCCACCACGCGGTCTAGTACCCGGACGGCACGGTGCTGTCCGGTCAGTCGGCGTCCGGCTCCCGCACGGTGATCACACCACCACCATCGGCTGTTCGCAATTTTGTTTCCAGTTGGGCTTCGGGTTTCTCCAGTGGGTAAGTGGAAATAAAAATTATTTATTTTTTTAGTTTTAAGAGTGGGGTTGCTGGGGTTCAGGTCAATGGCCTCTGAGGAATGCCTTACGTCACTTTTGGTAGGTTTTACGGTCTGGTCGCTGGAAAAATTAATTTTTCTTTGCACTTTTGTGGTTCTTCGTGGATTTTCGCTCCGCAGCCGGATACAAGGAACCACAAGAGTGCAAAGAAAAATTTTTTTGTCTTTCCACGTGACCTTGACCTTAATTACGTCAGTGACGTCATTATGGTAACGTCAGCGGTAATGACGTCGTCATGACGTCATTTCTATTACGTCATACCTATGACGTCATAGATATGACGTCATCGATGACGTCGCCAATGACGTCATTCGTGACGTCAGTGACCTTGGTGACGTCAGCATTCCTCAGGGGTCATTGACCTGGTCCAGCAGCCCCACTTTGCCACTACTTAAACTATTTATTCATGTACTTGTAATCACTTGTGATATGAAATGAATAGTTTTATTCTAGTCGTTGGGTATTGAGCATATTTTTTATTCTTAATAGAAATAATTATTGCGAGCTTTATGTTACGAATGTATTTAATATAAACCATTATAAAGTTAGTTACACTCAAAATAGTAAAATTATGATAGAAAGCAATTCCTTAAATAATTTAAAACAAACTTTTCACAAGCAATAGATTTTTTCAAAAATCTTTTTTTTTATTTTAAGACCGCTTTTCTATGGAAAAATGTATTTAATTATTTTATTAAATTTAACGAAATTAGTATTATTTTATTATTTGTATTGAATCTAAAACTTGCTTGAAACACTAAGCAGAGCAAACATTTTATTTTGAATTTCCCCCATATAACATAAAAAAGTGTAGAACTAGCTTTTTATAAAGATTTGTATTTAAATTTTACATTTCAAATACTAACATTGACTTTTTATAAAAAATATCAAAAGTTTGAAATTCAACAGTTTTTTTTTAATAATTATATATGAAGAAAAAAAATTATCCCCATAACAGATTTGTACTTAATAAATGAGTTTTATACGTGGTAAATTTAAAAATGTTCTTGTCTTAATAAATAAACTGTCTTAAAAAGTATACCTATAGTAATTAATTGTGATTGATATATGGAACGTCTCTACATAACAATGGCTGAGTACTAGCGTGAACAAGATCAACTTTTTAGTTTATTCCAAAAATTAATATAATATATATTTCAAGGAATATCTTACTCTCGACTCATTAGGTTGGTCTTCCACCTCAATTCCATCATTTAACGAAAGTGATTGTGATTAAATACTAGTTAATAGTTAAGTTGCATTATATTTGTTATATGAAAATATATAAGTTTGCTAGATATGAGTGTTTATTTGCTAGCATTTTTAATGCAGAGATTCAGTTGGTTTTTAATACATTTAACAAATAACTATAAATCCTAACTATAGATATTAATCAATAGTAATACAAATAATGAACTAAAAAGTATTTCTTGAAGAGTTTAGTGATAAAAATGGCCACTTTAAGTGTATGCATTAATTAAAAAATAATAATTTAATTTAATTTATTGATCTTCAGAAGCACATCAAAATATTATTCGTTCCTTAATCAACATTATAAACCCATTATATCGGTATTTTTTGTGATTTTAACTTAATCATGCTAAATAATGTTATACCAAATAAACCATAAAAACTTTCTGAACAATAATTTGACCGTAGTCATTTTAAAATTAAATATGCCTAATTTGATTATTATTACATCACAAATTATCCAAATTAAAAATGAAATTCTTTAAAACTAAGGAGATAAAATAAGATATTTTTAAGCTGTAATTCTGTTCATCGGTTTATTCAAGGAAAAGCAATTATTTTCACAACAAAAGATAACATTTAAAACTCCAGAATAATAGGGTTGTACGAAGGGAACGTAATAAATGGCTTGAAAACAAAAGGAACATAACAATAAGGATGTTTACTGCAACCCATCCTTCGTCATTCATCGTGTGTTGCTTAGACTTGTATTTCCTGACTTCCAGAGAAATAATGTTCCATTGATCCATCGGAAATGAGATTAAATTTCATGTACATTATGTTATATGTTGGTTTCTACTTTATAATTTATCATTTCAACACTGTCAATGTTTTTTATTATTTATTTTTTTACAGTCATCAGTGACATTGTTGGTCCTTAACCTTCTAGTGAAACAAAACACCAAAAGCAAAAAATAAAATTATTTTTATTTTAATTTTATTGAACTTTTAATTTTTAATTCCGTTCATAATTGGAAATAATTTTTTTCCAATCATTGGTATTATTACGAAGCTTTAGCGGTCTGGAGGTTGTAATTTGTCTTGAAAAAAATTAAGGGACACATCACTTTTTATATTTTTGTAGTTTTTATAATTCTTTTTTGGTGGTTGTTGTAATTCATGAATTTTAAGTTTGTATTATAATTAATTTTCCTATCGTGTTTTGGAAGCAATAGTTCAATAAATGTTTTGTCTAGCATTAATTAAAGTAAAAATAAAATTATTTTCTAAAAGGTTTTTTTAAATATCTACAAACAATCGATTTATCTTATACTAATACTGTGAAGATGTAACTATTTTAAGTACAAATGGGGAATGACACAATACAAAGCTGCTCCGCAGTCATGCGACTGCAAAGCAGAGTATTAAACTATGGAACACATAGTCGAAGAGTGCCCACTGAGTGCCTTCCCCGAAGGATTGACCGGGCTGCATAGCTCAAGTGAAGCTGGGCTGCAATGGCTTAGCGCCCTGGATTTAGCTCTATAAAGAGAGATCTAATTTTTGTTTTAGTGTTTACATTTTTAATTATACTGACTCAGGTGCTCTGCACCGCCGAATTTATTTTATTATTCTTAAACCATGGTGGCTGGCTAAATGAGCCATACGATATATATATATATATATATATATATATATATATATATATATATATATATATATATATATATATATAAATCTTTTACCATGAAGAGATATCATATACAAGGACATTATCTCTTAATCTCCTCTTGAAATCATAATTTAATATGCTTAGTAAGCCACTGCAAAGTCATGGAGGTGTTAAGCTTTGATATTGTTAAGATTAGCCTACGTAATCCATTAAAGCTCATTAATGTCAAAATAGTTAAAACATCTACATTTCTTCTTTCTTAATTTTAACATGATAACTCTAACATAATTTTCCCAACTAATTTTTTTAAGAAGATTTGTGCTGTTTAAAGTTTGTCTTTCATTCATGCCAAATCTAAGAGAGAGTAAAAATATATGGAATATTCTGAAACTTTAAATCGCAAATTTCACTTATCATTAATAACAATTATATATAATTTCCGTTTATTATTTCAGTTTGAGAATGTTAACGATTTTAAATAATTATGGCTTCACCAACTTGAAGAAGACTTCGGTTAGATCAGTTATTAACTGAAAATATTCATATAGGCCTACTTGAGATTTTTTATCAAATAATTTTATCACTTATTTAGAATTAATTCAACAATTAAATCAACATATCGATTAAGGTGGTTTAAGGCTGTCACCTATTTTATCAGCCATTAAAAAAAGCAACTGCAAATTAAAATGTTCCCAAAACAACCTTATATACTGCGACGATACGAGCCAATCGTCACAATAAATTCACTAAAAAAATTAAATTTCACTTCTATATCTTCGTAATAAAAATTCACTTATAACTTACTTTCACGTTTCTAATCACTAAAAAAATTCTATCAAAACGAATAATTACTAAACTAATAAGTTACAATCATTTATTAAATTCAAAGTACGAAATTCCAACCTATTCAAACATTTTGTTTTGAAAAAAACTAAAATATAAACAAATATATTGACACCTGATTAAATTTACTTTTAAAAAACACGTGGTTGCTTAAAGACAGACTTTTAGAAACGCCAAATCAGCAAGCGTTTTCTGTACGGTACGTAGAAATTAGTTAACCCGGCACATTTTAAATGCATAATCAGAGGTGAAGAACTCGGCCACAGCCAATACCTCCTAGAAAAATAAGAGAAGGCCAAACGACTGAAATTCGTTACGTCATATAAGTAGGCTGATGTGTTATGTTATGATGTGAGAAAACAGATGTGCTACTGTCAGTCGACGGGGTTTCATCTGTAATGACTAACTTATTTGTTTACAAACAACGAAAAATCAAAACAACATTAGATGTTTTACCGTTTTTTGGGGACAACCAGCACCCTCTAAAGCATGAGTTGGAACTAATGATTTAACACATCAGCCTACTCATATGACGTAATGATCTTCAGTTGTCTGGCCTTCTCTTATTACTCTAGGAGGTATTGCCACAGCTGGCTCTCCGAACTGAAAGGTAAGGGTTCTCGGCTAACGCTGGTCTTCTACTCCACTTTTATAAGTAGATTCGGCTCTAGCTGACTACATAGAGCGATAATTGGCTTTTAGCTATTTCGCTACTAGTTTTTCGGCTCCGCCTAGTCTACGCACGAAATTAAATCGCGATAATTTGAATTTTATCATTTCATCCATTTCATACCATCACCTGTTTGTTTTGCTTTGTTTTATTTTATTGATTTGTTAACTTTAAAGTTTTATTTTAAATAAACTAAACGTTGTTAATTGTATTAAAATCTTTTTATTTCATAGGATAATTTTAGTGCCGTGGCAAAGAACCTACCCTGAAGTAAAATAGTAAAAAAAAATAATAAAATAATAGTTAAAATCCTGTGAAATATTTCAATTTTGGCGCCCAACGTGGGGCATAGTTTAAACAATAAACTAAATAATGACTTTAAACTTACCATTGCACAAAAAAAACAAAATATAAGTAACAAAGGATGGATAATAAAACTCACAAAAAAACCCAAAAACACCCAAAGACGATCCAGATCTTTGAGTAGGTCACAAACCAGACAAGTAGAACGAAACTCTCAAACAATCCAATCGTTATCATTAAATATTACCCCTTTCCAATCCCCAACTAGAACTGACAGACAAATAATTCCCAAGGCTGGAGAAAGAATTGAACAATCCAATTTACAAGATTTGTTAAAAGAATTTTCTAACCAAATTATCGGGAATCTAGGAACTAAAATCGAAAAACTAGAAACGAAAATGAATGAGATTAATAAGGCCCTAGAATGTAAGATAAATACTGTAGAACAAAAGCTCTTAAACCCTATTAACTATGAAATAGGTCAGACAAATAAAACCGTCAAAGAAAATATTGAAAAGCTTGAAGAAAAACTTAACGAAACTAATCTAGAATTGCTGCAAAACAAACATGAGTTAAATCAAAAAATTGAATATCAAGCCAAAAACAACGATATTTATTATAAATGATTAGAAAAGGAAATAAAAACAGTTAAACAGAACATTGATTAAGTTGAAGATAACCTGGGGACAAACATTATAAAACTTAGGAATGAAATTGAAATCGACATAAACCGAAAAATAGAATCTCAGGAATTCGCTGTAAAAGATCTACACAAAAAAATGAGTGAGACTCAAAACGAAAAGGAAGTTAAAGTAATATATCAATACAAACATCCACTAAACATTCCTCAATTTAACGGGAAACAAAGTAATCCAATGCTATTTTTGAATAAGCTAAAATCTTATATCAACCAGGAAAAATCCCAATTTGGAAATGCAAGGAACGTAATAGAAATCATTGATGAAGTAATGATAGAAAACGCCGCTTCATGGTGGCAACTTAATAAAGAAAATGTAAGAAACTACGAAGATTTTGAAATTATATTTATAAACAAGTATTGGAGTAGGGACATTCAACGTAATGTACGACAAAGAATGGAATATGAAAAATATCGGCATAACGGTAATTTAACTAGAGTTGAATACTTTACTGAACGAGCAGTTATGTTAAAATCAATAACTATTAATGCACCAGATGAAGAAGAAATTGTAACTATCCTTGCTGAACATTTTGGACAAACTATTATGGATGCGTGTAAGATACAGGGAATAACCACTATACAGGGAATGGAAAGACTGTTACAAAGGGAAGATAATGATGAGAAAAATCGACAACTAAAAATCCACAACAACCCCTATAGCAAAAACCATACCAACGATCAAGTAAAATCACCCACAAACCAACAACACTCTAAATTTATAGGCAATGAGAATTATCAATCACGGGATAAACATAACTATGATCAGTGGCGAACTAACCAAAACCGAGCACCATATAAGCAATACGAACAAAGATACTCATCACAAGAACAACAAAAGGTATGCTCTATGATTACACAACGACAAAACCAAAGTGAAAACGACAACGGTTCTTTAAACAAGGAAGCACCGGGAGCTTTAAGCGTACAGGTGACCCCCCGGCCATAAAAATCCAAACTAATGAAACAAATAATTGCGTCTCGGTGCTATCAAACATTATGTCACCTAATAAAAACAATAATTCACCACTTAATGACTCAATAGTATCCAATATATATTGTTCAAAAGAATTATTAACAGAAGAAATACCTTCAGAATTACCTCAAACAAAAGACATAGAATGTCCAGAATTAGAATTGCAAATAAAAAATGTAAAATTAAAAGCTTTAATCGACACAGGCAGTAATGTTACGTGTATTCAAAAGGAATGGTTAGCAGAAAATTAAGATAAAATAACAATCCATGGAAAACTACCCCTTGCTAATACTATTATTACGACAGCTACCGGACATAAGAGTAAAAGAATAAATACTATAATATTACTAGAAGTATCGTTCGGAAATTTCACTGCTATGATTCAGTACTTAGTTATCCCTAAGTTAATTCGAGAAATGATTATAGGGACAGATACAATAAACGAATTAGGAATGATCATTAACTTTCGTAATAAAACTGTCTCTATTGACAACGAGCAAACCATTATAAAATTTAATAACAAGACTGATATTGCTATACAGTGCCAAGTAATTCAATCAGTAGAAAATTCCCAAATTATAATAGAAGAAATGTACCAGGATGATACAAGTCATGACGTAATAAATACGACAAATTTAAACGAGGAACAAAAGAAAAGGTTGCAAGATTTGTTTAAAAAATATGAAAAGGTATTTTCTGATAAACCAGGACGATGTAACAAATACAAACATGAAATAAAAATAGATGAAACAAAACCATTTAAACTGCAAACTTATCCTATACCATTAAAATATGTCGATTCAATCAAAAACGAAATAAATGAAATGGAAAAGGACGGAATTATTGAAAGATGTAATAGCCCATATATCAATCCTATAGTGCCTGTGATAAAAAAGACTGGCGAAATAAGAATTTGCTTAGACGCCAGGAAAATAAACGAAATTAGTGTACCTGATTACGAATGTAACCGCGGAGTAAGTGAGATATTATTTCAAGGGAGAAAAACTAGATGGTTAAGCACGCTCGATCTCTCCAGCGCTTTCTGGCAGGTAGAATTGACCCCAGAGTCTAGAAAATACACAGCTTTTCAATTTCAAGGTAAAACTTATCAATATTGCGTAACTCCATTTGGCTTAAAAACTTCCTCGGCAGCATTGGTGCGTGCACTTAGTTTCGTTTTCCAAACCGAAATAGACCATTTTGCCTTGGTTTATGCGGACGATATTTTATGTCATTCCCCTGATTTTGAAACACACACCTCCAATTTAGGCGTTATTTTTCAAAAACTAATTATTGCCAATATGACGATTAAGTTTAAAAAATCTCTATTTTGTCGAAATCAAGTACCTTTCTTGGAATTTATTATAACTGGTGAGGGCATCGAACCTAATTCAGAACGTATCCAAGCCATTTTAAACCTTAAACGACCTCGGAATCAAAAAGAATTAAGAGGATTTCTAGGGACGTTAAATTATTATAACGGATTCGTGGAAAAATATTCAGACACGATACAACCACTATTAAAGTTGACCTCTCAAAAACAAAAATTTATATGGACTGAAAAGGAAGAACAAGCTTTTGATAATGCAAAAAACCTATTTCTTAAAACTAATGTACTACATCACCCAGATCCGAATCCGGAATTTATATTACAATGCGATGCTAGTGATAAAGCCATTGGCGGTCACCTATATCAAATTGAGGAAGATGGCAGTAAAGGAGCAATAGCATTCATGAGTAGAGTTCTGAGGGGACACGAACTTAATCTATTTACTACAGAAAAGGAATTTTTGGCCATCTTATACTGTCTTCAAAAGGTTAGGCAAATAATACTTGGATGCAAAATTAAAATTATTACCGATCATAAGGCGCTGACTTTCATAAAGACGTGTAGGTTATTAAACTCTCGACTAACCAGGTGGGTTCTCGCTCTTCAAGAATATCAATATTCGATTGAAGGATGTTCTGGTAAAGAAAATGTAGTCGCGGATAGTTTAAGTAGGAGATGCCACTCTGAAATAGAAGGTAATGCCTATCAACCTACAATTGCTATAATTAAAAGAGAACCAAATGAAGAGTTGTTAAGGCAGTTAAAAAATATAAAGGAAATTCAAACATCTGATTCAGAAATTAATAACATCTTAGAACGAAAACAAAGAGAAATCGAAGGAGAAAACTTAGATAAACCTATGACTTATTACAATATACAGGATGGTATATTGGTACAGAATACCAAATTAAATCCTAATTGGAGGATAGTAATCCCTGAAAGTATGGTAACACAATTAATATGGAGTTGTCATTTTTACTATCTCCACTGTGGGTCATTAAAATGTTTGCAACTACTAAGTGAATCTTTTATTTTCAAAAACATGTCCCGTAGGATTCGATCTACCATCTCTAAGTGTGAAATATGTCAAAAATGTAAAACCCCTAACTATACGACATATGGATTAACAAGCGGAGTAAACGTCTCAAATAAAAACGAAATTATCGCCATAGATTTTCTTGGACCTTTACCTAAAGGAAAATACGGTTTAAAGTATATTCTAATCGTTATAGATATTTTCTCAAAATTTGTTAAACTATATCCTTTGGTAAGAGCAACAACTAAATCAGTGATAAACAAAATATTTCTTGACTATATTCCAAACTATGGCAAACCAATGAAAATACATAGTGATAATGGAACTCAATTCAGAAGTAAATGTGGCTTACCAAACTTACCACTGAAAACATAAGTCCAATATTTTCCCCAATTAGGCACCCACAACCAAACTTAGCAGAAAGAACCATTAAAGAAGTTAAACGGTGTCTTAGGACATATTGCTTTAATAATCAAAAATCGTGGCCCGATTATGTTAACATTATCAATGAGTTTTAAATGAAACATATAACGGCACTACTAAACTTACCCCAAATGAGTTACATTTAAATAAAAGGAATCTTAGATTTTGGCATCATATTCTACCGTTTTTTAATAACACTAAAGACTCCCACATTGTAAAGATAGAATTAGCTAAACAAAGAATAAAGAAAAGTCAAAATGAAAGAGCTAAAAAACTTAATATCAAAAACAAAATAACCGAATTTAACGAAGGAGACTTAGTACTTTTACGAAGTGCTCCAAACTTGAACAATCTGATTGGTGAAACTAAGGGACTTTGCCAAATATATGAGGGACCTTACAGAATTCATAAAAGAATTGGAAATTCAACTTATATGTTAATTGATTTAAAACTCAATAAAATAAAAGGACCGTACCATGTTTAGTCATTAAAAAAGTTTTTAACAGAAAACCTTTAAAACTAAAAAGTTAACTTATTTGATTTTGCAGGATGGCAACAGTTACAAACCGACCAATCTACATACCAAAGAAAGGAGGGAAGAAAAAGAATAAAGCATTTAAAAAATGGATTGAAAAACTTACCCCTGAAGATCCCCGATTGGAAATTATTAAAAAAATGTTGAAGCCTGAAGGAACAAAAGCGTCTATGTTTGCAAATGAAGAAAAAAATAAACTAAAGTTACTTGCACAACGGGAGAGGCAAAACATTAAAAGAATGGTGGAAGAAGAAGAGAAATGGTATTCATCTTTATTCGACTTCAAAGAGAATATACCTAAAGAAAAACCAAAGCCCAAAGAAGCAAGCTTGGAGACCAAAACAAAACCAAAAAGGAAAATCACCTATTCAGAGTACATCTTAATAAAAATGAAACATCCAAAATTGATTTCTCCACTGCAATCCCCAACGAAAAATGAAGACGTTCTATCCATAAATGTCGACGAAGAGGACTTACTTCTCGATGTAATATCATAATAATTCAAGAGAGAAGAACCAAGAGGAAGACACGAATAATTGTTTTGTATATTTTTTAGGTTATTCATTATTTGTTATTCATCCATCTTAATTTTTCATCATCATTCATCATTCATAAAAATTTTGTTTTCTCGCATAACTTTCGAAATCAAAATTTTTGAGGGGACAATTGCGACGATACGAGCCAATCGTCACAATAAATTCACTAAAAAAATTAAATTTCACTTCTATATCTTCGTAATAAAAATTCACTTATAACTTACTTTCACGTTTCTAATCACTAAAAAAATTCTATCAAAACGAATAATTACTAAACTAATAAGTTACAATCATTTATTAAATTCAAAGTACGAAATTCCAACCTATTCAAACATTTTGTTTTTAAAAAACTAAAATATAAACAAATATATTGACACCTGATTAAATTTACTTTTAAAAAACACGTGGTTGCTTAAAGACAGACTTTTAGAAACGCCAAATCAGCAAGCGTTTTCTGTACGGTACGTAGAAATTAGTTAACCCGGCACATTTTAAATGCATAATCAGAGGTGAAGAACTCGGCCACAGCTGGCTCTCCGAACTGAAAGGTAAGGGTTCTCGGCTAACGCTGGTCTTCTACTCCACTTTTATAAGTAGATTCGGCTCTAGCTGACTACATAGAGCGATAATTGGCTTTTAGCTATTTCGCTACTAGTTTTTCGGCTCCGCCTAGTCTACGCACGAAATTAAATCGCGATAATTTGAATTTTATCATTTCATCCATTTCATACCATCACCTGTTTGTTTTGCTTTGTTTTATTTTATTGATTTGTTAACTTTAAAGTTTTATTTTAAATAAACTAAACGTTGTTAATTGTATTAAAATCTTTTTATTTCATAGGATAATTTTAGTGCCGTGGCAAAGAACCTAACCTGAAGTAAAATATTTAAAAAAATAATAAAATAATAGTTAAAATCCTGTGAAATATTTCAATACCAACAATGGAAAACATAACATTAAAACAATAACATCAGCAACAACATCGAGAAAAACCTATATAAACTTGATAGGACAAGGTATTAAAAAGAAAAAAATTATAAAAAAGTGATAACGGTTATATGTCGTATTGATTGAGAAATGTTGAAAAGTATAAAATATAGTTAGGTTCACGAAAATAGTCAGATGAGAGTTGATGCATTGATGACAAACCTATAAATAAACGTTCTTTGATACAATATTACACGTTGTAAACATATAAACATAAGACAGCATTGTGTGAAGGGAAGAAAAGGGCACGCCTGTTAAAATGTCCTCCATTGGACTATTTTCGTGAATCTTAATATAGTTGTTATCTGGCTGGAAACTGTTTGAATGTTGAAAAGCAAAACAATAAATCGTCAGTTATTCAATAAAAAAATACTAATTCTGTAATAAAACAATCATAATTCCGTAAAGTATTAAGTTCTTCTTTACCTATATGTAAGTAAAGCTAGGTTAGCACAATTGTTTGTAAAGTGAAAACGTGGGCCGGGATTTTAAAATATTGGTGAATGTTGATTTTGCAAGAGTGTTTATCACTACACAAGTGTGGTTCGAAACTTCTAACTCTTTCTTAAGTTCAGAATAATTTATAAATTAAGCTAATCCTGCAAAATCAGTTGGAAGTGAAGATCTGCATAAAGTTCTACAAAATCAATTGGAAACTTTTTTTTTTTTTTTTTGGAAAATCTTCTCTTCCCTTTGAGCTAGCACAAAGACTTTACGGTTAAAATACGCAAACTATTTCTAACATTAATACTTTCGGTGTATAAAAATCCACGTCTTAATGAACCAATGATAATAGAAGCGATTAATGTATTATATCCCTTTATATTTTACCTAATAATATGTCCGTTTTCCGCATGCCAGTTCATGGTTAGAATGAACGCACATCATCCCGCTTGTCGTAAAAATGCATTAAAATTTAGCGACCTTCACATACTGGATTGTCCTGTTAAGTGTCCCTGTTATGTTACTAGGGATGGTATGTGCCTCACAGTACCAACCATGTCTTTTAGTATGACGTCAGAAGCCAGGACTTCGGCTTTTGCCAGGAATCGTGACTCACATATGTGTTAGGTTCTGTGTTATCTTTGTGTTAACTGTCAAAATAATAAACAACATCAAACATTGACGAACAAATAATAAATTTAATTGCAATGGTAAGTGCGTGGAACTCAACGTTTTTGTAATGGTTATATGTAACATAAATAATGAAAAACATGGTCTTTAAGTTAAAGCCGTTCTGAAGAAAACTTTCCTTTTATGACTTCCAAAGGGATATGTGAGTGTCAATTTAAACTCATTAAGAACGTATTTGTAAGTCAAGGACTATGTAGTCAATTATAGCTCATAATCAAAAGATAAATTAGTTTTAGTGCTAACGGGCTACACCGCAACGCTACTGTAACCGATCTGAATGACCTATGCGTTTTCGTTGAACAAAGTGAATACTTTTGAGACCTGTCAGTAAATATACTGTATATCCTTTTGTTAATGATGAAAGGAAAATTAGATTTATAGTGCTTTGGGACGCAGGCATCAGCTCAGTATATATTAGAGAGTGCATTTAACACCACTATGAAAAGAAGAGTGTTTTACAGCACCACCTTGCCAGGCCACGACTGTCTTATTCTGCAGCCAAAATCAATTATTATGTTTTGGGAAACAGGAAAATGACTGCAGAATATCTCTCTTGAGGTTTTCACTAAAAAGTTAATGATAGGCTGAAAAATTATCATGATTAATTTTGGAACAGATCATTCAGACCGTTAATGGCAGGTTTGCAAAAGATGGTGGTGATTATTATTATTTTTTGATGTAGTACACTTTTGCATATCAACTGATTTCCACGACCTTCATGTAAACATGCCTTCATCCTTCAACCATCCCTTCTCCAACGGCCCCAGTATAACACAATATTCATACTACAACTCAAAAAACATCTGTATGACTTAGCATATCAATTCCAATCCTCTAGTAGCCTGGCTCTTGGCCGACGCTAATCAGAAATTTCTAAGTTTTTTGCTGTGCAGTTGGATTACCGTGGCTATAACCACTTCTGTATCAGCCTCGACTTTGTAGTCCTTGCTGAGGGACAGGGTGGATAGAATGGCATGGTAGCTTGCACTATCTGTCGCTACCTGTCAGCGTGAGGTAGGTTCACTTATAGATGTTGGGCCTCTCAAACTTTGACATCTTGTGAGAAGAAAAGTTCTTCTGTATACGAGCTGGAGTGTCTGGCTGTTGTCTTCGGTGTAAACAAGTTCCGAAGGTTCCTTGAACATAAGGAATTTTTGCTGGAGACCGACAACCAGGCACTCTCATGGCTTCTCGCGCACCCTCGCCAGCTCGGGAAAATTGGTCGTTGGGTGGTGCAAATTTCGTCCCTTAAGTTTACCGTCCAACACGTACGAGGCACTCAGAATGTCATTGCAGACACACTTTCTAGGATGTATCATTTCCCCGACGACCATCTTTCTGATCCGGAGCGGACGGAATGTGCCGTGCTTCTGGAATTTCCTCTGGCCTTTTCGGATACCATTCCCCACCAGTTAAGTGACCCTGAGCTGGCTAAAATCATTGGTGAGCTCCAGAATGGGGGAGCCCACCCCCCTTATTTTCTGTCTTAGGGTGCCCTCTGCTGTCGAGCTCGGCAACAGGGTAAACCTAAAATTGTGCTGCCAAGTCTTCTTATTCCGATGGTCTTTGAGTATTTTTATTCTTCCCCTGTGGGTGCGCATTTAGGGATCCACAAGACCATCTCCAAGATTAGGGAACTTAAGTAGTGGGGAATGGGGGCTTTTGGCTCAGTTCAAGGTCACCTGAGGGATGACGTCATCGATGACGTCATCGAGGTCAATGACCTCATCGATGACGTCATCGATTGCATCATCGATGACGTCATCACCAATGACGTCACTTCCTTGACGTCACACCCATGACGTCACAAAAATGACGTGCTGATGACGTCATCACCCCTTACGTCACCAAGATGACGTCATCGATGTCACAAAGGTCAAGGTCACGCTGAAACCTAAAATTTTTTGGCACTTTTGCTGTTTCTCGCACTACGCTCCGAGTTTCAGTCACAGTTACCATGACCTTGACAACTTGGAGCGAAATTGCGATGAGAAACAGCAAAAGTGCTGAGGAAACTTGAAGTTTGCAACGTGACTCTGCCTAAACCGTCATGTGACACCGCTCGGGCGACCTTGAACTGACCCAGAAGCCCCCATTCGACCATTACTGCAACCGCGATGCGCACCCTAAGACAGACACCGAGCGACTGGCTGTTCGGCTCCGCGCACTCTAGGTATATGGGAAGTGGTGGGGGAATTGCGATGATCTTGGGAAACTTAAAAATGCCAAGTCAGGTAGCACTGTTTCGGTGCTACCTTAAATTTACATGTTAAAGTGTGATGACCTTGAGGTTGACTGTAAATTTGAGACTTAGGATTGTTTTTAAAGATGTATCTAAAGAATCTTCAGATTTGAGTCAACACTTAGAAAAATTTACTCTTAGTACAACTGTTTAATGTGTATTTACCAGAGTTTAAGTGTGGTGACCTTGAACTACCTGAAATTGTCAGGAATTGGAGTAGCAACCGCGATGTGCACCCTACGACAGACACCGAGCGACTGACTGTCCGGCCCCGTGCACTCTAGGTATATGGGAAGTGGTGGGGGAAACTGCGATGACCTCGGGAAACTTGAAAATGTCAAGCCAGGTAGCACCGTTTTGGTGCTACCTTAAATTTACATGTTAAAGTGGGATGACCTTGAGGTTGACTGTGAACCTGGGGCTTAGGATTGTGTTTAACAGCTTGACATTTTCGCCAGAGTTTAAGTGTGGTGACCTTGAACTGGTTAAAATCAAAACTGCACAGCAGACTGCACAACACGGATGTGCATCCTACGACAGCCGCCGAGCGACTGACCTCCGGGCCCTGCGTACTCTAGATATATGGGGAAGTGGTGGGGGAAATTTCAAGGTCATTCAAACGGAGTTTTAAAAAAGTCAAAGAGTAGAAAGACTACTCTTGTGAGTCTATAGCCATTTCATTGATAGTGAGTGCTTCGGTATGCCAAGTTGATCTGTATTGACACGCTCCTAAATAATGTTTGCAAAAACCTGCAAAATGATTGTTGCACAATTTGCAGCCAGTTAGCTGTTTTAGTTTGAATTCAATGCAACGTTCAGGGCAACAAGTGTACTTATGCCCTCTCATTTGGTACACATGGAATGTCTTCAACTTCGGTTTCGGCTTCTTCCAAGACTTGCACTTACACATGCACTGACCAAAAGCTTCACATGTTCTACAAGCCAAGCCATCCACCACATCAATGTCATTTGGCCATGAAAAACATTTCTGTTCGCAACAGTAGTTGAGTTGACTCTCCATGTTGCTGCGGTGAAGGTGCGCGATGAAATGATGCTAGAGTCAGTGAGAGTGTACCTTAAATAAACTCAGTGAAGGGGGAAAGGTCAAGGTCATTCAAACGGAGTTTTAAAAAAAATGACTAGTCGTCCTCCTCGTCCGTCGTACTTGGAGAGCTGTCAGACGAAGAGCCCCGCGCAGGTGCTCTCCAGATGAAATGTATATCTATTTGAAAGCGCAGGCCTGGATCTTGTACCATCAACTCCTTTAATCTATTACATACCAAATCCACTTTGTACACATTGTTAATAATCAACACCCAAGGCTTCGGCTGAACATAACGTGTAGTTGAGTCAGCCTCGCAGACAGTTACACCTTCCGGTGATATTGGAGTGTATAAATGTGTAAAATCTCGTTGCTGAGGGTGGCTTGAAGTTGAAGGTTCTGTGCCGACCCTGGTTGCATCAAAATTCAAATCCATTCTACATTCAAGAGGTCCAGGGTTCCCGTTGAATACATTGAGTAATTTTTGATACAAGACTTCCACTTCTGTCGCATCCTGTAAATGAACAGTCCACCGCAAGGGAAATGCTTCGTCCGTAGTGGAGTCAACTTGAGAAAGAGTTCCTTCCGCCATGGCAGCTAAGCAAGGAATGAGGTGAGCTGCAGTCAGTTGTAACATTATCGAAAAGTAGAGGGGGAAATTTCAAGGTCATTTAAATTGGGTTTTAAAAAGGAAGGAGTGGAGGGGGAAAGTTCAAGGTCATCCAAATGGAGTTTTAAAAAAGGAAAACCTAGAAAGTAACATTGAAACTTTCCAATTGATGGTGGTGAGCGTTTTCTTCTGCAACCTTGCCGACACATGTGACTATGCCATACAGTATGAAAAGTACAACCATGATAAGGCCGAACAACAAAAGATAGCCGTTTACTATCATGATATTTTCTGAGTGGATCTGCTTTCTTCTTATCGCCCTCTCTTGCATCCTCTTCTCTAACTCGTGTACGAAGTCACAGCATGCGTGAGGACATCTTTCATCTGTTGGTAGGTTAGCCATTGTTGATGTTGTAGGTTTGGCTGTTGAAGAAGGAATGAGGTATCTAATTATGTTGTCTCATGTATATCAACAGGGAATTGGTGGGGGTAGCGAATCAGTGGAGGGGGAAGTTTCAAGGTCATTCAAATTGTGTTTTAAAAAAACCCTATCTTGTTACTGAGCATATATGTCAGTAACAAGATAGGTGGCTTTGCTCTTTTTACTTCTTTAATATAATGAAGAAATAAACATATTCTACAATTGTAAGGACAAGGAAGACAACCGCTAGTCAGCTGAAGTAATCCAAGTTGTCTGGTTCGGTCTTCATTGACGCCGGTGAGGAAGCTGTCGTTGAAGAGGAATGTCCAGGCTCTTCCTTCGGCTGCCGAAGATTCCGTATATTGCAAGCGTAGACTTGCACGTTTATACGGTAGCCTCTTACCACCATCAGCTGCAACTCCTTGTACAAGTCGTTCAGCTCCTGTTGCGTTTTGATCGTCACCTCCTCATAGCTGGCACAGCTTACGTTCAGAGACATACTGATGTTGTTAGGTTGGCTGCTGGAGTTGAAATGAAGACGAGGCACAGCACTTGGAGGTATATGGTGGGGGTGTTTTGCATTCAAGCAGGTTTGACTTGTAGCGTGGTGGTGGAGGTAACTGTGAAATGCAAAGGTCAAAGGTCAAGGTCACCTGCGAAGTTTAAAAAAAAATGCAACATATCAATATGTGACAAACTTCACATATTGATATGTTGCATTTTTCGTCTTTTGTATTCTTTTTTTGTCTTTTATGGTTTATTTATTTATAAAACATTACAATAACATATGTACAACAGTAAAACTTAAATCTAACACTGCTGCTTGTCGGCGATGTGGATGGTCAACTCGGTGGAATTGCTACCCGTGCAACCGTGGGAAACCAGGTAGAGACAGCCGGGTTGGATGGAGCGCAGATCCTCGTTCTGGAGGAGATGGACGAACCGTTTCGGCAGGTAGACTTGGAACTTGGGCTCATCCCCCGGAGTGAACGGTGCCTCGCTAAGACTGCAGCAGATGGCCTCTCCAACTGTAGTCTCCATCTTCTTCATGGCGTGGATAATGTAGTGCTTCTCGTCTTTAAGTTCGGAACACTTCTTGACGGGTAGTATGGTAGATTTGGAGTGAGCATTGAACTGCTCAACCAAAGTTTGCAGGAACTGGTGAGATGCCATGGTCAAGTTATAGATCGTCTTCTTCGTCTTCTTGCTGGGAGATGTTGTCGTCTCGGAATCTCGAGTAATACTCATGCCAGGTCCCGGTCTGCTCCTCACTTATATAACCCCCGCTACCCCCACCACTCCCCATTTCCCCACTTTGAAGGTAAGATGCGAGTTTATAGGCGTTTTTTAAAGCGCAATGTCTATCTTTTTCATGTTCTGGACTTTTAGTACAAATACAAACATTTTCCATCGTATACTTGTAGTTTTTATCCAAATCCACATCATTAACCGGAACATGAGTAAATCCTTCGATCCATCTTTTCTTTTCCAGCCCCTTTGTGTAAATATTGGTAAACTTGTCTGAAAAGTGATGCATAATGTGATACAAGTCCGTGTAACTTGTAAAACCATCATACCAATCGATATGATGGAAGTGTTTTGAAATCCATCTGTTGGTAGTAGCGGCTTTACTAGTTAAAGATGAATAAGAACATGGTGGTTTAAATAAAAACGAATAAGGAACACTTGTATTGATGTCGAAAAACACAAGTTCTTTTATGATAAATCTATCATCATTACCCCGAAACGCTTGGAACTCAATTATACCAGGTTTGGACTTTACTTGTTCTTCTTCATTCTCCATTGCGAAGATCACTCGTCTGCTCATGACGAAGTCCAAAGGTCAACTGATTTCCACACCACGGTAGGTACGACTTTTATACCCGGCCGTACAGTTGTTGGCGCGTTGGTGTATATTTAACGTGGGCACCGTCCCCGGTAGGCCTAACCCCACAAAGTGTTTGATATTGTTTTAAAAATTAACCATTGCTGTGTAGTTAATTGTCATTTAGGTTTCCATCTTTACATTTTCCTTGTTTTCATTTTCATTACTAACACTTGATTCTTCTCCTCCTTCTTCTTCTTCCTCTTTTTCACGTTTTACTGATTTCTTATGTAGTTGAGCGTACTTTTCCAATTGTCTCCACATTTGTACTTCATGAGGAACCCTATTGAATATAGAAGTATCTACAGGTCGGTACAATATAGGTGCGTCCGGTTGTTTGTCCAAAGTGTCTTCCAGATAATCTTTAATAATTGAACTTGAAAACACCAGTTGTCTCAAGTATCTCGTTATTGGTTCAGTTGCACAAGTTAGAATAAAAAACTCTTCTCGATTAAGTTGAATCTTGTTATCATGTCTTGTTGTATCTCTAAACCGCAACTGATGATCACCACGATGTTTAACAATATCGATTTCCACATTTGAATCCAAAAGGCCTACTCTTGTCTTTCTTCCAAACATGTTACTACTTAAATAGCATTCTAGCAGATGCAAGTGTTTCATAAACGATTCCCAAGCAGTGTCCGTAAACAAAATCATTTTGGGTCCATGAGTTAAAATTACAGTAGGGGAATAATCTGTAGATTTCATAACACCGATTAAAACACTTTTGTCCAAACTGGAAGAGATTGGGTAAAATATTCGCAAGAATACCTCACTTAATATGTTAGGAGAAATATTATCTTCAATATCCCTTTTCCTCTTGTGTGCATTCTTTCTTCTTTTACCTTTTTCCTCAACATTATTACTGGCGTGGAGTTGTCCGCAAGCGTTGTGTTCATCTCCCTCCGGTTGACCTTGAAGATCTAAAAAGTCGGATATCTCCTTCTCAATATCTACTACATTTTCTTGTGTACCACTAGGAGAAACCATATTGAATAAGATGCTACCCATACAACAACAGGCAACAAACTGATGAGGAGCGAGCTGAACGCTCTGCTTTTATACTCGCGGAATGCATTGGAATGTAGGAAAACCGGTCTTTTACAATACATTTTTAACAATTCCAGTTAAAGGTGTGTATGTTACGATTTTATCATGTAGAATTAAACAGTATGCAGTTGTATTAGCCGATATAGGCGCGTTGAATTCCATTTCTATTTTTATATCTACACTTGATGATTTTACCGATTCATTTTGTTTAGAACAATCGATTACAACTATAGGGTAACCATCTAAGTATTTTTCTGGTGATAGTAAAGGTGCATTCGTTTTACCATAATATGAACTTTGGAATCTTGCATACATATCGTACAATATGCTGTACTTTTTATTAGCGAAAGACACATTTAAATTATCGTATGGAAAAAATTGTGAATTTAAATAAACTTTAATATTTTTCAAGTTGCAATGATCAAATTGGCCTGCATGTTTGGTGATGGTGTCTCTTCTGCCTGTTTGTAAACCAAATATAATATACCTGGCTCGTTCCACATAATTAGATGTTTTAACTGTCCAAGTGTGTCGATCCGTAGTTGGCAAGCTGGGATGTTCATGAAATTCCCAACTTCTAAAAGGAATTACAATATCACGATCAGCCTTTAACTTTCTTAATAGTAGCATTCTATGCTCGTCAGCTAATTTTACATGTGGAACTCTCCATACAATTTTGTCTAATGTTAATTTCCATTCTAAAGTTGCATCTGTTGTACCGTCTGGAGCTTTAATAATATCTTTATCGTTTGAAGATCTCAACAAAACTAATTCTTGTTTAACGTTTAATATTATTTTCCTATAATCTTCAGCAAAACCAAGCAACAAACGTAACGGAATATGAAAATCAAAATTTCCATTTGTATCTGGAGTGATTGTGTCTTTTGCAGGTAAAACCCATCCTGCAGGTTGTATTAAATTGGTTTCATTAGGTGATATAGATGTTAATCCCTTTAAAGTTGTTGCAATACCTACTTTTTTAGTAGAATCAACTGTTACACCTGATATTTCATATCTAATTTCATCAAACAGGAAAGCCATGGGATTATTTATAAATGGAACTGTTGTACCAGTAGTAGTACCGTCCTTTTTAGTAACTTTTCCTTCAATATACAAGTAACTTTCACATGGTAGTGTGTAAATGTCTTGATTTTGTATGGGAATACGAATTTCATCGTTATTGTTTAATTTTGATGAAGTGTAAGGGTTGTGGGTGTGATATTCTTTTTCCCATAGGGTTTCGTCGAATGTTGGACCCTGAGCTATATCCAGTATATCCATTATCGGTTACTTTTAATCCAATTCTCTCTAAGAAACGAATGTTCTCGCGTGTTAACTCCTCCACAGCTGAAGAGCTACTAATGCGGTTTCCCGCAGGTTGTTCGCTTTTAAATGTTAAACCCATGATTTTGTATTAAAGTGTTGATTTTAAATGTAATCTAACCGTAATAGGCTCTTCTCGGAAATCTATCAAGTTACCGTCTTGATCCAATACGTTCAACACGATGTCTGAAATGAAAGTGGTGTTCAAAGGTAGATATACCAGGTTTTGCGGCTTTTCAACAATTTTAAATCCAGGTGGTACACTGGGGTAAAAAGTATGTATTATATGAGTATTTGCTCCATCTCTGTAAGCTCCTTGTATAATGTTACAAGTTATGTCTATACTATTGACTTTTAATATTGTTACAGTTTGTTTACCGGAATGTGTTTTATTTGGTTCTAAAATTGCTCCATCTTTGGGAAATCCTAATAAATCACCAATTGAGTTTGGCTTAGTGAAATCTATATAATATTTTGAAGTAAGCTCAGCTTTCATTGTATTATTATTACCTTTTAGCGATATATTGTCTTTTCCCATTTTATTTTGCAAAAATTCATTAATATGATCAATTTCATAAGAACCTGTGGGTAAACTGCACTCTTCTAAGTTTGTTAACTTACCACTGGCATCTTTTCCTTTATAATAATGCAATAAGTTATTTTTACCTTCCGTAACATTGGGAATAGAGTTGTAAGTTGTAAAATCCAACAGTGCTGCCTCCCAAAATCTTCCTTTTTGCAAGCGTAACGCTGGAAAAAGGATACTTCGTAAAGTGGACGATTTTCCTGTTAATGATACCGTATAGGAAGACATCTCAATAGTGACTGATACTTTTAGCTAGGAATTCCAAACATAAATGGCCGCATATTGAAGTATTATCAGGTTGTTCTCTTTTATAGTTGTAATATATGTTTTTAGCAGATTTAAAGTAATGTTCAAGTTCTTTAGGTGGTGGCAAATTTCCAAAACTATCAAAATAATATACATTACTATTTAGTTTCTTATAACACACCCAATGGGTGCCGGGCCCTTCAGTATTATCCAAATTTACGATTCCAGTCTCATTTTTCCATATTTTCTTTGGTAAACTGTCTTTCATAAATACTCCGCGGAAAAATGGTATTTTTAAACAGGAAATATATTTAAATAATTCAACATTAGTCAACGCTTTATGCGGTATAACCAATTGATTTCTTTTATTTAATATGCACGATACGGTCTTAGGTATAGACCAGCCCCGTTTTTTACCATTGACCATATTGTCGGTTTTTTATTATTTTTCCTCAGAGAACGTCTTTTTAGTCTAATATTACCACCATGTTTTCTCTTGCTTGATCCTTTTTTATTCTTACCCCTCCTTTTTCCACCTCCTACCGCTGTTTTAGCCTTCATACCTGCTGTTACCGCTAAAGCTGCTGCTTTTTCCGCAATACTAGCGTCACTAGACTTTACTCGTTGCCAAGCTATATTCGCTAGCTTTTTATCAGCGATTGACCTATTTTTTGAATCGGTAAACGTGGAATATGCGATATCGTGTTCTTTACAAGCCTGATCTAACTTATTTATGCCTGGATCACCTCTTTCCAGTCGTTTTTTCAATTTAGTTCCTGGTCCGCAATACTGATAACCTCCCGGTATATGAAATTCGTATGGTAAAGCGTCTATTGCTCTGTTTACGATAGATCCTACTGGAATACGATTTAAAGCTTTACTTAACAGAGAAACCGCTGTGGACGTGATACCGCCTCCTTTCCGTATAGTGTCTCGATATGGACTGGTGTAATGAAACGCCATGATTGTCTTTTATATTCGAAAAGCGTAACCCATGTGTTACCTCTATGACAGGTTGCACATAAATGATGTAATATATGGTGTTATTTAATTAAATATCAAAAGTACCCCAATCTGATGATCTAAACTTTTGTGTATTATGATTAAAAAAATATTTATAAAGAATTTCTTGTTTAATCCATGTATTTCTCATTTTTTCGTCAATAGGTTTATGTTGTCCTGCTACAATATAATTATGCATATCAAATAATAAATTACCTATTACTTTAACAAGAAAATTAACAGTTACAGCGTTATCGGCATAATCAGGGTCTGCAACATTTGTTAATCGTTTGTTATCACAATTCCACCATTTTTTTCCAGTTGGCTCTAATTGTATTATCTGTTCATAAGTAACAGCATCACCAGGCTTTTCACCAATACCTAAATTTGTCAATAACTTTCCTTTACCATCCCAAACATAATTGTTTTCTTCAAGTAAAGTAAACTTTTTATTTCCTTGTACAAATACATCTCCTTGACGTGTTACTACTTGGTTTTGTTTCACAAAACCGGAGGTTTCTTGTTTTAAAGTTTCCTTCATTTGACCCACCGTTGCACCATCTGATGGTGCAAAACCATCTTTTACATTCGCTAAACAATTACCAAGACAGTCAATAACTCCTACATCACGTGTAATACAATGATCTTTGATGTATTTTAAATTTACAGCATCATTTTCATTTTTTGGATAACCTATATCGTTAATAACAAATTTATAAAAAGAAAACCCATCTTTTGTCTTTTCAGGTATTATAGAATGTAAATAGCGTCTATTTATGCTGTCTTTTTCATCTACAGGGTCTGCTACGTTGGATATACGCCGATTTTCAGCATTATACGTTTTTCCATTAAATTTTAACGTATTCTTTAATTCCGATGATAAATAACCTCTGTTTATTGCATCAGCGTTTTGATTTGGCTTACCAACGTTGGAAATTCTATGATTACCCGCGTTATATGTGTTTTTATCTAATTTCAGTGTTGGTACTATCTCTTTTTTTAATACTTTTAAATTTATTGCATCATTTTCATCTGTGGGATCATTAATGTTTTTTAACCGTTTATTACTAATATCATAATCTCCATCAGGTGTTTGTGGTAATCCAACACCTCTTTTTAAAGTATTAAAGTAATATAATCCATCCGATGAATACCGTCCGAACTTGTCAACACTCATGGTGCAACTGAATAACATTCTAGAGTGTAACCCATTTTTATAATATTAGTCCCGATTTCTAACCCATATCAGTTTTTATACAAATTCTTAGTCTTCATCAGTTACATTTGCATCATTCCCGGGACATTTAAAATATTTTAAATCTGCACTAATTAATGATCTGTCTGCTTCATTTCTAAATACATGATTTTTATGAATAAATTCCTCACCAGACAATTTTCTAAATCCGCTAAATGAATTTGGATCTGCAATTAATATATTTTGATAATCATTTACATCCATTAATTTAAATCTTTTGGTATTATAAATAAACTCTTGATTTGCACTATCATATTGTAATGTTTGTCCTACAGTTGCAGCATCCTTTGGATCTGTTCCTTGTGCCAAATTACCTATTTTCTTATTTTTCGCATTGAAAGTACTACCTTTTGGTTTGTCTAATATTAAAGATTGTTTTACTACAACACAATCGTAATCATCGATACCTGGAAATATGTCAATTATTCTTCTATTTGTACCCAACCAACTTCTATGATAATTGTTTGGATTAGTATGTAAAACTTGTGATAAAATCGGAACATCATGAGCATCTGTAGCTAAATGCGCATTTGATAATTTCATGTCTTTGCAATCCCAAACATTATTTTTTTGTTCAAGTAAAATAAACTTTTCATTTCCTTGTACAAACACATCACCCGACCGTGATACTACTTGATCCTGTTTTACAAATCCAGCTGTTTCTTGCTTTAAAGTTTCCTTCATTTGACCCACTGTTGCACCATCTGATGGTGCCGAACCATCTTTAACATTCGCTAAACAATTACCTAGACAATCAATAACTCCTACATCACGTGTAATACAATGATCTTTTATATATTTTAAATTTACAGCATCATTTTCATTTTTCGGATAACCTATATCGTTAATAACAAATTTATAAAAAGAAAAACCATCTTTTGTCTTTTCAGGTATTAATGAATGTAAATAGCGTCTATTTACGCTGTCTTTTGCATCTTTAGGGTCATCTACGTTGGATATACGTTTATTTTCAGCAGTATACGTTTTTCCATTGAATTTTAACGTATTTTTTAATTCTGATGATAAATAACCTTTGTTTATTGCATCAGCGTTTTGATTTGGCTTACCAACATTGACAATTCTATGATTACCTGCGTCATATGTGTTTTTCTGTAGTCTTAATGTTGGTGATATCTTTTCTTTTAATACTTTTAAATTTATTGCATCGTTTTCATCTGTGGGATCTTTTATGTTTTTTAACCTTTTATTAGTTATATCATAATCCCCATCAGGTGTTTGTGGTAAACCAGCTCCTCTTTTTAAATTATTTGCGTAATATAACCCATCCGAGGAGTAACGTCCGAACTTGTCGACACTCATGGTGCAACTGAATAGTAATCTAGTGAGTAACGCATTTTTTATGAGATTACCCCACGGTTTCGGAGTTCATCCACTAAAGCCACCCATTCGTTTTCCAATCCAGTATGACCCGCTTCTTTAGCTTCATGTATTAGTTTCATTCTATCCACCAATTTATTGATATTATTGTAATAAATCACATTTGTGTTATATAGTTTCTTCATTAAACCTGTACCTGTAACAGATTTGTTTCTTTTTCTTGGTTCTGGAGCACTTATATCCAAAGTGGATGACACAAACCTTCGTTTTACAGGTTTTCTTGGCATTATCGGCATTGGTTGTCTTCTCGTTGTTGGTATTAACTTGGATACAAATACTCTATATTTTAAAGACCTAGATCTAAAAACTGGTTGGTCAGCTAAATATTTTCTCCTGTATGCATTGGTGTGTTCCAAAATCTGTTTATATGCTTCCATGTCTTCTTCTTTAACTAACAATTCTAAAGGCTTTTTTTCAAATAATAATTCAAATAATCCTCTTGTGCCCTTATATCTTTGATTACCAACAATAATATTATCATTTTCATCAATGTTTACCGGGCTATTACCAACCATTAAACCTTCTTCTGTTAATCTTACTCCATAACTATGGTAGTTTTTATTAGGATTTATTCCAGCTAACATTTTTATCATGTATTTCCTTCCTAAAGGTCCTTTGTTATGAATGTTTTCACCCAACAAGCTTATGTTTGACGGACCTTCTCTTGCTTCTTCTTCTTTTTCCTCTTCACTAGCAGTTGATACATCTTCATGTCCTCTTTTAGCTTTTACTTCATATAATTCTCTTATACCACTATAGTCTGGTGATTCTAGCTCTCTTTCAGGTTCTCCGCCGGTAAAACCACTATATGTAGAGGATTCCAGGTCTTCATCACTAAAATCTTCTGATTTTACATTTTCTCTTTCAAACTTTGTAATAGGTGCAATTGCATCTCCTTCCAAAACGGGCTTAGCAAATTTTTTGTTTAATTGTTTCAAGGGTTCAGTAATAGGTTTAAAAGTAGATTCAAGAAATTTCTCCCTTTCGCTAATACCTAATTTTAATGCTCTGTTTTTATCTCGAATAGAATCACTAAGTTATTTTATTTCCTTTATTAACTTTTCTTGGTTAACCATGTTTGTAGCAAGACGTGTTGTACAACAATGAATGTTTTACATCATGATCAGTGTATTAGTATAAATTTATCAAATCCTATCCTGTATCGACCATTGTTTAGCGGTTGTTCCTTCATAATTGTTAAAAACCCATATTTTTCAGCCCAAGCCTTTTCACACAACTCTTTAAATCGTTCAAATGGCATATCCGCACTTACATGGTCATAATATATGTGTTTTAGGTTGGTTTCATCCTGTTTAAATACAATTAACATGTTTGCATTGTCTCTAATGAGCTGTTTCGGTATTTTGCTGTAAGTTTGACCAATATAAATGCTATCTATGTTGTTATGTCGACCCATGGCGAAGTAATTTCTTATTGTATTTTGATTTTCACAAGATACGTCGTCAAATATGAATACTGAGAATGGTTTAGCCTCTTGCGGTTGCATGACACTCTCGCTCGCGTTGAATTTAAAATATTTAACTTCAGGCACATTATTGAGTATTTGTTCCAATAACTGATATTTTGGTTGTTGTAGTGACTTTGAAAATACATATAAATTATTGAAACGTAATCCTTTAGGGTTTGTAATCAAATTGAATACTACATTTGTTTTTCCACAATTGGAAGGACCGGTAACCAGACAACGCACCGTGTTTGGTAACAAAACACCGTGTTTCCCAGTATTGAATTGAGAACCATCCACTGTGAGTTCATCTATATTATTAATAGTAAAATTGTCTTTTTGCGGTATTATCTCCATCCTTTGTAATGGTTCAACCCAAAATGATGCTCTATCATTATATTAGATCCTTTTTAGGTATCCAAGAATCTTCCGTTTTATTAAATCCTAACCATCGTACTTTAACCTTATCCTTTTTTCGTTGCAACACCTTTTCAACTAAATATACATCACCTACTGTTGATTTTAACATTTCATGTCCATAAAACCCTCCTTCAAGCAATTGTCCTTTATTATCTTTTAAAATGTAAGTTTCTGGTACTGTAGGTTGCACCTTAAATACGGTAAATACCTCATTTGTCCAGTTCGGAAGATATCTTTTACTGAATACACCTTTGTATTTGCTTATTCGCACTTTATCGCCAACATTAAACCTTTTAGGCTTTAGTTTTTCAACTTTTGGTTTAGTATTCATTTTTATACGTTTTAATACAAGTTTTTCATTTTTATTAGTCACCTGGCTTGGTTTCATACCGATAGTTCTATGAAACTTGTTATTGTAATCGCTTATAAGTTTTGGTAACACATCAATCCATACGTGTGATCCTCTGTTGGAAAACATCTTATACATCGCACCTTTTAAAGTTCTGTTAAATCTTTCAATTATTGATGCTTTTACCTCTGAATTGGTTGAGTAATGGTTAATGTTGTGTTTTTTCATTAAATTTGCAAATTCCTTATTAAAATATTCTTTTCCATCATCAGTTTGTAAATGTTTTATAGTATGTTTGTCTCTTTGTATAGCTGTTTCCATTGCTTTTGTAACACTTTTACCGCTTTTATCTTTTAGTGGTAAAGCATCTGCCATTTTTGAAAAACAATTAATAATAGTCAATATGTATTTAAATCCTCTATTTTGTTTACTATAAGGAATCATTTCGATTAAATCCGCTTGATATAAATCATTTATTCCTTTTATCACTGTATTTCTTCGTGGAAACTTTCTTCTTGCAGGTTTATGAAGTTCGTTGACAATTTCTTGCTTCAAGTTCTTCATATTGCAGGTTTGAATGTTTCATGTATCATATGTATAATCACAATGAATGTTGTCTTGAATATTCACATCATTTATATAGGTCAAGGTCATCCAAACTTGTGTAAAAAAATGGGGAACACGGCGTTTGACTTGCCGTGTTCCCCATTTTTTTACGGAAGGAGAAAGGAATAAGGTCAAAGTTGTAGAAGGACGAAGAATAGGTTACTAGTTGATAGGGTTTAGAGAGTAGTGGCCGAAAGGAAGAGTATGGATTTTATCCGGCATAATATGCCTTTTATCATCTTGAGCTGATAGTGCTCTTTTAACTTCAGTGACACTGTAGACCTCATGTTTAAAGCTTCTGATAGTGTTGAACGTTGCAGACATTGTAGAATCTTCAAACAAGCAGGTCTTGTAATGGTCAAATGTCACATGTTTCTTTAAGTATGATGTTTTGACTCCTTTAGCTTTCTTCACTGTCGGTATGTCATTTTCCATATACATCTTGAAGGAATATAATTTGGACATCAGCGCAACTATTTCCTCCAAAGGCATTCCATTTGCTTCATCTTTAAATTTTCCAATTACTTTTTTATTCTTTTCATTATAATTTGGATGGTTCTTTGGATAGTCAGAGAAGTCAAAGTCGTCTTTGTATGGGAAACTCCTTAGATCTTCATACATGTCCAAAGTCTTTAACCAGTAGATGAACGCGTCGGTATCCATGTATGCAACTCCAATGTTGTCTCTTCCGTAGTGTTTAACCATTTTGTTGTAATGGAAATCATACATCAGAGTTTTACTTATATCCAAAATCGACATTCCAATGTATAACGGACGATCCATCACTATTGTTGTTTTCTTCATACTAACGGCGACTAGATCTTCGTTTATAATCATGGATGTTCCAAAATTTGGTTTTTGCACTAATTTTTCCAATTTCCTAGGATCACTTACTAATTTTACAATCTTGTGTTTTCTTTTGTTTTCTAAGGTCTTCCCAAAGATGGCGTTGTTCATCAATTTATAAAAGTCCTTTTCAAATGCTGATGTTGCTGCTGCTCTTCTTGTAGTGTTGGAATCAATATATGGTTTCAACCAACAAGACTGGGTGAATTCAATTGCTCTATGAATTCTTACTAAACGTAGACCCAATTCAAGAGCTTGTTGAACTACCCAGTAGTGAGCCACATACCGATCTTTATTCTCCAAGGTCATCATCAATTTTGGCCATCTTCCTGTTGGTGAAACTTCAGTCTTGGCTAAGAGAGGCAAGTCGTAGTGATGATCATGAAGGTGCTCTGGATATTCAAAATCACAGTCCAAAATATAGCCTTTTGAACCATTCTTTGGAATCTGTGAGATGTCACCGATGGTGGCTGGGTCGATCCATTTGAAGTCAGCGTAGGGAAGCGGATTTGACATTGCCCAACCATAAAGGTTGTTTGCGTCAAAGTAGCCAAGGTAGACCGATGGTTGTCTCTCGTCGAAGCCTGGGATGTACTTATTGTTAGCTTTCACATGACGTGTTACAGCTTGTGTCAAACCGCCTCGTACACCAGATTCTATCATGAGCACCATATCAATATCTGTTAGAAGTTCTAATCGACAGTTGGTTGACTTTAGCATAGCTTGCCATGCTAATCCTGGAGATGTGTACGAGTGTAGAGGGTCCAGTCCATAGGCGGAGAAGCAGGTGTTTCGAAATTCTTCCATCACATCGCACAGCAGAGTTACATCCAATTTTATGTAAAAGTCAGAATATTCCCCTAAGGTTTGAATGTTTAGTTGGTTCCAAACATTACAAGCATGATTGTAGTCTTCAACGGTGATTGCACTTTCATTTAACTTGCTATTGAAGGCTTCAATCGGTGGCAGACTGGTTTCTTCAAATTTTTCTACAGAAGTTATGTAATCATAGGGGAACACTCCTTTACGCATTACTAAGTCCAATTTATCTTCAGGTACAATTTTGCTGGTTTCTTTTAGGTCTTCTCTTCTTAGGTTCTCAGACAATTTACTCAAACTAGATGACATAAATCTATAAGAGTCTACAAAGCGAAGTTTAATTTTACCTACTGTTTTTGAGAAACTGATGTACTTCTCCAATGTTTCAGCTAATACTTCAATTTTTCCATCATCTCGTCCTAACTCTGGGATAATAAAGTGAGAGTCATAGCCGCTAAGATTGTGTAACACGACAGGGATAAAGTTTGGCAGTTTGTAATTTATATTGCATGAATTACAAGCAGCTCCTCTGTATAACCCTGTCAGGTGATCGTGATCTCTTACTTTTTGATTTTCTTCACTGAAGCTCTTCTTGCATAAATAACATCTTGTTGCCGAATTGCATTCTTCTTGTTGATTTTGGTTCAAAGGTTCCATAGGTACAACATTACCGTATAAGCGTTGCGCCTTTTCAGCAATGTCGTACAACTGGTCTACAAAATACTTAGCGGCTTCTTCACCACGGTAGAGTATTGGAGTGGATGTTAAGCCATAGTCTTGCAATTGTTCTTCAGGTAAAGTAGATTTCACCAATAAGCAAAAACTGTTAGGTTGATGCAATTGATATTTGGTTCTTCTAGTTACTTCACCATCCGGAAGTTCCTGTGGCACTAACGTGGATTCAAAGTCAGCGTAGATAACTAGTGGAATCCGGTATTGGTGAACTGTTTTATTGAACTGGACAAATGCTCTAGATGGTGGTGGCAGACTAATCTTCACTTCATAGTTGTCATTACAAAGACGTTGGTGTTCTGACAACCACTCTGATCCTCCACGTCTCAAGTCTTTATTTGTGAAACAAAAGCATCTCTTACACACTGTTACTCTAATTTTCTTTTTAGTCACTTGTCGTCCAACCAAAGTTTCAAAGTTCTTGATGTAAACATAATGTGATATTTCACCTTTGGTCAATAGCAGCAAATCTGTATGATTTTGACGTTCAGTCTTTGTAACTCGTAACGGGTATACGTTATTTGATTCGTCTAAACCAAACACATTAACTGAAACTCCTGGGTTTTTTCTTTCAAATTTAGCAACATCATTAAGACTAACAGGATATGACATACCTTGGAAGTTATAGTGGTGTTGAACAGCTTCGTATGCTATGCTAGGTCTAATGGCATTATGTCCCACATATTTTGCTAACATTGCATACCGGAAACATTCATTATCCTCATTTTTCACATTGATACATGATCTTGTATCTCGGATCACCTTTGGTAGAGGGATAAAGCTGCTTCCTCTCATACCATATCCATGCTTGTGAACCCTCACATCCATACCTTCAATTGATGATAGCGTCCAGCCGGATCCTCTTCCTTCATGTTCTTGAAGTTTCACTAGCAGTTCAACCAAACATTCTTCTAAAATTTCGTTGATATCAGATGTGGTTGTAAGGGTTCGGTTTTTAGCAATGAATGCTCTCGGTGAATTTTCGCCATCGGTATTAGTAAACATAGCCTCCAACACCAATCCAAATTTAATAAAGTTCAATCTTGCCAATTCTTCCGTCAATGTTTTTACAACTAGTTTTTTAGCTTGAATTATAAAATTTTCCAATTCTAATTGCACGTTATTAATTTTGAAATGAATTACAACTGGTCCTGGCAAGGCTGTAGTACGCAGTTGTCTTATATCTTCCATATCCTCTTCTTGGGTACGCAGTTGTCTTACATCTTCCACTTCTTCTTCCGTATCTTCTTCTTCCATTTTCTCTTCTTGAATAAATCCTCCAGCTGTAGATGGTCCAGCTCCGGCAAATTGAATAACACTTGGTCTTCTTCTTTGCATTAACTGTAAATAGCTAGCCCAGTCCTTCTGCTTATGGGGTTTTTCCAAAAACCGATCAATCGCATCCAAGTCTTCTTCACTTACTACAATCTCTTCTTTTCTGTCCTCTTCACGATGCAATTCTCGGTGTAACTGTAGATAGCTATCACAGTCGTCCATCTGCTTCTGGCAGTTTTCCAATAACCGATCAAACGCACCCAAGTCTTCTTCACTTACAACAATCTCTTCTTTTCTGTTCTCTTCATGATGCAATTCTCGGTGTAAAACAAAGATATCTTCATCTTGGAAAAACTCACCACAAATATCGCAAAGAGCCATTTTTTTTTACAGTTTGGCTTTGAGTGTGCACTCGGTGAATGTCCACGCAATAATGAGCAGCGCGCTCAACCGGGTCCCTTTATACCCGAGGTTGAAGGGTGGGGGAAGGTGACGTCATATACATCCAGTTTATCAATCATGTAGTAGATTTGGCTTTTAAACACCCATTTTCAATTTATTCTTCAACAGGTTTGATAAACCAATGATCTTTGGTCTAAATCCACTACTTTGTACAAATTTTTTTTTGTTTGGGCACTTCTCGTCCGGAGCAAAAAACTTTTTGGTCAAGGTCAAAATTTTTTCTCAAAAAAAGTTCGGGGGGGGGGGTCATTACTGTATTTAGGTCAAGGTCACGAAAAAACTTTAAAAAAATTAAGCCCCACACCCCCCTTTGGGGGTGTGAGGCACTTGGGTTGTCATCGCTGTAGCCTCCGAAGAGACCCAACTATGACAACAAGGCAACATCCAATGTCGTGTACCCTTCGCCACGCAAGACTTGTAAACATTTACTGCATTGTCTTTTCAGTAGCTAACAAAGATTCATTTACATAATTTTGTGTTTCCAGAAGGAAACAAACTGAGGACACCCTAGTGGCTTACGTCCTCGTCCGAGTGCAGAGGCCGCCGCAACCTTTTGCATGCCAGCGTACAAACGGACATGCTCCCAAATGCCATCCGCAACCTTTTGCATGCCTGGCAGGAGCCTACCGATAATTAAAATAGGCTTTACACGGGGGCCTACTCCCGTAACCTATCTTTAATATTTTTAATTTACAATGCATTGAATTTTTACAAGTCTTTGTGGGTCAAGGCCACACGGACATTAAAAATTTCGGCCCCCGTACATCCATGGCGAACCACGAATGTTCGGGGGCCTTGGGGACTAAAAACACAAATATCTAACAAAGATTCATTTACATAATTTTGAGTTTCCAGAAGGGAAACATACTGAGGACACCCTAATGGCTTACGTCCTCGGTCCGAGTGCAGAGGCCGCCACAACCTTTTGCTTGCCAGCTTACAAACGGACATGCTCCCCAAATGCCATCCGCAACCTTTTGCATGCCTGGCAAGGAGCCTACCAATTATTAAAAGTGGCTTTACACGGGGGCCTACTCCCGTTCCCTGACTTTACAATTTACTTTGAGCATTGAAAAGCTCAAGGGGGGATTGCTAAAACAAGCGTATACACTTTAGAAACATATAACACACTTACAACACTCAATTGAGCTCAACGTAGTCAATGCTGGAACAAGCACATACACATTAAACACATATAACAAACAAGACACAAAGGATAAAAGACACACAGGAGACATAGGGTACAAGTAAAACACTCTCATATAAAACAATTCGCAAAACCCAAACGCAAGCGCAATATCTTACAACTAATACAAGTCTTAAAGTTAGAGTAGACTTTGCTAAACACTGAAGGCGCCATTCAATGTTTAGTGATGCCTATGGCGGTCCGTCCCGATCGTTCACGTTCAACGCGCGGGAGCGGACTGCGAGCCGGCTCTGGCCGGACCCCCTTATATCCCCACCGGGGCTGCCACGCCCAGGATATCAGGGGTGGGGGAGGGGGTGGGGGAGGGAGTGGGGGGGGGTTCGCAATTTTTGTCGGGGGGGGGGTTCGCACTTTTTGTCGGGGGGGGGGGGTTCGCACTTTTTGTCGGGGGGGGGGGGGTTCGCACTTTTTGTCGGGGGGGGGGGGGGGGGGTTCGCACTTTTTGTCGGGGGGGGGGGTCGCACTTTTTGTCGGGGGGGGGGGGGGGTTCGCACTTTTTGTCGGGGGGGGGGTTGACTAAGTTAAGTGGGTCAAGGTCACCCACAACACTTGTATTCTAAGTGTTGGCTATACCCCCACCACAACTGGGTCCCTAGGCTGCACAACACCGCTTCGCCAGTATGTCTCCGGCTTCCATGCGGTGCGTCTCGCTGTTCTCTAGCTCTCTATATGTAAGTAATTTTACAAGTTCTGAATGTAGGTCACTACACTTTGACTCTGGGACAATATCGACTTGTAGTGTTTCAGTGTTTTGACTCAAGGTCATCACACTTTAACTCTAGCACATCGGTTATCATACCAGAGGTGCTCAATAACCTAACTTGTAATGTTTAGGGTGGCGTTTGCACGCCACGTGGTATCGCCATGAGTGTCCAGTCCAAGTTTTAAGTTAAATTAATTTTACTGTAATCTTTTCCATTTCTGCTTCGTTTTGCCAAAGTATAAGGTGTCGCTTAATAAAGTGGTATTTCTCTAAAGTTATAGGAGATTGCAAGGATACAATTAGTTTATTTAGGAGACTCTTCATCTTGGAGTTTAACACAATTTCCACTTTGACTTTGCTTCTTCAGCTCTCACAGCCTAAGCTGTACAGAAATGTTTCTTCTAGTGCCAACTCGGGCCAAGAGAACAGTGTGTTGACTGTAGGACAGCTCATGGTGAAGTGATGCGAAACTCCAGCGTACCACCTCACCTTCCCCCGCCACTGTGACCTTCCCCCACTCCTGCTGTTTCCCCCACCTCTTTTCCCTTGACTCATGCGCTACAAGCAGTCTCTCAGTATTGTGCGGACTTTTGTGAGGGGAAGCCATGTCGCGGGACGCTTTAGGTAAGAAACTTAGCCGTGTTAAGGCTTTATTAGTTGCTCACTGTCCACCACTCAAAGTTAAGAGAGTTTCGACTTTAGCTAAGTGGCGCAAACTGTTGCGCGGACACCCTAAGTTTTATACAAAACAGACTAGTGTTAGTTTTACTGATGAGGATTTGTTTAAAATATTGGATGAAATGACTTTTCCTTTCAAAATTCAGTTGGTTACTCCCATTCTTGACAGTTTAGAGTCTTAGTCTCTTGAGCCAATATACCTAGAGTGCACGGGGCCGGACAGTCAGTCGCTCGGTGTCTGTCGTAGGGTGCACATCGCGGTTGCTACTCCGATTCCTGACAATTTCAGGTAGTTCAAGGTCACCACACTTAAACTCTGGTAAATACACATTAAACAGTTGTACTAAGAGTAAATTTTTCTAAGTGTTGACTCAAATCTGAAGATTCTTTAGATACATCTTTAAAACAATCCTAAGTCTCAAATTTACAGTCAACCTCAAGGTCATCACACTTTAACATGTAAATTTAAGGTAGCACCGAAACAGTGCTACCTGACTTGGCATTTTTAAGTTTCCCAAGATCATCGCAATTCCCCCACCACTTCCCATATACCTAGAGTGCGCGGAGCCGAACAGCCAGTCGCTCGGTGTCTGTCTTAGGGTGCGCATCGCGGTTGCAGTAATGGTCGAATGGGGGCTTCTGGGTCAGTTCAAGGTCGCCCGAGCGGTGTCACATGACGGTTTAGGCAGAGTCACGTTGCAAACTTCAAGTTTCCTCAGCACTTTTGCTGTTTCTCATCGCAATTTCGCTCCAAGTTGTCAAGGTCATGGTAACTGTGACTGAAACTCGGAGCGTAGTGCGAGAAACAGCAAAAGTGCCAAAAAATTTTAGGTTTCAGCGTGACCTTGACCTTTGTGACATCGATGACGTCATCTTGGTGACGTAAGGGGTGATGACGTCATCAGCACGTCATTTTTGTGACGTCATGGGTGTGACGTCAAGGAAGTGACGTCATTGGTGATGACGTCATCGATGATGCAATCGATGACGTCATCAATGAGGTCATTGACCTCGATGACGTCATCGATGACGTCATCCCTCAGGTGACCTTGAACTGAGCCAAAAGCCCCCATTCCCCACTACTAACTTATCATCTAGAAGGGTATGGACCGGGACATTGCGGGGCGGGTGCGTTCTTGCCAAACGTGCTCGCTCAGTAAGCCCGCTCAGAATACCAAGTTAGGGTTGTTGTCATCTGAGGTGGCGGAGAGAACTCTGGAGAAGGTTTTCATCTACTATGTTGGGTCTCTCCCACGTAGCAAGTCGGGAAACAATTTCCTGCTTATTTGTGTGGATGCCTTCTCCAAGTTCTGCTGGCTTTTTCCCTTAAGGAATGCCACTGCACAGCTCACCGTTCAGGTACTTCGAACCCAACTGTTCCAACACTTTGGGATTCCCGCCACCATAGTTTCCGATAACGGAACCCAATTTCTTTCACATCTTTTCAAAAAAATGTGCTTTGGGCACGGCATCCGCCATGTGACCACGTTCCCTTATTACCCACAGCCTTCACATGCTGAGAGGTTCAACCGAAATCTTCGTTTTGCTCTCATCGCTTTCCATGCTGAAAGACAGACAACCTGGGATCAAGAGCTCCCTTGGATCCAATTCGCAATACTACCCATGAGAGTCACAAGGCGGTTCCTTTCGAGTTGATGTTTGGCTTCAAACCAAACAACCCCTTGGCAAATGTTTGGAGGATTGGAGGCCTTCTGCCACCGCCTGGTACGCCCGATGTCAAGGAAACTTGGCAAGCGGCCAGGCGTAATCTCATAAAGGCTAGGGAACTTGTGAGGAAGAAATACAACAGAGGTAGAGTTGACAACCCCTTCCAGGTGGGGGATCTGGTGTTCTGCAAGGCTCATCCAGCCACTTCGGCTGTTGACAAGAGAGCCGCCAAGCTGTGTTACAGGTGGACAGGTCCCCACCGCATCTTGGAGTTCCTCACTCCTGTGACGGCCCGGCTGGGAGATACCCAGACCGGAAAGGTTTTGCAGAAGGTGCACATTAGTCATCTTAGGCCTTACCGCGGAAATCCTTAAGTTGCTTGGAAGTCTGTGCGGGAAGTGTGCAGGGCCAGGAAGCCTGATCAACTTTCTGTCCCCTTCACTCTGTTCTGGTTTTTCCCTGTTTCTCTTTTTGCAGGCCTGCACAAATAACTTTGGGTGAGTAGTCCCCTGGTTTTGGGAAAGCTTGACGCCCCCGCTTTCAGACTGTCCTGAGCGTTCCCGGTGTGAGTGTTCTTGTAGTTTTAGGGAGAGGTTGTTTGCAATTTGTTTGCCGGGAGGTTCCCTTTTTGGAGGGGGAGGTTGAGCCGTGACGTTTTGCCCACCATGCGTGATGTCACGTCTCATTTGTTATAGTGTTGTGTTTCATCTGGCCACTGTGTGCAGTATTCTGGAATATTCGGTGTTGTTTTCTTCTTTTCGCCAGCTGTGACGCAACGTCCTGAAAAAAGATTATAGGTGCCGTTGGTGAACGTAACCGCAAGACGTACAATTTTGTCGCACTGTGTTTCAAGAGAAATTATACCACTTCAGACATTTTCGACTCATGAGTTTTGTGCTGTCATGCGGTGAATTAAACCGCCCAACGCATCATTTTGGGTGAGTCACGAGAATTTTCCCGTTTTATTCAGAAATATGTTCGATGCAATTGGATTTGGTCGACGACCATGTTGCAAAAATGACCAAAAAAACCCAATTTGTTTCGCATCTTTTCAAAAGAATGTGCTTTGGGCACGGCATCCGCCATGTGACCACGTACCCTTATTACCCACAGCCTTCACATGCTGAGAGGTTCAACCGAAATCTTCGTTCCGCTCTCATCGCTTTCCATGCTGTTCACAAGGTACTTGACTCTGGTCTTCCACCCTATTCTGCGTCCGTGGTGGGTCAGGGAGTGCCCGTCCCCTTGTCACTTCGCATGGGCGACGCAGATGGCTTTGCTTTAGTCAAAGTTGACCTTGACCCACCACTTTGTCAACTAAGGTTGGAGAAGGTCCAGTTGCTGCTGATCGTAGACCCGTGACATACTCTGATTGGTGGAGGTAGTAGTGAAGAGTGTGTCGTCTGCGTAAGGACTGCATACCACAGGCACACCAGATGAGACAGGATGAGTCGTGGATCTTGAGGCCTCAACGATGACGTAAAACCGACGCTGGTAGTGATAGCTTCGCAAGAGCTTCCGTAGACGTCTCGGGAATGAGAAATCTGCCAGCTTTTAGAGCAGCCCGTCGTGCCAGACGTGGTCGAAAGCCTTGGTCACAGCTATCAGGACCAAGGTGTTATGAAGCTTCCTGTCCAGGGCCCCAGAGATGGTATTGAGAGCCCTGCTGCAATGGTGGGTGGTACAGTGGCCCCTCCTGAACGCAAACTGGTCGGCCCTGACAGAAGTGGTCGTTGGAGAACCTCGCCTGGACGATGCGCTTGAAGATCTTAAAGAGCGTCAACAGCAGGGATATTGGCATGTGGTTGTCCGGGAAAAGCTGATCCTTGTCTAACTTGGGGATCATGATCACCTTTGCTTCCTTCCAGATGGCTAGGAAATGAGAAAAGCGGAAGCAGGAGATGAAGGTGCAGTTGATCATAACGACCACCCAAGCTGGCAGATTCTGAAGAGCAGGGGTTCCAAGGGAGTCTGGTCCAGGTGCTTTTCTCGGCCAAAGGTGTTTGATATGTTCAGCGACCTCCTGCAGAGTCACGAGAGGCAAAGGGAGATCATCTTGCGGGTCGGGGGCTTCAAGGAAGTTCTCCACTACCTCGATTTATTATCGTCATACACATTGGCGATCGGGGTGAACTAGTCCTCCATATCGTCTGCGAAGGCCTCTGCTCAATCCTCAGGGGAGTAAACAATCCCTCATTGACTGTGAACAGGATGGATAGACTACGTCTCTCCTCGGAGTGACTTGGAGACTCTCCATATTCCCCTGGGGGTGTAGGAGTAGCCCGCGATGAAGTCTTCCCATGGATCAGCTCCCGAGGGAGAGTCCTAAGCCGCCGTTCCACCGTGGAGGAGGACGAGCTAGTCCTCATTGTCCCTTGCAGGAGGTCTACCAGTTCTCGGACTCGTTGATCCAATTGCTCCATGGTTTCAGCTGGGGGTATTAGAGGGAGGACGATGTTGGCCAGCAGGTTGGATTAGCGCAACCAGTTGACCTTCTGGGCATCTAGGGGAGAATGCCCAATCGGGCCATCGTCCGTCAGATCGAAGATGACGGGAACGTGGTCGGAGGACAGGTCGGACACCGCAAAGACATCGACGTCCCTGTTGAAGGCACTGAAGAAGCCAATGTCCACGATGTCCGGCCTATGTCCAGCGTGGCGGTAGTTAGTGGGCTCGGCAAGGACCAGGAGTTGTACGTGGAGATGGGCCTCCATGTGAGCCTTCAGATGTCGTCCGGTGATGTTGGTAACTCGGCAACCCCAGTCCCTGTGCTTCCCGTTGAGGTCACCGATCAGAAGACTAGGCGATTCGGGCCGAAGTAGGATGTCTAGGTTACAGGGCTAAATAAATCCACGTGGTGGGTTGTACATTGAAATGATGAACAACTCCGCACCATCGTACTGAACTTCGACTTTGGCGACTTCCTCGATGGGGAATCCTCCAATGCATGAAGAAAGCCGTGTCACCACGCCTGCGGGGTCTGGGGCAGTCAGTGCTGTAGGGCTGATAGCTAGGTACGTTGAAGGGTAGAGCATGGTCTCTTGGAGGAGTACCAGGTCAGCGTCGTCTAATTTTTTTTTACTTTAAAGTTTTCGACATTATATAGAATATAGGTGTTCAAAATCGAATCAGTTGCTATTCTCGACCAGTTTTCACGTTTTGTTGGTACAAAGTATACTTTATTGTTCGATCGGAATTTGAAGCAGCTTCAAGTTGATTTCATTTTAGCTTCGGTTTTCCACGATCATATATCAGCAAAATCTGATATCACATAGTAAATAAAAATAAAATATGAGTAAAATTTGCTACGGTTTGTATAAATGCTTCCATTATCGTTTTAAGTAACCTTGGTTTGGCATCTATTATTGATTACTAAGAGTATCAAACGATGATAATTTTTAAACAAATTACTTTAGCTTCTCGAATCATCACGTTATAACTTATAAGCAAAATTTAAACGAGTTTAGCTTATTTCAAAACGAAATTATATCTTGTGGATATAAATATACATTCGAAAAATAATCCTTAGAGAAACTTGCTTTATGAAATGATTAAATATTTAGCAACCGCAAAATGAAAACTAAGTTGATTACGTGTTTTGGTATGCACAACCCTTTTAGTGTTATAAATTAGATGAATCCTGTACAGAATTGTTCTTATTATATTTTTACAGCATAAAGAGTGTTATTAAAGATATTCTACTGTTATTAACTAAGCTAATCCAGTAAATTAGGTGATTACTTAGACGGATCTGGCCATTACACCGACACCGATCCCATCATCCGGTAATTAGTATTCATGAGACTGTTCTTAAAAACCCCTCTCAAGGCAATTTGAGTTCTTAGTATTTATTAATTGTAAAATGAAATTAACAAATAAAGTTCACATTATTACTTTTTAATAAAACTTTTCAGAGGTTGAAATACAATCTGTTAAAAAAAATTGTTGCATAACGTTTAAACATTATTTTTAACCCTATTTTCCTAGCTTGTATAAAATGAAAATAAAAATAATTTGTACATATTTGAAAATCCGTCATAACCAACACATTTACCGATACAAAAAAATTCATACAAAAATAGAATATACTATTGTGTTATTAATTGGAGTTTTATTTGTTTACACAATTTTAAGTTGTATGAAACTTATAAAGTAACAAAACGGAGACAATTAATTTACTTTTCTAAAAAATTCATATTTTTAAGAAATATTTAGTATATATCATTAATAAAAACAAGAATTAAATTCGGCGGACGAAAAAATATTCTTTATTCACCTAAAATTGCAAGTAACATGAAATTGTTTCGCTTGAATTTTAAGATGTATTATCACCGTTAACTTCTACTAAAAGTAGTTTAATGTTAGTCTGATCTCGCCTAAGGTAGGTTAAAGGGAAATTACATCCTCAGGGTTAAACTGTTAAAGGATTGGCTTGAGTATATCTTGTAGTGAGTCGTAATCCTCTCCTTGAGGTCTGGGATTTTAGTTAGTTAATTAATGTTATCCTGGAGATTTCGATGTGTATAGTTCATTATCTTAAATTTCCTTTTACTAATATCTAAAGTTTTTTGTATTATTATATTTAAATTAAATCATATAACTTACAGCATAGAATGTAATAAATCTTTACATTACGTAATAAATTGGTAGAATTCGCAAAACAATTCTAATTTTTTTGTTTATCTCAAAAGAATCGTCATTATTTTAAAAGACAGTAATAAGTACTAAAAGTCGTATTTTTTCTAAAATGTAAATATAAAACAACTTTTACCAATTGAAAGGAACGTTTTGTAATAGTGTTACCCTAAACTTTGGCGAAACATCCTTCAGATTGAAGCTTTCATCAGTAGTAATCCACTTATAAAAGTTAGTACCTCGAAAACATTGACAATGAAGCTGTAAGGCTTCTGTGTCACACAAGGTGCCAATGACGACTCGTGATATCAAAACACTACTGAGCATAATGATAAACGTTTTGCTTAGAAAATAACAAAAAAATTGCAACAAATTAAAATTAAGTGTTAAATATTACGTTTCTGATGTTATTTAATAGGAAAAAGTTTTACTTTTTCTTGAGTTGCATAGGCCTAAACATAAATAATGTTGGACAGTATAAAAGCAAATTCGATTTATTCATTACTATTTTTGCAAAATATACCACTATACATTTTTAGCAAAATTTTAACAAAATAACTAAAAAAAAATTTTATTCGAAGTAATACGGATAAAAACTTTTGACTCAGTTGCTAATGTAAAATCTTAATGTTTAATTTATAACACCTAATTTGTGTATAAATATAGATCATATTATAAAGGATACTTTAGTCTTCAAGGTATTAAGTTAAAAATATTAGTTCTTACAAAATATAAAAATAGAGTAGTACATCAAGCAGTTTTTTCTATTATAAATAGCATTGCGAATTACAAACCTTCTATAGGGTAACAACCTCTGCATTTGTATAAGATTGTATTCATAACCGTTGAACTTTGGTAAAATCCAAGTACTTAGTGTAGTTAAATACTCACTAAATAACACAACAAATTTATAAATGTTTTAGTTTTTACACGGTAGGAACAAATTTGCTTTTTTTGAATAAATAGTAAAATATGTTATTGCTGGGTTTATGGTCGTTATTATATACCGTTACTATGTTAGAAATACAAATATATTAAAATACTTAAAAAAGTAAAAAAAAAAATAATTACTTGCTTTTTTGTCATTTTAGTTTATATCAGTTCACAGTTCATGGACGTTTTTACAAATAAAACTACTATGGTTTGATCAAAAATTGCATGAATTTTTTATTCAGCTTTGTTAGGGTTTTTATTAAAATTTAGGAATGAAATTTTGAAATATAATTATTTTAACTGAATGTTTTGATGAAGATAACTTTTACACGTGATAAAAAGTCCAAAAACCTTTGTATTAGCTTTATTAAGTAACTAATGTATAAAAAACTTTATCCTAAAGTTTGCGATCATAAAAAGTTTACATACCGTACAACGTTTTTGGGAAACGGAAAGGGGAACAAATTAAAAATTAAATATCTAAAAATGATATTTAAAATTTCAATTTATATTAACACCTCACACCTAAATAAATTCAAGCATTTGAAATCAAAATCACTGACCTTAACCATGGGCAAATAACTCATGTAGCAATTTTAAGACGGGAAGATAATGTTGCCTTTGGTCTTATTGGTCCGTTCTGGATGTTCTGCTACAACGTCGTCGAGATCTTGCCAGTTGATGCGGGTTGCAGCTTGTTTGTGATTTGACAGCTCTCTCGCTAAGCCTTTGTGACTGGTTCATATAATTCCACTTGCTTCATGATGTACATGTACAATGTATGCAATATAGCCTTATATGTCTTATATACTTCTTAGTAAGCCACTTCAAAACACAATATGATTGTTTTATCTTTGATTTGTTTACCTTGGTAGAGATAAAAAATAAATAAATCCGACTGCTAAGAAGACACATTTTAATGAAAACGAATGATGTTTTGTTTTTAATATGACAGTGTAATTAACATTTAAGTGTTTATAAAATAATGTCGGGATTTTTAACGCGCGTTAATGAAATACTTTAAGATAACTCAACAATTTAAACCTCAATCTGTAGCAAAAAAGTACCTTAAGTTCATTTTACGAAATGTTTTTACCAAACCATGATAGTTTTATCTGTAAAACGTCCACGAAATGTGAACGGAAATAAACTAATATAACAAAATAAATAAATATAAAGTGCAGGCAAGCAGACGCCAGTAATAAATAAACAGAATGTAAAAATTTAATTCCTCTTAAATATATTTTAAAGGAGTATAAAGGTATGAATGAAAAATTTGTAAATTTTTTCACTGTTGGTTTAGGAGAAACTTAAGTATTATAGCATATTAGATTGGCAGAATGCTATGAAACCAGTATGTAGGCTATACTGCAATACTGCATACTGTACACAGCATACTACACACTGTATAATGTACACTATACATTGTATACTGAGTGTACACTGTATTAATATATTGCACTTCCATTCCTGGAAACAATACCATGTAGACAATGGACGTGTATCTTGTATCAAAACACAGTGTGGATTGCATAAAACAAATACCTTTCTGCTGTAACAAAGTTCATCTTAACATTCGCAGGGCGTTTGAGCAATTCATCTTTGCGATATATGGATCTCATATGTGACATTGGGTCCCATAAATCATGTTCATTTTCGTTCACTTGAAGGTGGTAGAAATTGTAATATATAAATGTTTTATTGTTAAAATTATTTTTTGACAGTTTGAAGTCTTTTTTGTCTTATTTTGCTTCATAATATACGAATCTGAAGTTGAAAAGGACGTGTAATTAAGTTTATCTTATTGTATTGTATCACACTCTAACGTTGACTTTGATAGTAAAAGCCACAAGACGAACAACGGATTTCCAAATAGTTTGATGGGCATGGATGCTCCTATTACCTTTGACCCCTTAGGACTTTTTTATGGGGTTACATAAAGAAAATTGTGCATGCAAAAAACATGCAAGTCTTAAGACATCTGCATTAATTAATTTCAACAGTGATCTCGAATGTAACTCTGGATATAAACTTGGCAAGATATCGGCAGGCAGGAAAGCTTTTGCAATTGATGTAAAGCAACAAATAGAGCTCACATGGTAGGGAACAAATTATACTATGAAAAACCCTTGTTTTTATTTTTATTTTGATATTTTAACTCTTTAAGTATCTTTACAATTTTTTTTCAGTAATGCCCGTCCAAAATTCTGGCATTTTTTATTATCACCTTGTACTTACCCATTCCTTAAGTATCATTGTCAAACAAACTAAAAAGTATATCATGTTGGTTAAAATAAAAATACATCATACCACACTACTTGACATATTTATATTTATAATGTTATTGCATATTGCAAATATATACTAAACATATCCTAAAGGCAAAACTTACTTGTACGACATTGGAGGATAAGGGGGGGGGGGGGGGGTTTCATTATACCCAATTCGGGGATGTTACTCTCACTCTCGACTAGTGGCCTGAGCCCCCGGGGGTAAGTCCCTTTTACAACAGGATAAGCTTTTCAGCCTAATAGTGATTGCTCCGCCTCTCCGACCTTGTAGAATGGTCGTGCTACAAAGGAATCTCTGGTATGGTTTTATCTTTATTTGGTAAAATTACAAAAACGAAATAAAATTATTAAAAAAATAATCGTTTTAGTTTAAATACTTGTTAAAATAATTGTATTTTAAAATTTCATCTCAAGAATAGTATTGATATATTGCTTATAATGCCATTCGTTCGTTTACTTTTAATTCATAACAAATTAAATGATATAAAACTATACAACAACTTAAATTGTATATTAAATTTTAATGAAGTGTTATTTGTATATTTATTTTACATTATAGCGGTACATAATACTTGATCCATTCTAAGAGTGTGAAAATAAAATATGTTTTGACTTAAATATTTTATTTATTTCCTCAATCGTTAACTATTAGTAGACTTACGCTCCTTTCACACATCACGTTTTTAGCCGTGCGGGAAAAAACCGCATGATTTAAATACCGCCCAACACACCGTACAAGTAATTGGCAGCCGGTTAAAAACCGTCGCCGTGCCTGTGTGAAAGGTCTCATAAGATTCTATGGGAATGTACAACGTACGATTAAAAATCGTACGGGCAAAACCGTGATGCGTGAAAGGGGCGTAATAGTCATAGAAATATACCCAAACACGATTTTTCTTTTTCTGTACCGTATTAGACACTACATCATTCTAAGACACTATTATCGCCTGAAACTATTTGCGATTTTCTGTATTGTGGTTCCCTTGTGTCTAAGACCTATAGCTATAAAGACAGACATCTTTTCTAAATAAATAAATTATTAAAAATTATATTAATTTACAATTTCAGGGTGTCCTGAACTCTCTGGAAACCTTTTTTGTAATCGTTTCTTTTGAAACGAGAAAACATATTTTACAATCTAACTAACCATGGGTCTCCGGGAAATAGTTTTCTGTCTGTCCGTAAGTATGTAATTTTTGCTTAAGTCATGAGATCTTTAAACACAATTGAGATATTGTGTTGAAAATTGGTATGAATATTAAGTACATCAAAGAAAAAACTGAAAAATAAAAAAGTACATGGAATGCTTTACAAGGAGAGCTGACATCCATATCACCCATGGTAACAACGATATGGATATACCTTCCTACTGCCTCAGTATTAAAAAAAGACTCCTTCCCTGTCTTTGCTCTTCACCTATACAATGCCATTCCTGCCATGCACAGGGAGCTAAATGAGCCACAGTTCACGGCAAGAATGAGGGACTGGCGCACAAGAAACCCGCTATATTCCGTTAAAGTTTTTATTTTATTTTTTTTATTATTTTAGTCAAGCGGGTACGTAACTCTTTAGGCGCCGCCATCTTAGTTTAATCTTCAAATATTAGTTTGTCGTTGTCTATCTAGTTGCAAGACAGTTTTACTTATTAATATGTCATTTCTCCCTTTTTTTAAATGTTACCCGTTTTAAACTTTCATAATAAAAAATCTCTAAATGTTATATTTTATCAATACAGTAGGAGAACACTTGGAATGTGTATATTGTGGTTGTTTATTCATAAATACAAAGAAACCCATCTGACCATAAATAACGAATAAATGGAGATTTTTTTGATCGCAAACAAAACTTTAATTGGAAAACTCCAAAAATTCATGTTTTCGTTTAGCAAAATATTAATTAAATCCATTGTTTATGTTCTGATGATTTTAAAGTTGGTATTTAGCCAACTAAATTTTGTACTTTTTGGGTGTTTTTTTTTTACTATTTGAATAGTATTTTACATTTCTTTAGATATTTAACTTTGAAAATTTAACATGGACCTCATTTTAAAACAGGAAAAGGTAGAAATTTCCAAATTCTTAAGTAAGACTATAAAAATAACTAACCCATGTTATAGAAAATGTACTCGCCTACGGATCGATGGGGGCTCCGCACCCATGCCCCCTTAGGGGTGTCCCTAAATTCGTAAATTAATAAAAAGTCAAGTATGAAATTGGTTAGTTTTACGGAAGAACTGAATAGCCAAGACAGTAACAAAACCGTCTAATACGCACAATTCACAATCGATAGCTAAAAAAGCTTTGAAAATCTCCTATGAATCGGTTTTAATAACTCTTCGTAGTTAATTTGTTAAAATATTTTGAGTGTGATATAATAATTATTTATCCTGGGTGTTATGCTGAATGGAGGGTCTACTCCCTAATTTGTTGCCCCAATTCCGTAATTTTTGTAAAAACTTGATGCAGTGCACGGGCTTGTTGAGGGTTATTAACTCCAATGTGTTCGCTGAATTAGTTTGTAAATAAAAAAGTCGAGTGTTAAACAGGTTAGCTTTACCAAAGAAGTGCACAAACAAGACAGTAACAAAAGGCTAATGCACACTTCTCACAATCAATAATAATTAAAGCTTTTAAATTCGTCAAAAATTGTTGCAATAAATCAGTGAAAACAATAAAATAACATTAAAATGAAATAATATAAAATCTGATAAAAGAGATAGAAATCACAAAAGACTCCAAAGTTTTAAAAAGATTCCCTACAATCCGAGGAAGAACTTACTAAAAGTATGTAAATTAGTAACACCAGCCCCGACAATAGCTGAATTCATATTTTTAATTGTCTCTTAAAAGAAGGTAAGGTCCCCAATTTCAAGTTTTCGGTAACTATTCTGGTCCTGCAATAAATCTGTTTTGAGAGCTAATGTGTAGAGATACGGCAAAATGTTCTGAAAACTGTAAGCCATTAATAAAATATTTCAGTCATATTCAGCAACATTTTTCGATAGGATCAATCGTTTTGTCAGTAGAGTGGAAAAACTGAAAACGCTATTGCACAAAAATTAGTCTGGAGATTTACGCAATTGGTGCGATGTACGACAAAGTCACAGGACCAAAATCGTAGTTCATCCAATTCAGAACCGTAGTAGTCTCAAATCTATGAAAGGCCTAACCGTTTAGCCGCTAGAGTTGATATATATTAAAATTACGATTTCTCTAGTTGGCCAAAAGCCACTGCTTATTTATCACAAAACTGGGAAAAAGTGAAAAATTATTTTGATAGTAAACGAAAAGAGATACGGCAAAGTATGTTAGAATCAAAATTGTAGATATTAAAAAGACCTATAAAAGTTGTCATTTAATCATTTTTGTAGGACAAACCATTTAGTCGCTAGGGCCCTAAATCTAAATGGTGATTCAGACCACCCGTCCACTATTTATAGCAGGAGAACGGTTTGAGATAAAATCATGAAATAAAGTTTTTTCCCACTAAATCGCATATGGGCTTTCCAATAAAAATATTTTTATCAATGCCAGTATACAGGGTGTTCCAAAACTGGAGGTCACAGGTTCGAATCTCAAAATTTTCTTAAATAAACATGCAGATTTTTTTACATAATAGTAGGCCTCCTGAGAGTATATCCCAGCCCTCTGATTGGTCGAGAGCAGGTCACGTGACCGATGACGTCATCACGCCCCGCCTTCTGATTGGTCGAGAGCAAGTCACGTGACCGATGACGTCATCAGGCCACGCCCCTTTTCCAAGATGGCGGTCTTCTAGACCACGCCCCCGGCGGCGGGAAATTACCTCACTTTTACCATGTGTTTGACCACGTGATCCAAGATGGCTTCCTAACCTCACTTTTGCCATGTGTTTGACCACGTCTGTAACTACGTGAGTCAGGAATAAAATTTTCACTGTGGACTGCCGGGGTTTGAACCCGGGCCGCCAAGTTGGTGCGCCGCAACGCTGACCACTAGGCTACCACACTGTTGTGCTGAGAGCTTTGTATTGTGTCTGATGGCACAGTAGTTTGACGATTTACACAGAACGTATGGTCTTTGACTATAAGAGTGTATTACTATCATTGGAGCTTTTAGTTTTATAATTCTCCACCAGATTGAAGCACTCGTAATTTTATGATTACACCACCTTTGAGTTTTCTTGTAATGATTCCCCACCAGAGTGTACCATGAGAAATTTTCATGTTGTAGTTTTACGATTCTCCACCAGATTGTAGCACAGATGGCCTAGTATTGAGAACCCCGTGATTAATATAGGTTTTCACCTTGAGTGGTAGCTGGATGTTGCTTAGAACAAAAATAGACAAGGGTAAATGAGAACATATTTTGTGATTAACATAGATGATTTATTAAAATCTATTTAAAAATACAAACATTAGGTGCGGAGCCTGAGGGGCTTTCAGTTACATGCATCTTGTATCCTTCATTGACCATTATTTCCAGATCGCTGTCTTCTAAGGCCTCGTTGTACTTGTTCGGCAGGAACACCGATGTCTTCATGTCGTTATCCTGGATCTCCAAGACGACAGCCATCCTCCCGAAGCGTGTAGTGACTCGTCGGGCTCCGACGATCAAAACCTCCGGGCGTCCAACGAGGTCTTTAAGTTGAATTGTCTCCTGGCTTTTGCTGAGAGCAACTAGCTTTGCGTCGAGCGACATCTATAAAACACAACATTATTAAAAACGGTTAAACACACACACACACACAGAGAGAGAGAGAGAGAGAGAGAGAGAGAGAGAGAGAGAGAGAGAGAGAGAGAGAGAGAGAGAGAGAGAGAGAGAGAGAGAGAGAGAGAGAGAGAGAGAGTGAGAGAGAAATCATAACCTACCATTAGATTTTAAAGATGTTTACTTGTGAAGTCTTTCTAATGCAGATATTTCAGTAACTCGCATTATATAAATGAAAATTAAACTAGCAATAAATATGGCTAGTACAAAAAGTCTATCAGACAATGAAATTATCGAGCAAAAGGCCATGTTTGTCACATCTGTCTGTTACATAATATAGCTCTCGCATCATAGCACTAACTAAAACTCTTATGTACTCACGGTTATATGTAGGTGTCTAGTAGCGGTGACTCGTCAGGAGTAGAGCTGAGAGCAGACTGATTCCATGCTGTGCAGCAGGGCTTTTATACCGGCGGTCAGGCTCCCCACCACAATTGCTTCTGGTTACGTAATTTAGCTAAATGTTTACTACATGTTTTTGATTGATTACTACTTAAAAAAATAATCGTAATCTGCCTAGCGCAGTTTCCCTACACACAGGACATCTATGGATGCGGAAAGCACACATGGGACAAAATACATGACCGCAAGAGCGCAAAACAATCGTTGGTCGACGGTCCAGACAAACCCTGCATACATTTGTGTCCGTTTCAAATTGTTCGGCTCGCATTTGCGTGGGAAGCGGGTTAAATGGAATCACCCCATGGCTTTCAGCCAGACGAGCCATCCTTTCGCTACAAGCACCGAGGGGCCTACTTATACGATTATACAGATCCCGCCATATTGTCGGGGCTAGGGCGAGACGCTGTTCATCATTTGTTTCTACAAAAAAGTAATTTAGCATCCCCAATGTCCCTGCTAATTCTAGCATCCACTCTAAGAGAATGTCGATGACCTCCGATGATTGCCACTGAGGGAACAAAGCAGCTTCACTCTGAAAAGTAAAAATTGTATTAGTTTGTGAGTTAAAACACACACACACACACACACACACAATTATTTAACAATATACTTACTTGTATCAAACTGTCAACACGTATACATTCAGCGTGTAGTAGGACTGCGAGGATGCTGCCACCCATGGTGTTGTCAATGGTACTCAAACAAAGACGACAGGCTCCAGTCAGACGTTGTCTGTTTTGACATTCAACCCTTTCAGACTGTCTTTGAATATTATTTTCATGCTGTAAAACATAAAATAGTAATGTTAATGAAACAATAAATAACAATTAAACATAGTTGTACACATGCGGAATTATTGTAACCCACCGGTGAGGAAAATTGAAATAGTCTTCGGCGTGGTGGAAACTCCTCAGAAACGTGATGGGTTGGATTTCTGCCAGGAGAATGGAGAAGCCTTTGTTGAGATTGATTGTTTGACTCGTTAAAAGTTACCCCTCTTGCCTGTAATATAATAATTTTAAATTACTATATAAAAAGTTAATTTATATATCATATAAAATATTTAGTTTTACTTATACTTACTATAGGCTCGTTCAATCTTTGTCGACGAGGAAGAAACTGAAATGGATCCGGCGATGGTTGACTCTGTCTATGGTGTGGTGATGCAGAACCAGTTGAATGTTCCATTAATTCTTGATGGTCCGGAGTTCTCAACTGTAACAATATTGATAAATTGTAAAAAACTGTTAAATATGGATAGAATTAAAAAAAGCAGTGGTCTTTTGAAAAATTACTTACATTATTTGTTTGAATGTTTCGCATGATGGATCCCCCATGTCTTGTTTCTGTGGATAGTTCTGATAGTGGAGGGCGAGGGGTGACAGGGCGAACAGGGCGATTAGCACCAGGTGTTCTCCTTAATTGGTCATCAAGCTCTTCCCTGCTGGAACCGTAGACCCTTGGAAGATTAAGACGATTTCTTCGCGGGGTTGATGTTTGAAGCCCTTCAGCCCTTTCAACAGCCGTCAAAAGCTCCTCGTCCGACGAGAACATTCTGTAAATCTATAAGGAAATAATTATTGTATTGTAACACACACACACACACACACACACACACACACACACACACACACACACACACACACACACACACACACACACACACACACACACACACACACACACACACACACACACACACACACACACACACACAGTTGATCTACTTACATTTCTATCTGGAGGCGTGCATGAAACATGAGCAATGATTGCTAGGAGAATTACTAGCTTCATGACTGATAGTGGATGCACAAAGCTCGTATTTATATAACAGTTTTACACACATTATCTCTGACCCTATTGACCCAAGTTTCCAAAGCATTGTACAAATCTTAGTTGGTTTGTTAATCGTATAGTTATAACCTCCGGGGTGACAGTTGCATTTAAAAGTAGATTACTTGGAAGTGGTAAAAAAAAAGTTGACCCAAGTTTCCACACCACAGTAGACCATATAGGTCAGGCTGTACGGGTCTCGGCGCGTTCTTTTTGTTAACCCAGAGCATCACCAGGAGTCCTAGCCTCTGGGGTAAGGGGCCCCAACAACGCCCACTTACGGTGGTAGCCAAACCAAAAACCAAATTGCTACCTCCCTGTAACACAATGGAGTTTTTAAAACCTCCGTGGGCCGGGTCAGTCTCCCAGTCACCCGCAGAAGTATGCTACTTAAATCTATTTAACGACCACTGATGATCCGTTCAAGTCATCACGGGTGAGCCCTCAACCGAATGCCGAGCACACCCGCCCCTTTACTAAACACCCTCAGTGGTATACTATGTACATTGATTTACAACCTTCCACCAGTCCGTTCAAGCCATCACGGGTGAGCCCTCAACCGAATGCCGAGCACCCCCGCCCCTTTACTAAACACCAGTGGTGAGGTATACTACTTACAACTATTTACAAATCTCCACAGGTCCGTTCAAGCCATCACGGGTGAGCCCTCAACCGAATGCCGAGCACCCCCGCCCCTTTACTAACCACCGGTGGAGATTTATTCATTTTCCATATACTTGTGATCGGTTAGGAATTTGCCACTAACATTTTGATACAAAGCGATGTTGTCCCAGTCAACCTTATCAGAAAAGTCATGAATAAATTGTTCTGATAGAAACTGATATCTGCTGAGAACTTCCCAGGCTGCACTGTCAAAGCTGAGTGCCATTTCTCTAAGGAAGATTTCGGAAAATAATTTCTTACGTAATATTTTTGCCCACGTGACTTTGTGGAAATATGTTCTCAGCATATCAAGAGAGAAATCATAATACTCGGAAAGCAAATTCCAATCTAAAAACCGATCAAATTTCATAATAAAACTGTCTATCATCACACCGATGGGAGCTTTCGGCTCCTTTGAAAGTAACTGCCACGCAGACTCCATTGTGAATGAACAAAATTAATTAGTACTTCTGGTTTTATAGATGCTGTTGAAAGGACACGGCACTTTGTAGTGCACACTTTGTGTCACAATTCCTGTGTTTAGGTATTAGACAGTGCACTTCACACGATTCACTACGATTCCAAGTTATTTCCCTGACATCGTGGTGAAACTCGCGTAAAAACTCGCACTTTTCAAGACCGTTGGTGTAGATAGTTTCAAAAGGTCTACACAAATCACGAATAATTTGTTCGTCATACGGGACACCAGGGTCATCCCATCTCATGTGATGGAAATGACGAGAAAGCCAACGAGCGGTTCGTTGCATTTTTGAATTTAAATTATGAAAATAATATGGAGTCTGGAATATTATCTGACTCTGTATATATTTTCCGACAATAGACAGTTCTTTAATAATAAAACGATTTTCGTTATCTTTGAAACCATGAAACTCAACTACCGCCTCCATTTTTTGACCTTTGCACCTCGTCCAGTAAACGGTCGGCAATGAGACTGGGCAGACTTTCAGGTTTCAACACGTCCTCCGAACCTGTAATAATGTCATGAATGTACTGTTGAATAAAAAGTTCGTTGTAAAATAACTCGTTAATGGCCCTGTGCACGATAGGAAGGTAACTCAAAAACTGAACCCACTCACTTTGATCAAGGGTTAAAGTATGCTCCCCATCATAGAGGAATACACAAGATTTGCCAAAAATATTTTTCACTTTAATATCCTCCCCTCCATCGAGATTCACATAAAACTTGGTTTTATTTCCCAATGCATTTGTAATTTCATTGAATCGTGGTAAAAACTGATTGAATGCATCTAAAGACCAAAATGTTGACCCTTTACGCCCTTTAAATAAAATACCTAAACTTGTTCCCCTATTTTTAAAAATACCAATAATCACGCATTTGGTTAGTTCAGTGTTTAAAAAGTGAACAGTTTTCAAAAAAATACCATTTAAAATATCAATTGGTTCCTTACGCCGAGGAAAACGAATTAGGTCTGTGTCCATACTTACCTCAGCTGCCAAAGTTTCACCACGCACCTCTTCACTGGTCGACTCCATGGCTACAACTGAACTATTTACACAATTACACATAATTACACTCACTGCTCCTCCCCTTCATCGCACAAATATTCCCCCTCCCCCTCGGAATATACTTTTACTCGTTCTGTGTCTGGTAGTAACGGGATGACATTAAAATCTTCTTCTTCTTCTTCATCAACATCATCCCCATTTATGTAAAAATCCTTTAGCGATACATAGTCACTGTTATCCTCATTGTATTCTCCATTAATGTAAAAGTCAAATTCAATCCATTCGTTTTTATCGAAAAAATCCACCTTTTCAAGGTCACTGGATATGCCAGTTTGTTCTAAATCACCGACTGTAAGAGGTTCTACCAGAATTGTGTCAAAATTTCCATTCGATTCCACATCTAAAACTAACGGTGTTCCATCATATTCAATTCGCCCGACAACTGAATTATCTCTTACAAGTGTTAAAAATACACAAGCTACTCTGTTGTCAGAGGAGACAGAAGGGACAACCTTACCGTACGGATCCATGTTTTAGTCTGAGTAATTTTACTCGAGGTGTTTCTTTTTACCACGACCCCCCACCATAGAATATTTTACATAACTTTTTTTACTGTTCCTGTGAGTAAAGTGTATATTAGATGTGAGTCATGTAAGATCAGACAGTAAGCTGTGGTTTTATCTTTAAAATTTTCTTTAGCTTCAAATTCCAGTCTCACATCAACAGGTCCAGACTTGATTGTATCATTTTGTTTCGAACAATCAATCACGTACAAAGGAGTTTTATCTTTAAATGTTGTTAAATCGACACAAGGATATGTATCGCTACCATAGTAAGATTTTTGAAATCTCGAAAACATCTCGTAAAATAATGCCATGTCACCATGGATATTGTCATAAGGATAGTATTGTGAGTTTAAGTATAGTTTCACATTGGTCAAGTCACAGCGATCAAAAACTGACATATCTTTTTTCATCTGATTTTTTCTATCTGTTTGAAACGCTAGTACAACATAGCGTGGTTTTTCAATTTGTGACGTAGATTTGACAGTCCAAGACTGACGAGTGTTTTGCGGGAGGATGGGGAATTCATGGAGTTCCCAAGATCGAAATGGTAAATGAACAGGTGTGTCTTTTTCAATCATTCGCAAAAGTTTTAAACGAAAAGTATCTACAACCGATACGTGAGGCATCCGCCAGTATAAACTTGTTATTTCTATTTCACAAGATGTTGCGTCAGCAGAAATGATAGCGTTAAGGTCAGAGGCTGACCTCAACAAGATAAGTTCTTGCTTGACGTTCACTAAAATTCTTTTGTAATCTTCGGCAAAACCAAGTAGCATACGTAGTGGTATTGAAAAATTAAATTGATCAGTTTGCGACGTTTGCCCGGCACCTAACCAACAGGCGTTTTTTAAAATGTCCTTTTCAACTTCACGAGTGGACAGTAGGCCTTTGATTGTAGTCGTTATGCCCGGATTTTTTGTATGATCCACCTCAATGCCCCCGATTTCGTATCTGATATCATCAAAAAGATAAGCTATAGCATTGTTAACAAGTGATGCAGTAGTGGCAACATTGTCTCCTTTCTTTGCAGTAATTTTACCCGCAATATATATTGTACTCTCGAATGGAGCAGTAATAATATCTTGTTGACTGACGGATATCCTGATTTCATCGTTATTTTTAAATGTACACGATGCATATGGTTTATATGTGTGGTATTCATACCCTATCACTGTATTTTCATACTCGGCTGTTCTTTCTATGGCGAACATTTTCCACTTTAAACCCTAGAGCCTCTAAAAATTTAATATTGAACGATGTTAATCGTTCAGTTTCCTTTCGCACAATGAGTGGTGTTGAATCTGTCTCGGGCCTAAATACTAAACCCATTCTACCGCTTTCGTAGATGTAATCTTAATGATATTATCTCGTCCCTAAAATTTACAAAATTTCCGTCCTGATCTTTGAGCTGAATTGAAATGTTACTTATCCGCTGGACGTTCACCGGCAAATAAATGATTGGATTTGGTATGACTAGGATTTTATACCCTGGCTCGACAGTGGGATAAAATTCGTGGATTGTATGACCCTCAACGCCATTCTGAAACGAACCCCGCACAATATTACATTCAACCCTGATTGTATTTACCTTTATAATGTTGACGGTGTTTGTCGATACATGTTGCTTATTCTTAGGGTACAATTTTTGTTCAAACCCCAAAAGTGAGGCTATCGTATTGTCTTTCTCAAAGTGTACATCTTCCACACACTTCATCTCTGCCTTAAGTGTATTATTATTAGCATGTAATCTAATATGTACATGTTTTTTAATTTCCTCTTCTAAATTTTCAATTTCATAAGACCCTTCTGGGATGGTTATTTCTTTATCGCCATAGTAAAATTTATCATTCACACCTTTTTCTATGTTAGGAATCGAATTATATGTAGACAGGTCTACCAGCCCTATCTCCCAACTGCCTACGCTCACATCAACAGGAGGGAAAATTTCACAACTAATGGTGGAACCGCTACCGCTAAGGCAAAACATTGGTTAGAAACTTTAAACACAAATGTCCGCAAATAACTGAGTTAAAGTTTTGCTGTCGATCGTAATTATACCTAATTTCAGCTGAGGGTCCGAAATATTTAAGTATTTCCACAGGAGGACGAAGGTTACCAAAACTATCAAAATAAAAAACTCGATTGCCTCGTTTTTTATAACACACCCAATGTGTACCAGCCCCGTTGATAGAATCTAAATTCACTATAGCTGTCTCGTAATTTCTCGGACGAACGGGTAGAGTATCTCTCATGAAAACACCTCTAAAGTTTGGAACGTTTAATTTGTTTACATAGTACTCGAGCTCGTGGTTAGTAAGAGACTTTAACGGGATGAACGTTTTTTTTTTTTACCTCCGCCTCTTTTCTTTTTACCAGCTCCTCTCTTTGGATATGGTCTTAGGTACAATCCCTTGCCTTTCTTTGCAGGCTTCTTTACACAGCGTCGTCGTTTCCTGCTAGTCCCACCACCAAACTTTGTTTTGGCCTTCATCGCTGTTGTCACGGTCCAAGCAGCCGCTTTTTCAGCTAAACTCGCGTCCCTTGCCTTAAATCTATGCCACGCTCGTTCTGCAAGCTCTCTATCAGCTTGTTGTCTCCTTTCCGAGTCGGAAAATTTTGAATAGGCAATGTCGTGAATTTTACACGCTTCGTCTAAAGGATTTACTCCTCGATCACCTCTAGCTAATCTCTTTTTTAATTTGGTTCCGGGTCCACAAAAATTATAACCCGGAATATGAAGTTCAATGGGTAGCAAATCTATCGCTTTGTTGACGGCAGAACTTAAAATACCTCCTCCTGTGATGAGAGCTAGCTTTCGACTGTTTGATGTTTCCTTAACCCCTGCCATTTTATTACTAAGTAATTAACCACAATGCATTATCGCTAAATAGATCTTCCCATGATGATTCTAACACCTTTTGCTTCCACACATCAGCCGGTACAATGGAAGATCTACCTTTGTGCATGCCTTTATATACAACATAGGCTAAATCACCCAATGCCGTTTTTAGATATTGTTTGTTAACAGCGTCGTCTAATTCAATTGGTTTTGCGAGATTCGCTATTCTTTTATTGCTGGCACTAAAAGTATATCCCCTTCTTACAAGCGTATTGTCTGTTAAATATTTTAAAGTAACCGCATCACCTCCAGCCAATGGGGGACCAACATCCTGAATTGTAAACTGATGAAATGAATAACTTTTCAAAGGGTCTATTTTAATGGGTATTCGTGAATGTAGATACTTTTTAATTACAACATCATTACTGTCTACAGGATCGATAGCATTAGTGATTCTTTTACCATTAACATCGAATACGTTTTCATCATTTAATTTCAAACAAGGACTTGTATGTTTCTGCAAAGTTTTTAAGTTCACTCCATCATTTTCATGAAGCGGATCTGCTATGTTAGTTAGTCTTTTATTGTCTAGGTCATACTCACTTTTATTATTTAATTTCAAACAAGGACTTGTATGTGCTTGCAGTGTTTTTAAATTCACTCCATCGTTTTCATCAAGCGGATCTGCTACGTTAGTTAGTCTTTTGTTGTCTATGTCATACCCGCTTTTATCTTCTGTCATTTTAAACCCCTCGCCTTTTGGACCTCTAAGTCTTTCCGTAGACGTATGACGCCCGAATTTATCAATGCTCATACCTGTATAGGTATAGCGACCAAACTTGTCCACGTTCATTTTAATAATGATTTAAATCTGTTGTTACCAGAACCTTTTATATACCCACCTTCTTGCAGTTCTTCGATAATATTTATAATTTCGTTACTATGTGAGTTATTCCCCGTTTCCGCTGACATTACAAGTAAACGTAACCTTTCAACAAGTTCGTTCGGATCATCCCAGTGCAATATGTCACGTGAAACTGGAGACTTCCACTGCATTCCCGAGCCTTGTTTTGTATTTGGAAACAGTTTTTCTATAATGCTTTTGTATTTTGTGGAAGTATTTCTATTAACATTAGCCGTACTTTTATAGCCTTTCTTATGTGCGTTAGTTTTTTCTAATATTTCCTTATAAATTTCTTGGTCATTTTCGTCATACCCATACGGTGTTCTTTTGAATATTAGTTCGTAGAGACCTTCGGTACCGCCATAGGCAGTGCCATCTATAATTATTGAACCGTCTTCATCAAATTCTAACTTTTTATTTCCAATCATAAGAAAGTCTCCTTTTTCACTAAATCTTGGGCCGTATGTATGATCGATCATAGTTTTTCTACCACCACGGTCTCTCATAAATAAGTCCATATACTGTTTAGTTAAATCGTTTGGAAACTGTTCATTTATATACATTGAAACAGTGTTCCTTCCTTGTGGTGTAGAAAGAAGGGTGTCAATTTGACTTGTATCCGGCGGTGGGCTAAAATCTTTACTTTCCTCCTCCTCGTCCTGTTCCATTTCGTGATATTTCTCCTCCTCCTCCTCCTCCTCCTCATGTGGTTCTTCTTTTTTAATTGTTAACTCATTTTTAGGTGTAAGACCTGCCTTTTTAATTTCTGATATTATTGGTTTATATTTCTTTTCGAAAAACCTTTCACTTTCACTAACGCCCGACTTGAAACTGTTATACTTTCGACGAATAGCCTCTTTGAGCTTAGCTATACGTAAAATTAGATGTTTCTTGTTCGACTTCATGATAACGACTGTTTTTACAACACAAATAATGGATATTAAATAAATTAAGGCATCTCAACTTGTCTGAAAAACATAGCACGCTTCTTATATCTTTTTACATAATTGATAACGTCCAAAAGTGAAACCCCCTTACTAAAATCTAACCCTCTGAAATACCTATGTTCCCTTGCATCAAATCGTGGTATCACATAAGGACGCGTAAAACTTTTAAACACCCAAGCTCTCTTTACGTCATCTCGCCATTCCGAAACATGTGTTACAATATACTTATCACTTTCCACAGTTTTCTCCATGTACTTTTTCAACATTGCCATCGGTTTGTCATGACGTCTGTTATACATGAGATAAGAATTTAAAAGCCAAAATTCACACGGATTGGTCCCTGTAAAAGTTCGCCACTGTTCAAACAGCTTTCTATTTGATACGGTGTATACACCTTTATTTTGTGTTATACCAAATCTCTCACATTGTGATGGGACTGTCGGTAATGCTTGTTTCAGAAACTCAACCGTGTATAAGCCTTGACAGTAGTTATTGACAGCTGCAAACGGTTTTCCCCTAGGCCCTCTAGGTGTACCATCGGGAATCGGTCCCCAAGCAGTATTATAACTAATATCAATATAGCAATTGAGCAACATGGCTGTACGATAAATTTCCAGGGGTGGTCTGATCGGGATAGTCCTTTCTGTCAGCACAATACATCTTGAAGCATGCGGTATTTTACATCCGTAGTCCAACATTTTCAAGACTATTTGAGCGAAATTGATACTTCCATGTAGATTTCTTAGCGGCAATACACTGCCAAATATGTCGGGGAAAGGTCTAAATCGAGATATTAAATTCTGGGGGTTTCTAACTGTGGAATTAATCATATCTTCATGATAAATAACCAGCTCCAGTGGAACTTTATTATCTTCACATTTATTTAAGAAACGAATCCAAATATCACGGTTATAAATCCTTTCACTTGCAGAAATCATAAGCAACACCAATGGCGGAGTTAATGCTGAACTCAAGGGTTTTCTATGCCTCCAACACCTTCGGCTGAACGGATGTCCATGTTTACCCTTCCTACTGCAATAGTTACCACAAAACCTTTTCCTTTCTCGATAGTAAAATGTGCATAAGTTGGACTTAACATTATGCAATTTACTGTTAAACCCTTTAAGATCAGAGTACGTATAGATGCGCACCATTATAAGTCTTGTATAAAACTGTCCAAACCCACCCGATATCTCCCCTTATCAATTTCACTATCTTTATCAATGACGATAAACCCATGATCGTTTTTCCATGCTACGCTACATATTTCTTTAAACTTTTCAAATTTCATGTCTGTGTTGACATGATCGTAATATATATGCCGAAGATTCATATCATCCTGTTTGAAAATTATCAATAAATTACAGTTATCTCTAATCAACTGTTTCGGAATACGACTGTACGTCTGACCTAAGTAAAATGTATCTATTTCGTTGTGGCGCAACATAGTAAAATAATTTCTAATATTATTATGTTTTTCACATGCTATATCATCAAATATCATAATAGAATTTGGTTTAGCATCATTCGGCAGGGGGACCTTAGCATTTTCGTTAAATGCAAAGTACCCAATTTCCTTGGGCATGGTTTTGGCTAGAAACTTATATTTAGGCTGATAAAGGGATTTTGAAAAAACATATATATTTTTAAATCGAAGACCGTTTGGGTCGAAAAGCATGTTGAAAAGCACGTTTGTTTTGCCACAGTTTGACGGTCCACAAATGATACACCGTATAGTGTTTGGAAGAAGTGTCCCATGTCTCTTCTCCGTGCTCATACCTGAACCAACAAAAAAATCAAAATTTTCTATTGGTATCTGTACGGTATGTTTTACAATACGCATCTTGTGAAAAAGTGAAAGTACTTTCAATTTGTATTACTATTTTATAGAACTCTTTTGTACCCATGAATCGTGTGATTTATCAAAACCTAACCAACGCACCTTAACTCTGTCCCCCTTGCGTTGTAACACTTTTTCAACAAGGTACACATTGCCAGTCTTTGATAGATTCAGTTCTTGTTCATAAAACCCACCTTTTAATATTTCCCCCTTATAGTCCTGTAAAATATAGGTAACAGATTTTGTAGGTTTAATTGCGTGTATTTTAAAAACTTCGTTCGTCCAATTGGGAAGGTAACCTTTTGTAAAAACCCTTTTATACTTACTTATCCTGACACTATCACCCACTTTAAACTTTGGTTTATACTTGACCACTTTAGGCCGCTTATTAATCCTAGCCAATATATCTTTTACATGTTTTTGCCTCACGTCTTTTGGTTTCATACCAATCGTCCTATGTTTCGCATTATTATAGGATTTTACTATATCTGGTAATATATTTAACCATTCGTGAGTCCCTCTAGCTGTAAACTCTTTCCACATTCGCGATTTTAATGTTCGGTTCAGCCTTTCCACGATACTTGCTTTCATATCTGAAAATGTCGCATAGTGATTTATGCCGTATTTTCTTATTAACCCTTGAACATTTTTATTAAACCATTCCTTACCATCGTCCGTTTGAAAGTGTTTCATTTTGTGCTTTGCTAAAATAGGTTCTAAAGCTTTGGCCACTTCAACACCCGTCTTATTTTTTATCGGAACTGCAAAAGCATATTTGGTAAAACAATTTATCATTGTCATAATGTATTTGAAACCATTGTTTATTCGAGCATAAGGTTGCATCTCAACTAAATCCGCTTGATAGAGATCATTAATCCCCTTAAGAGTAACTTGTCGCCGAGGATATCTTCTACGCGCCTGTTTATGCAATTCTTCAGCTATTGTATTTCTGACATTCATTGTTATAATGATAGACTAAGAGGGGTTTTCATCAATTTATATTTACCCCGGGATGCTACGGCCCCACCACCGCCGTAGCTACGTGACGATCTCCAAAAAACAAACTGTCGCCTCCGTTCCCCCTGAGCTTATGGTTTTTCTTGGCTCGGATCAGCGGTCCAGCTTGTTCTATATTTACATAGGTTTATGTAACAATTACAAAATTCATCAGCATGCGCATAACATTTTCTGCAATGGAGAAGATTTTCAAGATGAAACTTGACACATCGTTGGGGACAGCAGGTGTGGAAAAACTTTGACTTGTACACTTTCAATGATTTAAGTTCAGGTGTCGGCAGCTGGTAGGTTTTACAGCGACATATGCAAAAGCTAAAATGCTCACAAGTTCTACATGCAATTCCGTCAACTTGCATTGTAGGTATTACAAAACATTTCGCCTCACAACAGTAGGTATCCATCGTGTAGATGTTTACAGTCCGGCTCTGCAGAGGAAACTAATACGTGCGTTACAAAATCAATTTATATACTGGACTAACAATACTTTTTTTTACCCCCCGGGATTCTGCGGCCCCTACCACCGCCGCAGACTGTGACGACCTCCAAAAACAAACTAGTTGTCGCCTCCATTTTCCCCCTGATATCCCCCAAAGATCACCGGTGACCGATGATCATTTGTGGAATACCCATACAGCCCCTGCCTTCGCTGCATGCCGTGGTGAGCTACCTCACCTCCCTTCTGACCGTAGGGGCCGTCAGCAACCATGGTTGCCGGCGACCTGCCCAAGATCAGGAATTTCCGTCAAAGTACCAACACGACGTTTCACAAGGATTAAAGGGTCGTTCCAAAGAGTCACTCGGGTTTGAGCTACTCAGTCGACTAGACCCCACAACATTCACACACACACATTCACACCGACAAAGTCATTGCCTGTTCCGTTCAGTATATTTGACTCGCTCCATACATGGTTTACGGGCTTTTTAGTTCCACGCCAGGGACCTTCATTCACTCACACCTTTCACACCATTCATTCAAACATTCTCACCGACAAAGTCGTTGCGTGAATTTTTCAACGCATTTGACTCGCTCCATACATGGTTTACGGGCTTTTTAGTTCCACGCCAGTGACCTTCATTCACTCACATCTTTCACACCATTCATTCAAACATTCTCACAAACAAAGTCATCAACCGAACTTCCCAGTGCAAATGACTCGCCACACATGGTTTACGGGCTTTTTAGTTCCACGCCAGTGACCTTCATTCACTTGTATATCCCAGTGAAACGTCGTGATTGTATAAATAATCTGATTTTAAGTTATAAACCAAAATTTGGGCTTAATTTTTTCAAATAATTACGTTTCTAATCAAAAAGCAATGGCTGTTATGTAAAACGTCACAAAATTTCATCAGCTTTAATATTGATAATACTTGATGCGCTATTGTGTAAGAGAGCAAAAGTACAAAGGTTACACCACGGGGTTAGAGAATGATGATAACACGGTGCAATCTTATCACGCGCTCTCCCTACCAGCTCTCCTTCAGTAATACGAAATTTTTTAACAAGACAACATGTTTCTCACAGTATTCTCCCTAATGCAGTGGCTACACGGACCTTATACAGAGTGCAACTACGATTTGTTCGAGTACAGAGAGCTGGAACGCGCAATAGCAAGGATGAGGAAGAGACTGGACGAGCTGGAGGAGAGGATTGACTGGTGGGATTAGGTAAGTCTGGCTTTTTTGTAGCCAAAAGGCAAGGTGTCATATTCCCCCTCATGTCTTCTTTTAGGACCTGTTATCCTGAAAAATTTAGTTTCTCTCACTGTAATAACATCTTTATTTTTAGTTCTTCTAATTCGGTTTTCTGATGTCTCAACAACAAGTTTCGCCTCACTCAACACCATTTCTTTAAGTTGTGCAAAATTGAGCTTTTTTGAGGTGTTGAGGTTAAGTGTTAGCCCTTTAATTTTGCACACTTCAACTAGTTCGTTCCGATTTGTTGACCATACCAGGTAAGCGTACGTCTTTGGGCCCCCGGACACAAACTCGACAATATAAGAGCCTGGGCCGTATTCCGCCAGTTCGTCGGTCATCTCACCCAGGTAGTCACCTGTTGCAATCCTATATAGCCCGTTCTTGTACACGTAGAGGACCGAGTCAGTGTCGTAATAAAGCACTTGCCCACCGAGAGCTTCAAGGTGTTCATAGAGTTTTAAACGCGCCTGTGCTGTGGTGAACGCTGCTAGGACAACATTCACTGTCCGCAGTGATTCACCGACCTCATCAATATTTTGCCAGTTCACCAAAATAACCTCTTCATTTATTTCTCTAATCGTGTTCACCTGGACTGTAGGATTTGTCATCAAGCTGAAAAATTCCTTAGGATCTCTGATAAGTGACGCTTTTGTCTGGTTTTCTCTTTGTCCAAACTTGCCCCAGAACGAGTTCAACATTAGTTTTGCCAGGGATCTAAGGCCGCTGTTCTTTTCAATCTTGGTGGGGTCCAGACTTATGCCTTCATGATCAAAATAATCCTTCACATATCTCTCTTTGTCCTCTTGCGTCACACACCAGGAGGGGTAACCCGACGCCTCTTGTTTGATTTTTAAAAATTTGTTGATGAAATCTGTGAATAGCCCCCCGTTCTCATATGTGGCCATTTTGTATTCCCATATTTCAAAAATATCCAAGATCACATAGCCTTTAGCCACAGCTTTTCGTATCTCGTCCATCGTCCATGTACCGGTCAGGGCTCTTTCATCACTGCTATGAATACAATCTTCTTGGTTCATCTGTTCCCCGCATTTACGACACAGTACAAACATCAATTTATCATTCATCCTTGTCGGTAGAACTGGGTGGTAGAGGTCAAGTGGGGGCAGCACTTTGCATTTCATTAGGCCATTTACATCCAACCCTAGCTCTCGGCAAACTCTGTCCCCTACGTGTACGGTGGGGTGTCCTAGGGGGTAGTGTCCTCTTTTGCATACATAGGGGTATAAGGAGCAGACATCAACATATTGTATCGTCTCTCCTTCTCCGCACTTGTGGTATGTCTTGGCATTGCCTGTCCTTCCTCCAAAAAAGGCGTTTCGTGGTTCAAGCGGGAGAGAGTTGAGGATTGGTAGGGAATTTAAATACGTAAGTTTTTTGTCACTTTTAATTTTCCTAAAATCACACTCCCACATCTCAACTACCTCGTAAGGGGTCTCAGAGAGTTTTTGAATTTTCACTTTCGTCTTCTCATATCTGAGATGTAGGCTGTCAGAAGGGTCCTCCTTCAGAGGCTCCTCTCGTTTGTAGGGAAAGCATTTAGGACATCCATGGAAATAACAACCATGGAACTCATAAATGCGGTCACCATCAAACCCGTCCACTTTCATTCCTTTAATTTTCTTCTCTCTCCCGCGCCCAGCGTGCTGAATGGAAACGTTTCGCTGGTCTTCCTCCCAGGTCAACCATTGCAATGCAATGGCAGACTGGTTGTCGGCCATACGATAACCGTTTTTAGGAACAAGACCAATTGTGTTGGGTTTTAAAAAGTTACGTCTGAACGCTAAGTTACAAGCGCTCGCGATCGTAACAGACTCTAGGAAGGGCTCTACATTGCATTCCTGCATGAAAAGTTGTCTGAATTTTATGCACGCTTGGGCTAGAATTTCAACATCAGAAATACAATATTCAATAAGTTCCTTTTGAAAATCAAAAATGTAATTTTGAGCCACCTGTTCATTGTGCCAGTTTTCAAAGTCTTTATAGGTTTTCTCAAACATTGTGTCGGGACAATAGAATTGTTTGGAGGGAATCGGTCCGACATAACTCTGATTTTCAAGGGTGTTGAACAGATGGGGGAAATAACCCTTTTTACGCTCTGGAGGAAGGTCAAAGGCTTTCGGCAACGCAGAGAGAGCCATTGGAAAGTAGTTCAATGAGTCGACAAAGCGCACCTTGTCAAACTTCAGGAGTACTACTTTTGTCCCACGCATGATTAACTCAGGGGTGAATTTCGTTTCCTCTATGATATATTTCAAAATAAATTGAAAGTCGAATCCCTGACCATTGTGAGCAATCACGCATACATTCTTAAACTTTTTGCGGGACTCCATTACATAATCAACGAATCTAGCAATGGGCTCCTCTCTGAATATCCTAGTGCGATCCGCACAAGTGTCACAATCTCGCCCCTCAATGCACTTCCAACAGTACTGTTGAGAGACACACAGATTGACCTTGTGCACCTTTGTCTCGGGATCATCAGCCGATAGAGGTTCATCTTGTCGTGTCTCCAGGTCAAAAAATATGTACAACGAATTTTCTGTTTTGGGCCGGTTTGTGTCCACTTTCATAAAGCACTGATGTTCTGGCGCCATAAACTCCCTGCAAATCACACAAAAGACTTCGCCACAGACATGCGGGGATTTCCTATGCCTTAAGCTAATCAATTTATTGCAGTCCAAACATTTCTTGACAGATTTGCAGCGCTCCTTCTTGTGGGCCAGAAAGCAAATGCGGTTCTTCAAAGTCAAGTTACAATCAGGACACAGTACCCCCTCGCGGTCTTGGACACAGGGTGGAGAAACAGTTTGGCATTCGGGACAAATGTGTGTGCATCTGTGTTCTCCCTTATTGCTGTAAGGTGTATGGCAGGGTTCACAATAGTAGGCACAAGCAAAGGCAGCCATCAAAGAAGTGATCACGTTAAAGTGCCCATTATGAAATAACAGATTGATTTTATACTGCGCTTCAGGGTTGTTTCCTTCATAATATACGTCCCTGCCTCTGGCGTCATAATTGTACACGGTGATCTTATACTTTTTAAGGTGTTCTTGAAATTTTGCAAGTTCCTGTATACCGGCCCCCTCTTCAGGTATTTCCACCCTGGCCTTTTGCATCAGTTTTGTCGCCTTGTTAAGCTGTCTGTTCCGTCTGTCTTGAAGAATGGCTTTATAGTCAGGACTTCCTTTAGCCTTAGCTTTAGCCACAACAATTGCTCTGGGCAGACAAAGTCGGTCTTTGTTATCTATAGCAATGATACCCCGCCTTTTGCGGCATTCCTCATTAAAATTCCTGAACATCCCTGGACGGATTCTACCGGTGCCAACGGGGAGATTGACACGAGTACATTCTACTTGAAACGTATCGGCTGAGGTGATAGAATCGGCGTTACTCTGGAGAATGCCGCCAAAAATCTCCCAGAGAACATCACCATCCACCTCAGAAGCTGGACGGAAATTTACAAACCCAGGCTCTTTACTTTTTAAATTTAAACTGCGTAGTGTAAACCCCAGTTGATCCCCATCAGATGCATCGGCTTTCATTTTCTCCACCAAACTAGAAAACCCACGTCTCAACCATTCAATCTCGGTCACCCCCTCCGGAGGTGCGTTAAATTTAAAAACAGTTTTTTGCCCATGAACTCTGAAACGACGGACGTACGTCTCACTGGTATGGGCAACGTTAATTGGCTCCATTTAACAGAAAATATGTTATTAAAAATCACTGGGACACTTGAAAGAGCAGGCCAAAACAGTTGAAATTGCGCAATAGACAAAACTAACAAACAAGATATTTTATTTAAAACTGGTGGGACACCTTTCTCACACGAGAGCTTAAAAATAAAGAGAAATTCAGAGCTTATTGCACGCTTTATATATTGGTGACCTTTATGACCTTTCCACCAGGTATTGATAAAATTTGAAAATTCAACCCAACGGACAAAACTAACAAGCAGCTAAGATTATGCAACAGGAAACTATTGGTTGTTAACCTTAGTGAACTTAGATTAGCTTGTGTGCAAAACTAAAGCGCTATCTTGTTTGTTCACAGGGTCATGAAGAAGAGATAGTGGCAAAAGATTTGTAATTATAAAAATAAAAAATTATAATAAAAATATTTTAAAATATAACTCTATATTACTAACCTGAGACACCAGAAAACACTACAAAAACACAAGTCCGAGAAACGTCACAATGAATAACCAGGTACTAACGCCAGACGGAGAGTGAATGCTGCTGGAGTCCAAAGTACCGGCTTATATGGCGGACCAGACCTGGGCGTATCCCAACGTTCCCACGGTTTGAATCGTTAAGTGGTATGTAAACTGGTTCTGCACCAGGCGTATTAACCGTCTGGCCATATGATTAAAGGAGCCGACAAGCAATAATTTAGATTAGGATGTCAAGATAATCACAAGTTATGCTCTTAGTAAATGTGTTCACTGGGAATTTTCCAAGAATTGTCTCAGAAAAAAACATATATCCGTCTGACTGTATAAATAATGAGTCTCGGTGCGCTCAGATAATTGGCCATAAACCCCGCCGTCTGCATATATAATGCGTCTTGGCGGCAACCCATGACAAAAACTGGTCTGACTGTATAAATAATGAGTCTCGATCCAAATAAGGAAACCCGCCGTCTGTGGCGCGCTGGCTCATAAATTTTCCTTGTGAGCGACTACTGTTCTTTATTCATTTAGTTGGCCACTACTGTACATCTTTATTTAGTTGTACATCACTACTTAGTTTTAACACTATATCTCCACTATCCTTTGGTGTATTTGAACAAAACTTGGTACAAGGGTGCATAGCTTTAATTGTCAAAGTTCTATAATACACTAGGGGGTGAACTACCCCCAAAACCACCCCTATATTAAAAAATTATAAAAATGGTCAGAATTATCTGGGACATCATTTTCAAGCGTTTTTAATGTTAAATCGACAAATTATACTTAAATTTTTAATGGGGGATGAAATTTACCCTATTTGGTTTTTCACTTATATCTCAGCTTCTATTCTACTTTCGAGGTTCAAATTTGGTACATAAATAGTTTACCATGTACACTACCTCCATTTAACACCCTACCGAAAAACCACCCCTAGTTTCTTAAAAATCTACCCTTATGCTAATTTACTTATAATAGCCTCATTATTTAATTATAAATGTTGAAACTTTTTATGGAGTATCTAGTAAAAGTGTACTACCTTGTATGATTACATTTTGGTTTCCGCTCAGTATAGTTAGGGGTAAAAATAATAAAATATATCTTCAACCCCAAAACTTTAACATTTATTGGAGGTCTCATTTTTTATTCAATTACATTAAAATTTGGTATGAACATACCTCCATACGTAATATATAACATATATATTTCACATATATAATTTAATTATAAAAGCTGAAATTCAATAAAAACACTTCATTGGAATTTCCCGCCAGTGCTGCTATGAAATCGTCAAACTACTGTGCCATCAGACACATTACAAAGCTCTCAGCACAACAGTGTGGTAGCCTAGTGGTCAGCGTTGCGGCGCACCAACTTGGCGGCCCGGGTTCAAATCCCGGCAGTCCACAGTGAAAATTTTATTCCTGACTCACGTAGTAACAGACGCCACATGGTCAAACACATGTCAAAAGTGAGGTTACGTGGTCAAAAGTTAGGAAATTTCCCGCCAGACGCCATCTTGACTCACGTGGTCAAACACGTGGTAAAAGTGAGGTTAGAACACGTGGTCAAAAGTTAGGAAATTTCCCGCCAAAACAGCCGCCATCTTGGGGGCGTGGCCACGTGACCAATCAGAAGGCGGGGCGTGATGACGTCATCGGTCACGTGACCTGCTCTCGACCAATCAGAGGGCTGGGATATACTCTCAGGAGGCCTACTCATAATTTTAAACGTATTAGTTAAAGGAGCATTTTGGTGAAAACAGAATGAATTTATCTTTTTTCGTTTCAAAATGGCGGCCATTTTTGTAAGAAAAATCAACATTTACGGAATACCCTGTAATTATTCTATTATTTGTCATAAATGACTCCTGATTCAATATTCTTATTTGAAATGAGCTAAGCTTTGCAATGATATGTCACAAGACCACATTTAATGAAAAATTAAAATTTCCAAAATTTAATAATTTTGAAAATTTTAACTTAGACAAAACTCAAAAATTCTAAATGTAAACATATATCATGTTGTATATCATCTTAAAGCTCTCATTGAACTGAGCAACTTTGTAATTTACACTATTATCGTATCTCTTTTGGTTTTGTAGTAATAATGGAAAAATGTCATTTTTCCATATGATTTGCATGTTAATCGTTAAGGGCTTTATAGTATGGAAGTCCTTCTTTGATTGTTGCCATTAAGATCTATTTAACATGAAAGTCATATGGAAAAAAATGCATTTTTACCTTATTACTACAAAACCACAAGAGATACGATAGTAGTGTAAATTACAAAGTTGCTCAGTTCAACGAGAGCTTTAAGATGATATACAACATGACATATGTTTACATTTAGAATTTTTGAGTTTTGTTTATGTTAAAATTTTCAAAATTAGTAAATTTTGGAAATTTTAGTTTTTTAATAAATGTGGACTTGTGACATATCATTGCAAAGCTTAGCTCATTTCAAATAAGTGTATTGAATCAGAAGTTATTTTTGACAAATAATACAATAATTACAGGGTATTCCATAAATGTTGATTTTTCTTACAAAAATGGCCGCCATTTTGAAACGGTTAAAGATAAATTCATTCTGTTTTCACCAAAATGCTCCTTTCACTAATACATTTAAAATTATGTAAAAAAATCTGCATGTTTATTTAAGAAAATTTTGAGATTCGAACCCGTGACCTCCAGTTTTGGAACACCCTGTATACTGGCATTGATGAAAATATTTTTATTGGAAAGCCCATATGCGATTTAGTGGAAAAAAACTTTATTTCATGATTTTATCTCAAACTGTTCTCCTGCTATAAATAGTGGACGGGTGGTCTGAATCACCCTGTATAAATTTCACAAAAATCAGTTTGGAGGGTTAACGGTGCGATGTACGACAAAAAGTCAAAGAACCAAAATTGTAGATCATCCAATTCCCTATCGTTATATGCTCTCATATTTCAGATAAGACTAACCGTTAGGCCACTAGAGCTGAAAAACTAAAATTACGATTTCCCTAGTGGACCAGAACCGGTATTTTCCCACTACTTACGTTAACAAAATCCAGAAAAAGTGAAAAATGAATTTTGCGAGTAAACGAGTAGAGATACGGCAGTAGATAGTAATATGGGGTTCCTGGCTCACTTTTGGAGACAATCAAAAATCAAACAAATTTCACAGTTTTTCAGTACAATTATGCAATATTTTTGCCATTTTTTGGCCAATTTTTAGTTTTTGTCAAACTGTCATAAAAAAGATGCAAATTTAATGAAATTTTTAATAAATATGCATAAATTTATATGAAATTGTTTACAGAATAAAAAGTTTTTTTAAACCAGTAAAATTATAATTTTTTACAAGATGATTTAAAATTTATTATCAATAGAATTATACTAAAATAATTATTCAAATTTAACTAAAGCAGTTTCTTTATCATCAAAAGTCTTAAAAGCAGTGACAATTAAATTTAAACCTTTTTTATTTAATTCTTTAACAGTTTTATCATCAATTATATTAGTAAATCTTTTTGGTAAATGTATTTTACATTTTTCTAATTCAACAATAATTGTATATCCATATTTATCTTTAATTCTTTCAAATTTTTCAATTTTATATTTTTCATTTAAATTTAAACTTTTTAATGGTTTATATTCTTTAAATCTTAATTCTCCAATATTATTAATTTCTTCTAACAGATCCATTTATATAGGGAAAAAATATCACAAACTCATTTGTGATAGATATGTTAAAAAGTTATTATCATAATTAGGTTTTATACAAAAATCCATATTTAAATATTTAAAAATCATTGGTAATAATTTTTTATATGATATATTACTTTTCTTAAAACATAAATATTTATTAAAAACTAGTGTAATTTTTTCTTTATCTTCATTATTCAATTCAAAATCAATATTGTATATTTTGTTTAAAAATTGATAGTAAAATATCCAATTTGTATAATTCCTTTGTTTTAAAAATAATTTTATATTCTTAGGTGTTATTTCAAAATGATTGGAAATACATAAAATATATAATTCATTAATTAATTGGTGTGTTTTATATGGTTGAAAATGGTTAAATTCTCTTAAAATATGTTTAAGATGTTTATTCTTATTACTTTTTCTCTTAATCTTTTTTTCATAAATAATTCTTTTACATATATTACATCCTACACAATTTCCAATAATAGTAAAATTAGTTTGATTATGACATCTATAACACATATCCATTTATTAAAAAAATATTTTATACATAAATGAATTGAATCAATTCATTTATGTATAAAATATTTTTTATATATAAATGAATGAACCAATTCATTGTCACAAGTGTAAGAAAAAAACTAAAAATATTAATCCACAAATTGTTGAAATGAAAAATGGATTATATAGAATTGCTACTAAATGTTCAATTTGTAAAACAAATAAAAGCAAAATTTTAAAAAAAGAAGTTAAACCTATAATTAAAAAAGAATTAACTAAAAATGAACAAATAATTGAAGCAAATGAAATTCATGCTCCAATCAGAAAGAAATTTCTAAAAAGAAAAATAATTACATTAGGTATTGATGATTTATGGGCAGCAGATTTGATTATAATGAAAAATTATGAAAAAGAAAATGATGGTTATAAATATATGTTAAATGTGATAGATACTTTCTCAAAATATGTTTGGTCAAAACCATAAAAGAAAAAAGATGGAAAAACAGTTTCTAAAGCATTTGAAGAAATAATTAAGGATGCAATTAAAATTAATCATAAATCACCTAATCTTTTACATACAGATAAAGGATTAGAATTTATCAATAAAGAATTCAAAGAAATATTAAATAAATATGATATTAAATTGTATCATACAGAAAATGAAGAAAAATCAAGTATAATAGAAAGGTATAATAGAACACAAAATGAAAAAATGAAAATACAATTTGAAATTAATAAAAATTATAGATGGATAAATATTTTACCAAAAATTGTTAAAGAATATAATAATTCATATCATTCAACAATTAAAATGAAACCAATTGAAGTAAATAAAAATAATGAAAAGGATTTATTAGATACTGTTTTTAAATATAAACCACCAAAAATAATAACTAAATCAAAATTTAAAATAAATGATAGAGTTAGAATTGGAAATAAAAAATCAACATTTTCTAATAAATATAAAAATAATTGGTCTAGAGAAATATTTATAATTTCTAAAATTAATAATACAAATCCAGTTACATATAGTATAAAAGATGAAAATAATGAAGATATTATTGGAAATTTTTATGAATATGAATTGAAAAAAACCAATTTGTAAATTTTATTTTATATAAATGGAAAAGAAATGTTTAAGGTGTAAATTATATAAAGATATATCTAAATTTTATAAATACAAAAATAATAAAGATGGGTTATATTATTATTGTAAAGAATGTAAGGATGTGTATTATAAAAAATTATATGATAATATTAAAGTTATTGAATTAAATGAAAAACAATGTCATAAATGTAAAGAAATTAAAGATATTTCAAATTTTAATAATTATCATTATAGTAAAGATAGAAAAAAATGCAATTTGTATACAATGTATTAGAGAAATGTTTTTAAAACCACAATTTTGTGAATGTGGAAGAAATATTAAATGGACTAAAAATTATTCAAGACATTTAGAAACTAAAATTCATGAGAAAAATATACCAAAACTAGAAAATTTAAAAATATAATAAAAAATAAACAAAAAATTTTACTTATTTTAAAAAAATTCAAATTTTATTTAAAAATATATGATTTAAATTATAAATTACCTAGTAAAAGTGGAAAAACTTCTTATATTTTTAAGAGTTTTATTTTTAAGTAAAAATTATTTTTAATAAATAAAGAATTTCTCCCTAATAAATGGAACGAAGAAATAAAAATATTAATTGTCCTTATTGTAATAAAAATATATTATATAAAAATTATGATAGACATTATAGCTCATCTAAGCATTTATTAAATAAACAAAAATATGATAATAAAATATTTGAATTAAAACATTGGTGTAAAAATAATAATATATATAATTATAAAAATAAAACTTTAGATGAATTAACAAATATTAAAGAAACATTTGATCTTACAAATTATTCATTATTTAATATAGAAAAATTAAATGAAATTGCAAAAAAATTATCTGTCAAAAATTATGAAAATTTATCTAGAGATGAACTAATTAAAAGATTAAATAAAATTAAAGAAAATCCAAATAATTTAGAATATAGATCATTAAAATATATTCAAAATTTAGCAATTAAAAATGGTATTAAAATTGTTAATAAAACTAGAAAAGAATTGATTGGATTATTAAATGATTATTTTAAAAATAAACCAATTCCAAAAGAAAATATAATAAATATTCAAGAAGCTTCGTCATTAAAAGGATATTTTCAAGATTATATTTTAACAAATTCAAATGATGATTTAGATATTAATGATTATTTAGAAACTCAAAGAAATGAAATAAAAAAATTGATAGAAAAACAAAAATTCAAAAATATTAAAGGACAGATGGCTTTAGAATGTGAATATGAAAGAAAATTAGTAAATGGTGAAATTCAAAATAGTAATATGTATTTTTGTATAAAAAGTTCAGATATTTTAAATATAGATGATTTTATTGATGATCAATTTAAGAAATTAATAGTTAGAGAACAACTAAATCAACCATCAAAAGGCTCTGGTTGGTCATTAAAAAGATGTGTTGAATTAAATCTAAAATTATCTAAAAATAATTCATTAAATGCTGGATCATATATAGAATTACCAAATGAAATTAAGAATAAAAAATGTTGTGTAAATTTTAAAAATAAAGATGAATATTGTTTTATTTATGCAATTAGATGTGCTATTGATAAACCAAACAAAAATGCTGAAAGAGTTAAACAATATCAAAAATATATAAATGATGATATTTTTAAAGGTTTTGATTATCCAATATCATTGAAAGATATTAAATTATTTGAAAAAAGATCGTTTGACTCTAAATATAACTATCCATCAATGTCAATAAATATTTATAGAATTGATGAAGATGAAAAAATAGTGCCATTACAAATATCTGAATATTATAATGTAAAATTAGAAATTGATTTATTATATTATAAAATTGGTAATAATTGTCATTATATATTAATAACAGATTTAAATAAATTGGTATATTCTCAATTATCAAAACATAAAACAAAAAAATATATTTGTAGAAGATGTTTGACTCATTTCTACAAAAATAAAGACTTGAATAATCATTTAGAAATATGTAAATCATTAGAACCTTGTAGACCTATAATGCCATTTCCAGGTCAAACTGTAAGTTTTAAAAATTATTATAAAAAGTTTGAACATCCATATGTAATTTATATGGATTTTGAAAGTATATTAGAAAAGATTGATAATTGTAAAAATAATCCAAATTGCTCATATACAAATAAAATTCAAAAACATAAACCATATGGATTTACAATCTATTTAGTATCTAGAGTAACTAATAAAATGTATAAACCTATTTGTTATAGAGCAAAAAATGAAGAGGAAATAATAAATGTACCAAATAAATTATTTGAATATTTAGATGGAATTTCAAAATATATAGCTAAAAAATATAATTCAAAAAATAAAAAGCCTATGAATTTAACTGTTGAAGAAGAAATTAATTATCAGAAAACAAATATTTGTCATATTTGTGAAAATAGTGGTTTTGATGATGATAAAAGAATAAAAGTAAGAGATCATTGTCATTTAACAGGAAAATTTAGAGGTGCTGCACATTTTAATTGTAATTTAAATCGAAAATTCCCTCAAAATATTCCTATATTCTGTCATAATAGTTCAAATTATGATACACATTTGTTTATAAAAGAATTGGCTAAAAAATATGGTAAAATTGATTTGTTAGCTAATACAGATGAAAAATATATAAACTATTCAGTAAATTCTGGTTATGGTTATGAGTTTGGAGGTGATAAACCTAGAAAATTTATAAAATTCTCATTTGTAGATACATTTAGATTTATGGCTACATCAATTGAAAAATTAGCTAAAAATCTTAAAGAATTTAAGCATATAAATAAATTTATAAAAGAAAATGATATAATTGAATATGATAATGAAACTTTAAAAATATTAACTTCTAAAGGTATATTTCCATATGAATTTATTGATAATGTTGAAAAATTAAACTATGATAAAATATTAGAAAAAGATCAATTTTATAGTTGTTTAACTAATGAAAATATAAGTGATGATGATTATAAACATTATATAAAAGTCTGGAATAAATTAAAAGTAAAAACATTAGGTAATTATTCAGATTTATATAATATTCAAGATGTTCTTTTATTAGCTGATATATTTGAAAATTTTAGATCTGTTTGTTTGAAAAATTATCAATTAGATCCAGCACATTATCTAACATCACCATCATTAGCTTGGGATTCTATGTTAAAATTAACAAAAATTAAACTAGAATTAATAAGTGATTATAATATGTATTTAATGATTGAAAAAGGTATTAGAGGTGGTATTTCACAATGTATAACTAGATATTGTAAAGCAAACAATAAATATACAAAAAATTATGATAAAACAAAACCTGAAAGTTATATGTTATATATAGATGCAAATAATCTATATGGATGGGCTTTAAGTCAAAAATTACCTTATAAAGATATAACATGGATGAATCCTAATACATATACATTAAATGAATGGGAAGAAACAATATTAGAATTAGATGAAAATGAAGAATATGGATATATATTAGATGTTGATTTAGAATATCCTATTGAATTACATGATGATCATAAAGATTTACCATTAGCACCTGAACATTATAATAATAAGCTTTGCACAACATTATTTGATAAAAAAGATTATGTTATTCATTCAAGAAACTTAAAATATTATCTACAAAAAGGATTAAAATTAAAGAAAGTCAATAGAGTTATAGCATTTGATCAAGATGACTATATGAAAAATATATTGAATTAAATACTAAATTAAGATCCAAATCAACATCAGACTTTGAAAAAGACTTTTTTAAATTGATGAATAATAGTGTTTTTGGAAAGACTATGGAAAATGTTAGAAATAGATGTGATATTAAATTAGGTGATGAAAAGTTTTCATTAAAACAAGCAAAAAAACCTAATTTTAAAACATTTAGTATATTTGATAAAGACTGTATTGCTTCACATATGATAAAAGAAAAGGTTAAGTTTGACAAACCAATCTATATAGGATTTTCAGTACTTGATTTATCAAAATTACATATGTATCAATTTTATTATGAAAAATTAAAGAAGTTTGATCCAAATATAAGGTTATTATATATGGACACAGACAGTTATTTTATAGAATTTAAAAAGGATCCATATAAAATTATTAAAGAAAATATTAATGAATTTGATACAAGTGATTATATGAAAGAACATGAATGCTATAGTGAAAAGAATAAAAAAATAATTGGTAAATTTAAAGATGAGTTAAATGGTGAAATATTAGAAGAATATTGTGGTTTAAGATCAAAATTATATAGTTATGAATTTAATAATAAAAATCCTGTAAAATGTAAAGGAATCAAGAAAAGTGTTGTTGATAAAACATTACATATGGATGATTTTAAGAAATGTTTATTTGATGATCAAGAACAATATAGAGAGATGACTTGTATTAGAAGTTTTAAACATGAACTATATACAATTACAATAAATAAATTAGCTTTAAGTAATAGAGATGACAAAAGATTTATTAGTGAAAATAAAATTAATACATTACCTTGGGGGTATAAAAATAATTATAAATAAATGGAAATTTTAATTGTTCCAAAAGAATTAATAAATAATGATTTTGATATAAAATTATATTTATTTAAAACTAAAGTATCAAATAAATTTTTAATATATCTTTTTAAATATAAAAATTATTTTGTATATCATTATAAGTTTAATTTTATAATAGAACCATTTATAAATATAATAAAAAATTATGTTAAAGAAAGTTTTAAAGAAAATGATCAAAATTATATTAATAATTTATAACCATATGATATTGAATTTATACTATAATTTTATGTATATTTTTAAATATTTTCTTTAATAAATTGAAATATATTCAATAATTTATTGAATATCTAACATAAAAATATCTATAAATTTTACTTTATTATCATTATAAGTAAGACCCGTCTTTAAGACGGGTCTCAAATTTGTATATAATTTATTATATTTATGAATATTTTTGAATGTTTAAGAAGAGTAACATTTTGTTACCCTTAAGTTTTTATTGTATAATAAGGTTACCTCCTTTTAAAATTTTAAAATAAATATTCTAATTTATATGGGACCCATTTTGGGTCCTACCTAATTTTAATAAGTTTTGTATGTTTTTCATTAAATGATAGGGGGGACAAATTGTCCCCTCTAAAAATATCTATAAATTTTAATCTATCCTTATTGTTTTCTACTTTTTTTATTTTAAAATTAATAAATATAAACCAGATTCATTAATAAACATTGTTTTATTATCTATTTTATTGACGCCCTGTTTTAGGGCATCTGAAAAACATGTTTGTACATCAATTTCTAGGGTGTCATAATTTGTGACACCTATAATTTTTATGTAAATTAATTTATCATCATTATGTAAATGTAACTGTTGGTTACACTTGATATTTTTTAAGTTTTATATATTTTTCTTTTACATTATCAATTAAAACTTTTCTAGAATTTTTATATTTTAAAATATAACAAATATCTTTTTTTTAAACCAAGGTTTATTTTGTTTATTAAATACAATTAATTTATTATTAAATATAAAATTATTGTTAATTAAATTAATTATTGTTTTTATTATTTATGTAGATAAATTTTATATTACAAATTTTGTTTTAATCTTAAATATACAATACTTTTAATATTTTCATTATTTATTAGATTTCCATCACTATCTTGAATAGATATTACAATATTTTGAATTTTATTTATATTTTTTAAAGGAATATAATCAATTTCATTTGGTTTTTCACTAATTTTTGATCCATATTCAACATTTGGATAAAATGAATATAGAATTTCTGATTCTTTATGTAAATGTGAAAGATCTTTATGATTTTCAAAACTAGGATCAACTAAATTACAATGAATTTCAAAAACATCAAAAGGTCTAATTTTTGGTAGTTTTATTCCTTTTGTTAATACATTTGGTTCAATCATTTTATCATCTAATCCTAATAAATCAATTATAATTTTTGTTACTATAATTTTAACAGGAGATTTTATTATAATATATGGTCCATCATTTTTCAACATAAAATCATTTTCATCAAATTTATTAAATTTCTTTTTAAATTCTTTTAAACTATTTATAAAAATATTTTTTATTTCTTCAATTGTATAATTTCCTTTATTTATATCAAAATATTGATCTATAATTTTATCATCTTCATCTTTAATAGAATATCCATAACAGTTTTTATAATCATTTGGTATATTTGATATAAAATTATCTGAATAAAATCCACTTAAACCAATACTATATTTTCCATCTAAATGTATTGGATGTTCTAATCTTAATTCTAGTTTGGATGAATGACCAATTATTTTAAATAATTTCATCTTATTTAAATGGAGAAATTTTTAGAAAAAAAAGATAATATAAAATTAGAATCATATGATAAAAATAATAAAAATGATCAACCTATTAGATTATTAATTATAGGAACAAGTGGATCTGGTAAAACTACATTATTATTAAATTTTATTTATAAAAGATTAATTCCATATTCAAATTTATATATTTTTAGTAAATCATTAGAACAACCATCTTATAAATTATTACAAAAAAGATTTAAAAATATAGAATCAAATATTAATAAACAAATTTCTCATTTTTCATGTGATGATATGATTCCACTAAATGAATGTAAACCAAATTCATTAGTAGTTTTTGATGATTGTATTTTAGAAAAACAAGATAAAATTAAAGAATATTTTATAATGGGTAGACATAAAAATATATCATGTATTTATTTATCACAATGTTATTCAAAAGTTGATATGCAATTAATTAGAAATAATTTAAATATGTTATGCATCTTTAAACAAAATGAACATTATATGAAAAAAATATATAATAATTTTGTTGGATCTGATATGAAATTTGATAAATTTAAAACTATTTGTAATGATTGTTGGAAAGAAGACTATGGATTTTTAACTATTAATTTATTGAAAAAATCAAATGATGGAAAATATATGAAAAATTTTTCTGATATTAAATAATGATAATGGCTTGTTGTATGTTTGATTCAATAATTGATAGAATATTTATTTTATTAGTATTATTTATTTCATTAGTATTTATATATTTAATGAAAATTACAGAAATAAAGTAAAATGAATTGTGTTTAACATGATTTGTGTTTGTGTTAACACGATTTGTGTTTTGTGTTAACATGATTTGTTTTTATGTTAACATAATTTGTGTTTGTGTTAACATGATTTGTGTTTTGTGTTAATATGATTTGTGTTTATGTTAACATGATTTGTGTTGAACATAAATTTTTCTTTGTAATAAATGGATAAAATATCTGTTAATGAAGCTAAAAAATTAGATGATATTGAGAAAAAATTAATAAAAGAATTTAAAAATCAAATTAAAATTGAAGATAATTATGAAAAAATTAAACCAAAAGCGTATGAACCTATAACATCAGCAATTGGTAAAGTTGAAAATAAAATTGGTGAAGTCTTAAATGAAAATAAAAACCTAATGGAATTGGTACCTGTTGTTAATAATTTTGCTAATATATCAATACCAGAAACTGAAGAAATTAATTTACCTTCAAGTACTCCATTTAGACCAATCAGACAGCCAATAATTCAAGAAGAATCGACATTTATTGACCCAAATTTAATTTCACCTCAAACATTAGATAAAATTATTGGTCCATTAGCACAAAAATATTTACCAAGAACAAAAGATGATAAATTTGGTTTATATTGGAATAAACATAAAAAATCATTTATGATTGGTGATAAAATAACTGTAATTGATAATGATGATTTAATAATTGATGATAAAAAATATAATGGAACACATGGATTATGGAGATTGTTAACTTATGAAAAGAAACCAGATAATAATTTATATACACAAGATGATTTAAATAATTATTCAAAGATTTTATGGGAAACTAATTCAATTTATAAAAATAATGATCCAAATAGTAAGAAACCAAAATCTAGTAAAGGTGATAAATATATTAATTTAATTAAACATATTTGGGAATTAAAAGGTGAAATTGAAGGTTCAGGAATCAGACAATATACAGAAAATAAAATTGAATATAGATTTATAGATGATTTAAATAAATTAGATAATATTATTAATTATATATATGCACAAGAAAAAGCTGGTAATAATAATTTTTTAAATGAAAAGAGAGCAATTAAAGACTTTATATCAAATAAATTAGATGAATTAATTGAAAAACCTGAAGGAATTAAGTATTTAAAAAGAATTTTGGCAAATATTTCATCACCATTATTAAAAGATGGATCAGGTATTTTAAATGATGTTATAAATAATTTACCTTTTGAATTACATGTACCTGGTTATCAATATCTAGGGCCTGGAACTAAATTAAATAAAAGAATAAAAAGAAGTGATCCTGGAATAAATGATTTAGATAAAGCTGCTAAAGAACATGATTTATTTTATAGAGATCATAAAGATACAAAATCTAGAAATGAAATAGCTGATAAAATTTTACAAGATAAAGCATGGGATATAGTAACATCAAATGATCATGGAATTGGTGAAAGATTAATTGCATTACCAACATCAGGTGCTATGTGGATGAAAAGAAAATTTGGTATGGGTTTAGAAGTAGGATTAAAATTTTAATAAAATTTTTTTATTAATTATATTAATCTATATTATAAAAAACTATAAATTTTTTTCTTAATAAATGGAAAAAACAAATATAAACTTGACAGATAATCAAAAATCAAAAATAAAATTAGCATTTAAAAATAAAAGATCAGTTATAATTAAATTTAATATTGATCAATTTAATGAAAATGGAAAAGATATTATATTATTATCTAAAAGACAAATTAATAAACTAAATAAACATAAAAAATTAAATAAAGGATTAAGATTTGAATTTTCATATAATCAATTAAAAGAAATAAAAAATGGTGGATTACTAAAAGAAATTTTAGATTTTGCTGATAATATACCTATAGTTAAAAATTATACACCAAATGTTAGAAAGGGAGCAAAAGTAGTAAAAGAATCTATAATTCCTAAATTTAGAAATTTTGTTGATTGGTTAGATCAAGAATTAAAAAATGTAGAAGGATCTGGTTTAGATAAAAAAACATTAAAATATATGAAACAAAATTATAAAAAAATTTTGAACCACTAACATTAGGTGAATTAGAAAAATTGTGTAAAAATATAAAATATTTTAGAGGTGTATTTATGAGAGATATATTACCTAATAAAGTTAATAAATTTGAATGTGGAATTATAAATTTAGATTCATTTGATGGAAATGGAACTCATTGGGTTTGTTATTATAAAAAAGATAAAATTAAATATTATTTTGATTCATATGGAAATATAATTAATAAACCACCAATAGAATTAGTTAAATATTTAGGAAAAGATAATATATTTTATAATGATAATCAAATTCAAAATTATAATGATCCACCAATTTGTGGTCATTTATGTATTTTTATATTAAATGAAATAAATAAAAATAAAAAATTTGATAACATAATAAATAAATTAATCCTTAATAAATATGGATTCACAAAATATATTTGATCTGTTTGGTAGACAGAAAAAACATCCAATTAATATTAAAGAAGATTATATAAATTCTAAATTAAATATATTTTTTAATAATTTTAGTAAAAGTTTTAAAAGTCATGTAAAAAAGACTGAAAATTTAGTAAATGCTATTGGTTTATCAAAAAATTATATAAATATTAATGGTAAAAGAATTGTTAATGTAAAACCAAGTATAAATAAATATGATGTTATAGTTAAATCAGAATTAGATGAAGTTTTAGATTCAATTATTGAAATTGGTAGTGATTATTCAGAAACTAAAAAAGATTTAAATAAAATTTTAGAATTTTTAATTAATATTGGAAAACATGTTGAAAATTTAGAAGAAAAATTAGAAAAAGAACTAAAATTTCTATTTGATGGAGTCAATAAATCAATAAAAGAATTAAATGCAGAAATAATACTAATTAAAGGAGATATAGATAAATTACAATAATTTATTTTATATAAATGGAGTTGATTTATTGTCTTAAATGTAAACAAAAAACTAATTCTAAAGATATTCAGATAATAAAATTGAAAAATATAAATATAATTAAATCAAAATGTTGTATTTGTAATTCAAAGGAAAGTTGTTTTACAAAATTTTCTCCCTAATAAATGGCTCTATACAGTTCATTTGATTTATTCATTATCAGAAACCAAAATCAATTAAACAAAGATGATTGGGATGATATTTCTGAAAAATATGAATTGAGTATTAATATGATGAGATTGTTTCAAAATAAATTAAATTGGCAAAAAATTGCTCAATATAAAAATTTAACTATAGATTTTATTACTGAATTCATAAATTATCAATTAAAAGATTATATTGATTTGATTTGTAAATATCAAGATTTAACTGAATATTTCATTCATGATTATGCATTTACATTAAATTGGGAATTAATTTTAGAACATCAAAAAATATCAGCAAAATTTATACTTGATCATGCTACTGAAATTGAATATTTTAAAAGTAAAAATGAAATTGATACATAAAAATAATAAAATTTGACATCATTAAATCATAAAAATTTTACTTGTTTTAAAAAAGCTTCTGATTTAAAAAATTTATCCTTAATAAATGGCTGATTACAAAAAATATATAAATGATATTGAAAGAGCTGAATACAAAAATTTCTATCCATTATCTAAATTACATTTAAATGAACCTAATAAAAAAACTGAATTTAATATAGATTTTGGAGATGGATTTTGTACTTCTAAATTTCAATTTTATATATCTGGTAAATTGACTAAATCTGATGGAAATGCATATGATAATGGTGATAATATAAAATTAATTGATAATTTTGTTCCATTTTTATTTTCAAAAATTGAAGTTAGAAAACATAATAAATTGATTGATGAAATTGAATATCCTGGTCTATTAAGTACAATTAAAGGCACTATAACTTATTCAAAATCAGAAATAAATCAAATAAATAATGGTTTTGAATCAAATTTTAAAAATAAATTTGAAGCAATTGGTAATTTATCTCATTTTGGATTAGGATTTTTTGAAAATGTAAATATTCCAATATACAAAGGAGGTTTTAATATAACATTTATTAGATCAGAAGATAATGATGCAATTTTTAGATGGAAAACTAAAAAAGAAGATGGAAGTTATGATAATGCTACATTACCAACTGAAGGTAAAATAACAATTAATGAATTTTTTATTAGAGTTCCTATAATTGAATACAAAACAACAAGTAAAATTCAATTAATTAATGAACTAAGCAAATTTGAAAAAGTAAATTTTCATTTTAATCATTGGCAATGCATTGAACAAAAAATATTACAGGAAAGAATTTAAGTTTGGATATAACAAATATCTATAGAAATATTTATAATCCAAAATTTATTATAATTGGATTTCAAAAATCAAGAACAAATGATCAGTTATATGATACTTCTAAATTTGATAGTATGTATGTAAAAAATATAAGAGTAAAACTAAATGGTCATTATTACCCTGATGAATTGGAAAACTTTGATATATTCAATGAAAAATTTAGAATTATGTATGAAATGTATCAAGATTATAAAAAAGTTTATTATAATAGTAGTAAAATGTATTATAATCCAACAGAATTTCTAGAAAATAGACCAATTTATGTAATTGATACTACAAAAAATCCAACAAATATTTCAAGTTCAAAAAATGATATTATTATTAATGCAGATTTTGATTATGATATAATAGCTACTAGTAAAACAAATTGTTATATTATTATTGTATCTGAAAAATTACTTGAATATAACATAATCAAAAATGATATAATTGAAATAAAATAGTTTATAAGTTTAATAAAATAATTAAATAATACTTACCTAAGAGGTATACCATATAAAATTTCATGAATATATCTTAAAAAATAATCAAAATATTAAGGTTTGATATTTATGGTCAATTACCCAAAAACATGAAAATTTACTAAAATCAAGTGATTAAACATTAAACTAACTCTTTACCAAAATTTCAGAATCATATGATGATTTTTAGAATTTTTAAAAGTAATATTTAAAATAAGGGGTTAAACTACCCCTAACATAAGTCAAAACATTATTTAATATTCAATAAGAATGTGTACCAAAATGAATAAAAATTGGTTAAAAAGAATTAAAGATAAAAATGGCAAAAATATTGCATAATTGTACTGAAAAACTGTGAAATTTGTTTGATTTTTGATTGTCTCCAAAAGTGAGCCAGGAACCCCATATTACTATCTACTTACGGCAAAATATACAAGGGAAGAAATTGTAGATATTAAAAAGATCTATCGAAATGAAACTTAAACATTTTTTTCAACCATCGTTTTAGTCACTAGAGCCCGAAAACCGAAAACGGCATTTCATTAAAAACGCTCTGGAGGCTTAACGGTGCGAGATACGATAAAAAGACAAAGGACCGAAATTGTAGGAAATTAAATTCCCTATCGTAATATTGTTCTCAGATTTTAGATAGGACGAAGCGTTTGGCCGCTAGAGCCAAAAAAGTAAAATTAAGAAATCCGCCATTTTGAATTTTTTTAGTAGGTTAAAACAAAAATTTGCAAGTTTAAGATTTTACACTTAGCATTGACCGTTCAGGCTAGACGTATGCCAAATTTCAAGTCTCTAGCTTAAATAGTTACGTCAGAAATTCTTATCCCATATAAGTGAGTCAGTCAGTCAGTCAGTCAGTTACACATAGGGCTGTATAGTTTATTAGATTTAATACTATATTAATATTAAAGGAATTGCTAATAATAATTTTTTTCATCCAATTGGACATTTTCCTTGTGATTGGATGTATTTTGTAAAAAAGACTCCAAAGTCAATTGAACCACATCTCAGATAGAAAAGGATCCTAATGTGCCAAGTGATCCGGAGTTGGGAAGAAATTGAGGATGCACCTGGAATACCAACGACCCTCGTTTACTCTTAAATAAGCTTCACTGAAAAGATACGCGAGTAGATTAAATGTTTGTTAAGTCTGTTCTTCAATAAATTATCCATCAGGAAACTCATTTCATTTTATCTAAAAGATTACAATTTGAACTGTCAAAATTTTAACGGGGACTTAAACCGACTACACATATATTCAAAACCCTTTAAATCGGTTAAAGAAACCGGGGTTTGTATTATTGTTTTTTGTACTAAAAAAATATCATATAATATGTTAATTTTAAGATTTTTACTTTTGAAATTAAAACATTGTAATGCTTTTAAGGTATTAAACATTTCATATTACAAAACCATTCATCTTTAGGTCTAGCCACACTCGTTTTACCTCGGTGTAGTCACCGTATTAAAATGTCATTTTAAAAAAATCAATAAATCAATAAAAAATTAAATAAAATGTATGCAGATAACAAGGTATGAAACGAATGGAAGTAGGATACAAAATGGCATAATTACTTTTTCACTTCATTTATATTTAAATCCATGTAATCAGGTGAATTTGCAGTTAGATTAAGCCGGACACCCTGAAAAAATAAGCTTAAGTAAATATATAATTAATTGATTAAAAGGTATAACATTATATTAATGTGTTGAAATAATATTCATGCCAGTGATTTTATTTTTTAACGATAATTTTCCCCCGTTATTACTTAAAACCGGTTCTAGTTCTATGTTATAAAGTATATTACTCATTTGGTTCTATTTACAAGCATATATATTTGTAATAGATACTCTTCGTAACTAAAATAACTAATAATAAATAAGTGAGTACCCTAATAGTCTATTTGCGTTTTTGTATTTTCGTGCTAGCATGTCTAGCCCTGAAGTTTTCCCTGTGTACCTAGGCCTTGTTTCAAAAGATGGCAATTGGATTTTGTGCGATGGGCCTTGTAAGCAATGGTTTCACGCTCCCTGCATTATATTATCAAGTGCTGAATACCCCAAACTTGCTAAGGATGCAAATCTGGAATGGACCTGTGATATTGACGACTGTATCAACGAATCTAAGCAGCCTTACAGTATTCTAATCAATCAACTGACAGCTTTGAATAAAAATATTGCTGATTTAGCCTCCAAAGTTGACACTCTCACTAGTCTACCGACAAGGTTGACCAAATTATTGATAATGTTGACCACTTGAACAGAGGTATCGCTGCCTGTGTCCATGAGCGAAGATAGGATTAAAACGTGGAAGATGCCTTAAAAATACTGTTTCTGGTTCTGGTGATGTTATAAATATAAAAATGTTTACATTATTTTGCATTGTCTTATTGGTTATAAAATATATTTTCTTCTGTATTTAATTTTACTGATGCTCTGGAAATACTATAAAATTCTAGCTTTACCAATGAGTACAGAGTCTTATAAGAAGAACAGGCCTTATGGCTTATTATTCTGCCAAACGCGATAATTGGGCATCTCACCGCCAGGCAGCGCGCGCTGTACTCCTGTGGTGTTTCACCCTCCTTCAACCAATGTTTACAGAACCGAATGAGTAGGGACATCCTTATGGGGGAGTGAGAACGCCACCCCCGAAACACAGATAGCATTACTAATATACAATTTTTATTCAATGATCATGCTGAATGGTTGAATGGAAACAGATGGCTACAACAATTTTGCAGACGTTTGTTGTTGTTTTGATTTGTTGTAAACAAATATGCTCATTTTGACATTTAAGAGGTAGAAAGAGCGCTTGATGTGACAATAAGGAGAAATAATCCCAGCATCAGTGCTTTATTTTACTCTGGTTTTCGGGAGCAAAACTAAAATATTTTAGCACGGGATGTCCTTACTTATTCGGCTCTGTATACATTGCTTCAACCCAGCATCCACGGCGAAATCAGTGATTTTTTAAGGATAGTGCGCGTCGCCGTTTACACGCCCCTGGTCTTCACCAAAGTGGATGAAAGGATATAAAAAGTATATAATCGTTATCTGTATAAAATGCTGAACACAACAATATCAATATCTTTTAATTTGTAAAATATATGTAATTTTACAAGTGATTACTTTTTAGTATTCATTTGGTATGTCATTAAAAAGTTGCTAATCAAGAAAGTTTTTTTTTTTTATTTTTGGGTCAGAAACAAACTTTTATGGGGAAAGTTGATGCCAACTATATGTATTTCATCATTCAATTGAGTCATTTACGATACCATGTTTTGATTATTAGTAATTGAATTAATAGTGTCGCGAAGAAATTCACAGAGAGTCTCGCGCTCTCTTACTTAGTCGTTCAGTCTACGATATCTTAAGAACAACACGGTGTATTGACCTTCTAGTTTTTACTTTATATTTGTAAGAACATGGTGGTGAAAATTTTAAATATTTACACTCTATTTAATTAAACATAACCATTATTTCGCCCAGCAATGTGAACGCATCGTATGATGTTTGGTTCTTGTTCTTAACAAGGTATGCAATTTTAAATAACGATTATATAAATACTGATGTGATTATAAATATTGTAAAACTGAACATTACTTAGTTTTTAACTTGTACTATAGGCCTACTCATAAAATATGGAGGCTATTAAAATCACAACATCATGCGGAACTTTCAATTTTAAACTATATCAAAGGCGCTAGGTCGCAGAGCAAGGCATCCACTTATTTTTTGTATCAGACTTCTTTGGGGTATTTGGCAAAAATTTATTAATATGGAACAGTTTAAATATAAAATTATAATTATAATCCAGTTTGTAATTGACTTTGTCTTTAACAAATGTTAAGGCCGCATAAATATGACATTGAATAGAATAAAAATTATGAAAACATTCGTTGTAAGTAAACAAGGATGCAATTCCTTTATTTACCAAGACTTTTTGCTATGGAGGGGTTTAAGGGGTAATGCAGGACATTTATAAGTGTCATTAAACAACTTGGCATTAATAAAAGTCGTGGTAACAACTCCTTTCGTGGTACATTTGGGTAATATAAACCCATTACAGCAGGCTTGGATAGTCAATGAATAAATAATAGAGATTGATAAAGATTTTAATAAAAATATTTAACAATAAGCAAAATTGGGATACAATATTAACAAAGTGTTAAGTTTGCTACTATAAGAGTGTTCCAAGTTACCCCTGTCTTATGAATGTAGGTTACATGACTATGTAACCTGTATTTTAGACTTACTAAAACGAAATACAGTAGGTAAATAGGCAAATGGGAGAAATATAAAGGCCTCTTAGGAAAGAACTCTTTGATCAGAACTTTAGGTATACATTATTACTCAAAGTTTATTCTTCACAAAGAAAATAAGGATTGAATTATCACACATTCACTATTAGAGCAAAATTAAAAAAATCAACTATAAATTAAAAAATATAATGATTTGGAGCTAATGTTTTGTTTTGTTAATTCAGTGAATCTCAAATCACGTTTTTACCAACCTGACGAGTAAAAAATTGTAATGTTTCTTCGAGAGGCAAAATTGTATGATGTAAAGTTTTGATTTTGCACATAATGTACGAAATTTTATAACTCTGTAACGTTTATTGAAAATATTAATTGGTAAATTAGGCCTATTAAAAATGTAATATTTTAAACTGTTTCATTTTATAGCTATCAGTAAATATTTTAATATTTTCTCCACAAATTATGTACGTAAATATTATGAAGTTACTGTTATGTAAGATATTGTAGAATATTATGTTTATGGCTTAACGAGCGACCTGGAAAGAATATCTACGTTTTATTAAACGACCTTTCATCAATAACTAGAATCCCCGCTTTTAATGAATGATTTATATGCCTTCCTAATTTTTTTGGCCATGTTAGTTCGTAATATTAAACTAATTTAAAATTCAAACAAGTAACAGAATAAATCATTACATTTCAATATAAAATTTAATACTTTGATTTCGAAACACTAATAAGGAAAATTTTTATTTTAGTATAAATAAAGACATAAATGCACCTAATATTTTTGTCATAAGACGTTTTAGTTATAGTTCTTGTAATTTTTTGTTTACCTCGTTGATAACATACACGAGTAATTACAATCTAATTTGAAAAAATACAAATAAATTACTAATGATAAAGACTCTAGGTATCATAAGATCAACCATATTGAGACCTTCACGCGTCGGCATGGCCCATGGCCGGTCAACAATTAATTAAACTTTTACCATTGAATCAGCATAAATACCCCCCGTCGCAGCAGACCTGCGTACTCAGCGAATTTCCAAATTAGTAATATTAGTTTTGACCAGCTAAACTTGTAAACAAAATTTCATCACGTGCTCATTAATAGGGAAATAAATGTCCATTATTTTCCTAATAGGGAAAGAGTGTGCAGGTATGCTGCCATGGGGGACACTAAAAGTAGGTTTTTAGCATAGAAAAAATTTATTTCGACCATATAAAGCCAAATAGTAAGTTTCATCAATATCTGTCCATAAATAAAAGAGTTTGCCTATTCTCCATATGAGTAACATAGGAAAAGGGTATGCAGGTTTGCTGCCATGATAAGTACAAAAACCAAAATTTTTTACCTTAAATGGATGAATCTCAACCACATGAAGCTAAATACCAAGTTTCATCCAAAAATATTGGTTAATAAGTGAAATATTAACACATCCTTATTCTCCATAAGATTAACATTGGAGCCCCAAAAGACAATGTACTGTCTTTAGACTTTGTAATATCTCGGTAACCATTGGAGATAGAGCAAAACTTCAAAATACTAAATTGTGTGTTTTTTTAGCTAAATCCAATGGTCAAAATAAAAATTTAAAATTCTTACAATTTACATATGAAAAATGCAAAAAACCCGTTTTTGGGGTACAAAACCCCCCAAAACAACCCCTTCCGGTAGGTCGATATGTCTGGTTTTCGAACTCATCCGAATAAACGTAGCATTACACATCTCTACCAAATTTGGTGTCGATCGGACCATTTTTGCGAGAGTTATCGTGTCTAGGGACACATATATATATATACATATATACATATATACAGGGTGTCCCGGAACTCTCTGGAACCCTTTTGTATATTTGTTCCTTGCATCGAGACAAGAAAAAAACATCATACAAATAGGGGTCTAAAATCCATCGTTTAGCCGCTAGCCGACATTTTGTTTTTTTCACGTAATAATTTTTATTTCCGTAACGGATGGTTGTATTCAGTTCATATTTGGTATGAATCTTTATCATACTAGTGTACATTTTCAGGAAAAAAAATTAATTTTTTCCACTGTGTATTTTCAAAATGGCGGCCATTTTTAAATTTCAAACTTAAATATCTCAAATTCGGTAAATTTCAAAAAAATTTTACTATGAACAAAAAAGTTGCTAAATTAAATTATCTAACCAACGGTACCAAGTTTGTAAGGATCTGATAACAAATAACGGAGTTATTGCGATTTTTCTAAAAAAACATTGATTTTGCATTATAATTAATGCAAATTATGGCCATTTTCACAGAAAAATCACAATAACTCCGTTATTTGTTATCAGATCCTTACAAACTTGGTACCGTTGGTTAGATAATTTAATTTAGCAGCTTTTTTGTCCGAAGTAAAATTTTTTTGAAATTTACCTAATTTGAGATATTTAAGTTTGAAAATTAAAAATGGCCACCATTTTGAAAATACACAGTGGAAAAAATTAATTTTTTTCCTGAATATGTACATTAGTATGATAAAGATTCATACCAAATATGAACTGAATACAACCATCCGTTACGGAAATAAAAATTATTACGTGAAAAAAACAAAATGGCGGCTAGCGGCTAAACGATGGATTTTAGACCCCTATTTGTATGATGTTTTTTTCTTGTCTCGATGCAAGGAACAAATGTACAAAAGGGTTCCAGAGAGTTCCGGGACACCCTGTATATAAATACATATATATATATATATATATATATATATATATATATATATATATATATATATATATATATATATATAAATTTTAATGACTATTATTTTTGGTCTCTGGGCACCTCAAAACGAAAAAGTAACATGGTCCTGGGCTTAGGTCTTACCATGAGAC